>JAJIZL010021956.1:38063-60210 GCA_023969395.1 Amblyomma maculatum | reverse complement strand
GTTTTCCAAAATGACGTTTTTTAAAACGCGCTTGTTTAGTATTGAATAGCTATTCGACGGCACACAATGCATGGGTTAGTTTGACCGACATTTACCATTGATCACATGTAACTTCATGCTCCTTTTGGAGGTACTCAGACATCTGCATATTCATTTAGTGTCCAATAAACGTATTGCTAAACGAAGCGACAGATTTATATCTTGAAAAACACTATATCGCATTTCCATCTGGAACGCTGTTTAAGTTTATTAATAAAATCTTTGTAACCGTAGTACTAAACCCAAACAGATAAGATATGATTCAATTCGTAAGTAAGAGGCACGCCAATATGTTTACCTAGTTGGTGCCGGATTTCAAGAATTTGCGGTCCTAATTGTTTCACGAGATATGTCTTCGCGGAAGCATCTGTGACAACTTTATTCATTTTATCTTGCGTAAAATTTGCAACATGGATTATTCATGTACTCTATTGCTCTTGACAGAAAAGCCCAACAAAATAAATTTTACCCCCTCAGCCAGCGAGCTGTGCAACTACCAGGTCTAAAAAAAATATTTCAATTTACTAACATTAAAAAGAACATTTCCAAGTTTTGCCGTTCTAAACATTTCTCCAATGAAAATGTTCCTCCGTTAGTGTATACAAAGGAGATAACGTCTTGAGGGTGCAAATGGCTAAAATTCATGCTGTATAAAGGAATGCAAAACTCAAATTCAGACACTATCCAAACAAAGAAAGACACTTTTATCTGTGGCAAATATACCGTCTATCGGTTAACTTTGAGCCGGACCACCTAATAATGCGGCACTAATTAGAGCCCTAGAAAGCAAGCAATATAAATTTGCCCATGGGGTTTGCTTGACCTGCAGTGAGTTCCGACTGCTGAACATAAAAAAAATCAGTATTTTCGGAAACGCAGAATGAGGTCAAATAGTATATTTCCGCTTGTTTTGTGCAATAATATGGTCGACTATATACGAGCATATATACTTGATTTCGTCAGAATCAGCCGTTTCTTGAACAGAAGAGAGGCGTTTACCTTTTCGTATTATTTCCAAGGAAGGGACGAAATGGGATACGATGCATTTCCATCGCAGTTTTATGACACTTTCGGTGCTCAAGATCTGTCGAGATAAGAAAAACAATGCAGTATTAGCATGCAATTCACACATTATGAATCATACTCTTAACCATACACACTCTTAGGTAGTCTGACTGACAAAACGTGTAAAATAAACCACAGGGGGCACAACAAGTTATTTTCAGATCTGCGGATTTATTTTCTTCTAGAATGTGAAAAGCACGTCTGCAGCGAAGACAATAAACTTACACTTAAACACTGAAAAACACTTATTAAGATACACTTAAACAGTGGACACATCTCTGAACGGATTGTACTATTTCCTCCCTTCCATATTTTCCAGTAAAAGCTATGTGAGGTATTCATTTTCCAACCGTGAACTGCTTCCGCAACATCCAATATCGTTCACTTTGTTAGGCAGTTCTTTACGCGGGGTAGATTCTCTGATAGCGCTCAATTCTACCTACTGCGCTGTTTTGTGCTACTTTCGTAATCTTCATCGTCAATACAGATGAGATTTGCAGCTTCGAAACGATAAAATGATTTTAACGTGATTTTAACCAACGAGGACGCAGTAAGCACTATCAACCACAATATTTTTCCGCGCACGTATTGTGCAATTCCATGACCGCATCTCTGGTAAAAGAGAAACAATATATTTTACGGCTTCTATAATATCTAATAGAAAACACCAATTACGGATGTTTGGAGTTCTAGGCGAGAATAATATATGTACATTCTTTACTCAACACCATACGGATTCCTAGTAAACAAAAGCGTTCGCTTTACTAATAGTGTCCTTAACACGGGAGGATGCTCCCGGAGCATCTTCGTCTTCGGATGTTTATGTCACTTCCGATGTTTTGAAACGTCCCTCGATATAAAAATGCCGCATGGAAATACAGTTCTTAGAGCATGAAAAATGCTTTCAACCTCTCACGTTCTCAGGGGACTCCAACTGAAAACCCACTTCCTAAGAAAACCCCGGTAAGCAACACAATCTCACGCTATTTTCACACATATTTGTTGTGCAACCCAAATAGCACGTGGCGAGTAAATATAAAACAGATAATATTATTTAGTGATTCTTTTAGCACCGCCATCACGTCTTGTAAAAAAAAATTAAAGCCTAATATATTTTAGATTAGAAATCAGCATGACAACTTTATTGACAACCCTCAAGCATTTCCAAACCTCTTTTGGGTGTTTGGGAAGTCATTTAGTGTCATAAAATAGGAAATTCATTCTTGAAAGCGCTTGTTTTAGTGCAGTTGCTTGTTGTTTCAAGAAATGAATGCGTGCCTATAATAGCAGAAGCAGCCTATTCTGAGTTTCATAATAGTTTTCCGCGTTCCAAAGCCCTTGAACATGTATATTGCAGTTCGAATGCCTTAAAAAAACAACATTCCGAGTGTTTAGAGTTTTTAACTTTCATTAGAGACTACCTGATCTTCGATGTGAATACCCGCTTAGCCAGAGCTTTACACAATGTTTTAACACAGACGCTTTGGTGTAGAGCACCTACTGTGAGTGAGTGGCAAACACTCAATAAAGGTCAATAGTTTTGAGACTGATGTTATGCGTAGTAGTAAAATATAACTTACCGGCATTCCTTAGCAGTCTGTACAAATATCCAGTAATATTTTTTTTTACATTGTTAACGTTCTACCTCTTCCATATGAGACAATAGCGCGAGCTTTATTGCCTTTCTTTCCTAAGCAGGCGGCTGCATTCCCATGAACAACCTCATATTCAAAGTTTCATATCTCATCTCATTTCTTCTTCAACATCACTGAACATACACATCTATTGCAGCTTTAGTGCACACGTCACAACACACATTTTACCTACAAACTTTCACACTATAGGCGACACCCTCCGACAGCCCAGGTGCGAATGAAACTCCGGTAAGGATGAGCAGTTTTATTAGTTTTAGCACACTTGCTTTGCTGCCCTACACAAAGGAGACGAGATGGCTGAAAATTTATATATTTTTTAATAGTGAGCTTTTTGGCTACTTTTATTACAGTGATTACTGTGATCCTGCGTTGTCGCTTAAGAAATGTGGTTTATTCATAGACACTGGAACGTTAATTGTCTACACAAAAGGAAGTCGGCTCATTGGCGCTTTTCTGTGCATGCAAAGTTGTGCATAATTCATAGCAATCATACACCTGGTTTTATTTTAATTTCACTGTTTCGGAACTTCGTTTAGGATTTAAAAAAGTGTGGCTTTAGAGCTCACATCCCACAATGTACATAATGCACTGAACTATTGACACTCCTAGGCAAATTTTAGCAAATTAAATGGAAATAAACAGCAGTAAGGTAAGAGGGATTACTGTCTCCTTTGCGTACTACATACTTTTCTAGAGAACGCGAACAGCGTGGGGCAAGCGAAAATTTAGTTAGATGTATTAGTTTTTGAGTACCATTATGTCTAGCCTTAAAGTACTGATTTCTCCACGCTCTGTAATCTGGAGATGACATCAGTATGGGTGCACTCATCCGCTTTCCCTAAACCCCCCAAAATTTCCTTTATTTATGCCGTTCATTATACGTAATGCGTGCACTGAAATTGAGCAACCTACAGTTCTTAGTTTTATGCTTATTTATGTGTCTTACACATTGAGGTTGAATACTTAAGCATAATAGACAAAATGAATTTTTCCGCGACCAGCTCCGAAGAGACCGAAAAGCAACTCAGTTTTTTTGCGAAATTTCGTTAAACAAGTGCAATTGCATCTGAAGGCATAGTGAGCAGCGCGTTACGTGGTAGCATTGGCAAAACTTTGGCCCAAGCAGAGACGCTCAAAAATTCTTAGATGAATAAATGCGAAAGTGTGACCATGACTGCACGGGCCACAGGAGCCTTGGAGATTGCACCCTACACTTCTAGCGCAGTCGACAGTCCCGTGCAAGCACTCACATGTAGGAATCTTCAAGGACGCACACGTTTCATCAAAAGCTCGCAAACGTCGACCCTGCGCTGAAGCTGTAGGGGATGTGCAGCCGCGCGCGAAAGAAGCACCAATATATTGTCATTAGAATCTTTCCAACTACATCTCGCGCACTAGTCGTACACCCGAGATTCCACATGATCTCGCACGAATGGCTTGAACCTACGTCTTCAAAGGATTTTCATATCAATGGGGCTGTGAACGTTTTGCTTTAAGGCGCGAACTCATATCTATAGGATAAAATTATTTTACTTAAAAGCATGGCGAGGTGATAATGTCCACAAGCTGACTGCAAAGTAGCTAGGTAAGGAAACTGCATTGAACTACTAATGTCACTGCTTCGTTCAGCCACGGCCGACAGTTCTGACCTTCCACGATGCATAGAAGGCACCGTGGAAATTTCCTCCCATGCATTTGCAATTGGTAGTGAGGCTTTGGTGCGATTCCGCAACTTTCAGCAACCTCTCGAGGTTCTTCGAAAGGAATGACTCGAATTGTAGACCACCGTCGGTGGTGAACGTAGAAGAGACGTTGAAGTGTGACACACAGCACAAAACGAGAGCTTTGCGATGGTTTACTTCTTCACGCCGTATAAAAGGAACGCTTGTAACAACCGAGTAAAAAGGTCAATCGGCGTCAGCAGGTAGGCGTGTCTTCCTGGTGGAACCCATTGCTCTATTATGTCAATATGAATCTTTTCGAAATGCTCCGAAATGCATGTGTCACGGTAAATAATGTAATCCTGTCAAACACAAAACCTCAGACCCACGGTCGAATGTCTATACTAATTCCCGGCCATACGGAACATTTTGTTATAAGGTGTGGTATGACGCAAAGGACAATATGAGAGAGGTCACTTCGGAACTCAAAAGGACCACGACGAAAAGGAAAATGAAAACTGGTCAGGAGTTGCCTTTAGACATGCCACATGGAACAGGAATTGAGGGAGAATGGCAGGCAACTTCACAATGATACAAAGTTTGACCTGACGGCTTGTGGGTCTAGCGCTTGCTCTGCAAGTAGGGTTCAAAGGTCGGCCTCGGCTATGCGACTAACATTAGGCCACATCAGAGTTCACAGATCGCTCCACACGTCGTATAACAGTAGTGAATTTTGAATTATATGAGGTGATATGTACCTTTCATGGGATGAGGTGTACCTGCAACAGACAGCGTTCACTCTTTTCCGACAGGCAATGGTGTGGCGGTAACAGTCTGGAGATCACAGGTACTTGCACGAAAAAGTAATTTCAGTTTAAGATTGAAACTCGTGTTCATTTTCTGAAAGTACTCACTCATCAGCGCATCCGTTTAGTGTCTAAGCAAGCCATTTCTACATTAAGTAAAGCTTCTCTCTATATATATAAATTTTAAAGCGCCAAACTACCTACAACAAGCTTTACCCTGCCCAAGGAGATTTCTACAACAGCTGCGTTCTAGCACAGCCATTTCTTTTCTGCTCCTTTTACTGTTCAGTAGCTTTGCCAGTGTTTTGTAGTTGTACGTACAGAAGTTTAAAGTATTGTTATGATTAGTGACTTGTTTCATTTTAATTGCTCGTGCAAGTACCTGTGATCTCCAGACTTTCTCTCGGCTCCTTCAAATATTAAAAAGATATGCTCCCACGCTCACTTTATTTAGCAATCGCTTACTTCAAATTCAGCTGGCTAGCAGAGCAACTGCAGCCCCTAAAAGTAAATTAGTAGAACGAAACATGAAGATCATCATTTCCAAAAGGCACACAAGATGGCACGAAATGGCATATCTAAGCAGCTGTGCCAGTTACTCACTTATATTACGGGTCTGATTGACATCTATACGTTCTTGAAGGAACATTATAACAGTACTGTCTCTCCATGGACTGACTGGTGATTTAAACACTTACTAGAGGCAATGCAGCTCTCTTAGATGCTGAAAAACGGTACGCAGGTGCCTTGGCCGAGGGAGGCAGATAATTAAACTTCGGTCATGCCTTTAATATGTATTCTGCAAAATATTACACTATTTCGCTCTGCGAAATGATTCTAAAACCTTTTGGTGCTATTTATGATGTTTTCCTTGTGCCACGCAGTCTTTACTTCTACAAAAAATATACCAATAGCGCCTGTTATATAAAATGGACATTCATGGCTCCATCACCCGAACTAAGACGCGTGCTTTCCTTACGCGAATATACTACCCCGCATTTTCCACATAGGTTTCTAATGTGTTGATCGTAATCAGATGAAAAAAAAAAAAACCTTTAACCAACCTTGCTGCAATGTGACTTGTTCTTTTTTCACTTGTGCACTCTGCGCAATTCATTCTCACTTAGTTTTGAAGTCATTTTTGTATCGGTGTATGCATGTGTACAGAGGCGCCTGTACACATGGATTTCACCGGACGGTCTGTACAGGAATCAGATCGATTATATTATTTGCCGGCAGAGATGGAGAAGCGCTATACAAGCAGTAAAAACAAGGCCTGGGGCCGATTGTGGCACCGATCATCAGCTTCTTGTTGCCAAAATTAAGCTTCGATTGAGGAAAACGCAGAAAACTAGAAGGCCTTTCAGGTATGATCTGGATCAGATTCCATTAGAATATGCTGTGGAAGTGAGGAATCGATTTCAAGAATTAGATCTAGAAGACAAAGAGCCCGAAGAGATGTGGACTGATGTTCGTGACATAATACAAGAAGTTGCTAATAAGGTAGTTCCAAGGTAAAAGAAATGCAAAAAAAGCAAACTGGTTATCTGAAGAGGCTTTGCAAATAGCTGAGGAAAGGAGGATGGCAAAAGGTATGGGGGAAAGAGAAAGATACAAGGTTCTCAATGCTGATTTTCAGAAAATAGCAAGGAGAGATAAGAATGCCTTCCTGAACATACAGTGTCAAGCAGTTGAGGACAACAGCCAATTAAGGAACACAAGAGCTCTGTATAAGACAATCAAAGATATCAAAGGAAGCTTCTGTGCTAAGCTGGGCGTGATAAAGGACAAACGAGGCAAGGACCTCACTGAAGCCTCAGAGATAAAGAAGAGGTGGCAGGAATACACAGAAGAACTGTACAAGAAGGACCCGGATGTGCAAACCCAACATAGGACGGTTGTGATTACTGATCTCGAGCCGGGCATCCTGAAGAGCGAAGTTGAATGGGCCTTAGCCAGCCTTGCTAAGAAGAAAGCTAGCGGAATTGATGGTATTCCAGCTGAGTTGCTTCAAAACCTCAACCACGACGCTGTTAACACACTGCATACATTATGTCAAAAGATTTGGACAACCCTGCAGTGGCCACAGGATTGGAGGTCAGTTTACATCCCCATTCCAAGGAAAGGCAGTGCCAAAGATTGTTCCAACTACCGCACGATCGCGCTTATTTCGCATGCTAGTAAGGTGATGTTAAAAATCCTGCAAGGTAGGCTGCAGCAGTATGTGGATCGGGAGCTTCCGGACGCGCAAGCTGGGTTTCGCAAGGGCAGAGGAACTAGAGACCAAATTGCCAACCTTCACTGGATCATGAAAAAAGCAAGAGAGTTCCAGAAACCCATTTACTTCTGCTTTATTGATTATGCGAAAGCGTTTGACTGCGTAGATCACAGCAGATTGTGGCAAGCTCTCCAAGAGATGGGAGTTCCAATTCACCTCATCTGTCTCCTCAGGAACCTTTACGAAGGGCAAGAGGCCACAGTCAGAACTGGGCATGGTCTTACTGATTGGTTTTCGATTGAGAAAGGAGTGAGGCAAGGCTGCATACTGTCGCCCTGCCTATTTAACCTATATACAGAGTGCATCATGAGGAAGGCCGGTCTGGACGAGTCTTCAGATGGATTGAAGATTGCTGGAAAACGTATCAACAACCTTAGATATGCGGATGATGCCACTTTAATGGCAGAAAGTGAAGTGGAACTCAAGAGACTTCTGATGCGCGTACAAGAAGAGAGTGAGAAGTTTGGGCTTAAACTGAACATTAAAAAGACGAAGATCATGGCGTCTTGCCCTATCAAGTCCTGGAGCATCAATGGACAAGAAGTGGAAGCTGTGACAGATTTTCTCTTCTTGGGCGCCAAGATTATCTCGGAAGGAGACTGCAGCCATGAAATTAGGAGACGCCTGCTTCTGGGAAAGAGAGCAATGGTTAGCCTTGACCGCCTAGTAAAGAGCAGAGACATTAGTCTGCCAACCAAGATCCGTATAACCCGTGCTATGGTCTTTCCAGTTGTGATGTATGGATGCGAGAGTTGGACTGTGAAAAAGGCTGACCGCCGAAGAATTGACGCGTTTGAATTGTGGTACTGGCGAAGACTCTTAAGAGTTCCTTGGACTGCCAGAAGATCAAATCAGTCGATATTGTCGACCATAAACCCTGACTGCTCATTGGAGGGTCAAATTCTAAAGTTAAAGCTCAGCTACTTTGGTCATCTGATGAGAAGAAAGGAGTCGCTGGAGAAAGATTTGATGTTGGGAAAGGTTGAGGGTCGCCGGAGAAGGGGTAGGCAGCGAACGCGATGGTTAGATGGCATTCTCGAGGCATTGCAGAAGAAGCTATGTGATGTTAAGAAGATAGTGAGAGACCGGAAAGCGTGGCGTGACATGGTCCATAGGGTCACGAAGAGTCGGACACGACTGAACGCCTGAACTGAACTGAGCTGACTGATGCATGTGTGCCGCACACCCTTCCAGTGGCAGACTACCCCGAAATGGGTGCATATACAGTCACGAGATATTTCAGTCTGAATACGCGAGTGCAGGGCTGATAATCTTGACGTCTTCTTTTCTTGGTTCCCCACTTCCTTTTTCACGAAGAGGGTACCACGGGAAGTGTGTAAATCTGTATTCCGGGCAAGACCGCGAACTCTTTTCAAGATGCTTCTTAAAACAGCTGAGTTGATTGTCACTAGAAGGGTTCGAGTGTTCAGGGGTCAGATGCTCATGTTGTGTTTGCTCCGAGTGTTTACCATAAAAAAGCTATAAAATGTAAACTGAGCTCCCGGTAGGGTGTCATAATATTTCGAGTCTGTGGGGTTGTGTTTGGCTCTTCTCGACAAATTTCATTGAGTGGCAAAAGGAGATGTTAAAATACTTTGGAATGCATAATATTTCACTAAAAAGATAAATAGACGCCCTAATGCGATGCTTAGTAACTAATGACGGCGGCTGATGAATCTGTTCAGGCGGCGCTTTCAGCCTACCGAACACGGGCGTCAAAAGGATGGTTAGCCAGTTCTTTTGTACCTCAGTTTGCTTGCACCGTACTGAACTGAAACATAAAGAAACGAACATTGAGACGCGGACGAAGATACACTGAGAAATTATTTCTTTAATGAAAACATAGCACTTTCACTTTTTTGCCAGCACTTTTTCCGTGGCTGATATTGGTGTTTGGAGTAACAACGTAACCTCTTTTCTTCTAGACTTGTACTCTAAAATATGGACAATTGAGAAAATGCAAAAATAATGAAGTTACACATGTGCCCGCAAGCTAAAAAAAAAAACGTTTTTAAAAAGAATGCGGATAAGCTAACTAAAAAAATGCTGTAAAAGTGATTTATCAAACCGTATAGCATGTGGCAGACTATTGTCTCTGATCTCTTTAAAAAATTGGGCCACCTCTTAGCGCTAAGCCCGAGGAAGATAGTGGGAAGAGATATCGATGAAGGTGGAAAAATCACTGAATTTTCAATAAGCAGAGCTATCTTTTTGGCAGGGAGTCCGAAGTGGATATCCATTGTCCAAAGTGGATGTGATAACCTATTATAGGCGTGAATTCACCAACTCCATTTTTGGCCTGTAAGGCAACGAATGTGCCAAGCTAAGGTGGGAATATGCCTCGTTTCAAAAACGTTGCAGGAAGACTGTGAGTGGAATGTAATGTGCGGACGTGATGAAATCGCTTTTGAGAAAACGTACCCAAGTATCACACCTGGAAAAGCGAACAAAACTACTCTTCCTTTCTAGTCTCGCTCTGACTTTTTCTGACGTGACACTGTGCAAGCCTCTGTGCAGCCGCGAATTTGGTCCAAACCTGCTGACGGTGTGTAGGTTACCTTCCTCTTCTGAAATTCATATCTGTACAAGTTCCATGCTTATACGGCAATATTGGTTGGAAACTTATGTGCGCCCTCTAAAAAACAATTTTTCGTTTTGTTTGGGCGTCTGTCATGTGTAAATTAGGCTGGTTCTCAATCAATATTTGACCGCTGCCATTTTCTTTTCCTAGCCAGGTATGTACAACGCACCTGTGTAAAATATCATAAAGAACACAAGAGGCGAGGATCTAGGTTGTTTTCTGGCAGCATACTATATTTCTGAATCACGCAAATGAATACCATAACCCAGAGTGTTTCATAGCAGTACATAAAGTTAAAAGGGTACGCCTCAGTTCGAAGGTTGATGCAACATTTCGACTAGTGGACGAAGACAAGTTCACTTGTCGAAACGTTGGCTGGACCTGCGAACTGAGGCGTCCCCCCTTTACCCTTTTTTAATTGCTCCTTCATACCGTGCAAACAATCTTCTTCCTCTCGTTCTACCTAGTACATAAAGTTGTATTTTTGGCTCAGTTTAGGCGTACCTTTTAATTTATATTTTGAACAGTTTACCCAGCGTGAAAAAACAATTGGCCCTAATGCCGACTGTTAAAACTTGAAACAAATGCGTTTAGACATTTAGCAATTCTAGAACATTTTTATACTGTGTGTCAGGAAAATAAATCAAATGGTAATACATTTTAGTGAATACAATGCGTGTACTAACCGATTATCACACATAAAACATCTGCACTGTTTCAATGTTGCTTTACCCAGACACCAGCACCAACGCCAGGGAGCAAACCAGCATTCCCAAGCACATCGGTAAGCACAACACGAACAGCAACGAAGATTGCCACTTATTACCAAAACACTGAAAGATGACTTTGTCCAACACTTTTAGGCTTCGGGACCCAAAAGTGGTTTCGGCCGCCGGGTAAGCAATTCATTTTACACACTTGTTTCCTCTGCAACCAGCACTCATAAGGCGACACGGTCAAATCTATCAACTCTATATAACCCACTTTGTACTTAGTCTAATATTTAATCGCAAAACACACCGCCGTAAACTCTGCGGTTTACAGTGAACAATAAAACACAACCTAAATACGCTTTAGTCTTAGGTACTAATATAACTACTGTAGAACGCCATGCCTAAAGCAAAATCATGACATATTCTTAAATATTTTTCTCAGACACGGCCGGCAACCCTGAATGGAATACGTGCCACCGAGATGGTAAGATGCACACACCACACAGAAATTTGCTACATTTATTGCCAGCCTAATTGTTTACACCGCATTGCGAGTCATGTGCAGCATTTACCTCATTTCACCAAAGAATTACCACTGTTCTGTACCGGTTAACACAAACGGAGTATTTGCCCCTTACAATGCCACCTACTCCCAAAAATTGTGTCTCTACAACCATATACAGCATTTTATTACCACTAAAATTTCATACATTTAATATTACATGTGTACAAAATCGAGAGAAACCGTCCACTACACATGGTAAACCTCACCATTCGCTTGCATTCGTTTATATATCTATGTATTTATATATCTATAGTACACGCTAATGTCTTGGTAATGTCTAATACAGGAGCAGATTAGACAAAAATATTGAAGACGGAAATCAACTATACATTAGAGCTTACAAAAACTATAAAAACTACTTGAACTGTGGTTATCTTGGACATCCGTTCATTATAACCGATTTCAAAATTTGAAATTTTTGTAACAGCTCCAGTACATTTCTTTGCCAGGTTTACCTCACCTCACTACCATGCAATTCTTGTCAACTCCTTTATACCTCGTATTTTTGACATGGCTGCTTGTAGCACGCCCTCACTCATTTCAAGCACAAAGGCCTCCAAATGAAAATTTTATTTTATTCACCGCTCATTGTGCATCAATATCATTAATCAGTGATCAGCGTTTCTACGCGTTGTTCTCATTTTTGACGCTGTATACACCTAAATAAACGTAATAAATTATGGGCTGATATAAAAAAAAAAACACATCAGAGCAGCTACGTTGTGAGGCTTACTTTATGTAAAAACAGTGTACCGTTTTAAATGCTGAGGAAGACGCAACCGTTCACACTTCATTGCTCCGAAACAAAAATTGGTTGCGTATTAGTATGGCTAAAGCTAATTACCTAGAAAACAATCCCTGACTTCTGACTTTTGTTTTGGGCCAGTTCTGTTATTCCATCGTATTCGCCTTCATAAATCTCTGTAGTGTTTTATGTTGGAACCCCATTGGTGTGATGTATGAGGCATCGATCAAGTTAAATATTTCAAGTGTTCTATTCAAGCACATTCATCCTCACAAAACTTGACTCTTTTTATGTAGTAAAAATTTATTGGTTCCCTTTGTACACTACAGAAGGCTTTAAACAATTTAATCTCAATCTCACGTCACAAAGGGCGCGCACCACACTGCACATTGGGTTAAAACAACTTAATGCTGCGCAAGGCTCACAAATTGAAACTTCGGAGAAAACTCGGCTTTCGCTTATCGAGCTTTCTTTTTTAAAATACGACGAGGAAATTCTCGCGTCTTGGTCTAATATTATTCCGATGCTAAACATGTCCCCCAGTGCTGATTGATCATTCGCTTAGTGGGTGGTAGGTGTAATTTAAGAAAATTATTTTAATTATTTTCAATTTCAAAACAATACCACATGGTGGAACTCTGTACTCAACTGGCGTTTTTTTTTAAAGAACATGCGTACTATGTCGTTTCAAAACCGTTAACGTCTTGATACACCACGATCAAAACCTGTTGTGTTGCCGACATATCTCCAGCAGCATATAGGTGCTTAATCATGTCTACACGCTACATCATGCAGTACATTACATGTCCCCAATAGAGGATGGCTGAAGACGTTTCGATCAAGCACAGTTCGCAAGCATCACGTTAGGCCAAACAAGACTCATAGAATAAAAACGCACCGCCGAAGACTCGGCCGCTTTTTGTGAACGTGAGCACATTCTCTATTTCTAAATAATGTGCTGGCCTATACGCACGTCATTTGGCCCTACTGACACTGAACCAAAGTCTTGTTAACATAACGAGATACCTTCCACCTCGCTGTATAAGCTTTTGACTTTACCAGAGCTCTTTGTTCTGCTTGCTTGAGTTGCTACCCGTGGCAAAACACTCTAAAATGCCTAGCTGGGCGGGGAATGGAGCCAGTCATGCGCTGTTTCAAGCAATACCTCAAATATATTCATCCCCGTTCATAAGCATATCGCTGGCTTCCGAGTGCACGATAACCACGGCACAGGTCGCCTTCTATTAGCAAGAGACAAAATCCACAAGGGCGCCTTGTCGTGAGGTATCGCCCTAAATGGAGATGATCTGCGTTTGGAGCTTAGTATCGCAGTTGCTGACAGTCTGTAGCATTGCTTATTTTCAGTAGCTACGACGAAGCGGCATCACTACCTGATATTCGCTTCCTTCTACAGTGGAAAACATACACAGCTCCGAATAACTTATGAAGAAGGACCCCTTTTTTACCCAAAATTCTCATTTACTGCCTACTGCTCAGCACTTATATAAAAAGCTTGCTGTAGCCGACTGCAGAAAATAGTTATGTTAACTTCCCTTAAAGGTAATGTCATAGTGGATAAAAAACGTAACCGCTAAGAGTGTTTTCGTTTAATCAATAATTGATGAAACATCCATTTTTCAAAGACGCAAGCGCAAACACCGGCGAGCATCCGATGGGCATCTCGCCTCTTTCGAATGCGAGATGGATGTTCAGACCCTTACGCCACATCATTGGTATAATACAGAAGTCGCAGCCGCGAAAGTGAAGGCCAATAACGTGCCTTTCCATTGCGCCCATTCAACCTCATTTCATCCAGATGCCAGAAACACCGACTGGAGCCAATGCAGCTACAACAGAGACATCGGTAAGCAAGGCACGCGGACACACACAAAAAATTATATTCTTCATAATGCACACTGTATGAAGTTGTCTCAATATGCTGCGGCATGGTGCCTCCAAAACAACTCTCGGCCTTCTGGTAAAATGTTGGCTGAGACACAATATTTTCCCACTCCAATTGCTTTACCATATCTGAAACTACATCTAAATATTCGTGTTTTAAGCAGGTCATGTGCTTCTATAAAAGGTAAAAAATGTACACATTACTAAGATGACGTCATGGGCACAGTTGCACCAGTAGGGAAGCTTCAAGGTGGGCTAATATTTGGTGTTGATTTAACACCAATTTTGCTAACTTGTACGCTTATGTCGAAGTTCCCTACTTCTTTCCACTAATTTCTGTTGGCATAACCAGCCACCACGTTTGAAACCTGTTTACTCACAGTGTTATGAGGCTGCATATTGCTTTATTGCATATGCACATATCGCTCATCTACAGAAACGTTTTAGTAGAGACGTTCGGAAATCTATGCAAAACGAAGGTTATTTCGCGCATGTTATGAAATTCATTATGCACTCAGCTGAACAGATGAAATATATGCATTTCGGCGCAGTGCCTTCTCGTCACACGCTCATTTTATCTCCCTACTATGGGAGCCGTGGCAACTCCATTATAACAAACTCAACTCGTTTTCATACCCAAGTTTCGGTGGAATCTTTCTCGCCTTAGCTTCACGTCTAGGAAGACACGTTCCAATAGAAGAAATTCGGTTTTCCCTACGCTAGTCATACCGCGAGCGAAACAAGGCATACGGATAGTGTACTTGGTAGAAGAGTGTGTCGTGTCGCAAGGTTATTTAGTTATTTCCTGGGAAAACGCATACCATTACCTCTGAGAGTAACTCTTTATGTGTACGTACGAGCAATAATTCTACAAATGCCGTCCATGCGAACAAAGGTCGTTTTCTGATCAACCACTTGCACACTCAGGATGAAAACCATGCCCACCAAATCCAGCATAATTTGGTTTTTGTTCCCTCTGCAGAATGTTGTAATTGACGCAACTTAGCGCTTTGGTCAAAGAGAGATGACTTGATGCAGTATGAAAAGAAAAGGTGCTACAAGAGCGGTTCACCTCGCATCTTTGAGCACCTCATGACATGTCATGACGCTCTCATCACCCCAGCAGAAGGTGATCTCTCTGCTTCATCACGGAGCGCTTATATCTGCCCCGCCAGAAGCAGTCGAAGCATTCCAAATTTGTTTGCTACTTCTAACTGCACAAACTCCGCCTGATCTGACGCCCTTCTTTTTTGTATATTGTTTCCTATGTACTACTCTTATTGGCGTGCCCGACTACAGATTGTTAAGGGAAATTTTCATCTGTTCCTCCAGAAGTATCCTTACAAAGTTTTCTCAATAGTGGATTTCCTAGGAAGAACAGAAAATCGCCGAGCGGCCTTCTCGCGCTGACCTCTGAAGCAGGCGGCCTCCAAATAATTTCAGTAAACTTGTGGCACTTGAGGCTCCTTCACAAATTTGGCAGCTTCAAACCGGTATGGGGAAGTGCCTTCGGATCCTGGTCTTGAAGTTGATTCTCCTGTGCTCTCTTCTTTGCTGTTCTCGCTGCTTGAACTGACACCTGCATCAGTCTCTTTGTCACAGCTTGACTGCATAACCGGCTCAGTTCCCGAGTTCTGTGTTTTTTACTGCGCACCATGTTAAATTGCTTCACTCCTCAGTTGATCTCGCTACTCTCGTTATTTCACGCATTATAGCGCTACTGAACACTTCATTGCAATTGCCATGCCAACACGTTGTGCTTCCTTCTCATTATTGCGTTCCCGTACATAAAGCTTCTGTTGTCGACATAGCCGAGAGGTGTGGTCTGTTTACAGAGCCTGTATTGCAAGTCTACAGTGGCAGCCCTAAGAGTGCGAAGCACTGAGTAGATTAGATCATATAGGCGAAGATAAGACGGCGTGAGAACACGCAGGGTGTTAGGCAAAAACGAACATTAAGTACTCAGCGTGGGCCGCTTCCGGTGGTGGTCAGAGTCTAAAGCATGAAGAAGCTGCGCTGCCCTGCCCTGCTTAGACGAACTCTAATTCGACTTTCCCTAGAGGCTTAGTGAAGTAAAATTGTATTTCTGCTACTTTAACAAGAAAAGTCTGTATTCTCGCTGTATTCAACTTTACGTGCTGCCTAAGATTTTTTGTTCGGTCCCTTCGGAAAATTCACCTGATTGCTTGGAGGACAGGTGCTAAGGAACCTAATGCTCGGGTTCATTCAGGGACGAATGAAAATACTTGTCGCGAATATAATCACCCTGAATCTCAAGACAGCAATGTCGCCAGGGATAAGGAAGAGAGAGAAAATGTGAGTTAGAACTGAGACGACTTTGTATTTATGCATGGAAGGACTGTATGAATAATAGAAAGTATTCAACATGCTGGAAAAAGAACAATAGGTACTCTTTAGAGGGACGAATATGAAGCTTGATGCTAAGGGAATATACAAAGCAAGTTCAGACACTGAAAGCAGGACCACGCACTGCCAGACTAGAGCGGCGGTGATGTGCGCTTTAGTACGGCCTACGTACTGGTCACTGATACAAGGGGCGCTCTTCTAAGTGAGTAGCGCTGACACCCACCACTAAAGGCTCGACGGACGTACACCTCCTTGACCTTTGGCCCCTCTGGTGGCGTCTGGTGCGCGTCTGGCTTTTCTACTTAAAGAGCTCGTTTGTGAGATTAAGAGTTCCGAAACAAGAAGAACATGCCGGAGGTCCGTGTACTGCATGAAATTCAAACGTGATGATTTGTTTGCTTCAAGAATGTGTTTGTCCAAAAATGACACAAAATTACCTCCTAGTTCTCGTTTATATAACTATTCCTAGTATTTAAGATATATTGATGCTTTAAACGAAGGAACAGTACATTCATTTATTCCTTATGCTCACCCTTCGAAGCATGAAAATCATACGCGCAGGCTCCATAACGTCAAAATGAACAATTTATTAAATCAATGGTAAGTAAACGCTTCATTCGGGGATTGCAGACTCAATTGCTGTTTGTTGTAGATTCCTGCCTCTCTAGCAACATAGAATGTGGGCGGTCATTCTAGAATTGTGGACTCAATCGCAAGCCTGAAATAAATGTAATATGAGTTCCACAACACATCATATACGCGCTCAATTCAGGCACAGTTAGAGATTGGCACGTAAATGGGTTTGACATACGTTGTACTAATATCAGCCGCCAGTGATTAAACTTAGCTTGAGTACTCTTTTGCCTGAAAATATATTCAGTTCAAAAATCTCCATTAGGGTGTACGTTTTCCTCATTTTACATACATATTCGAAATTGTTCAGATGATCATCAGGCGACATTACATATTTTCTGGCTATTTATATGCTATTTCGAAACCCAATTCACTGCGGTATTTTTTTGTGTCGCAAACAGGTATTTAGCAGCGCACTGAGCGTAGGTTATTATAGGCCAGTTATATTCCACAAAAGCTGTTATTTTTTCTGCGTGAACGTTGCTTACCGTAAGGTAAGGGAAAAAAGTGCAACTTTAATCATAAAAAATGCAATGACAAGGCTGCACAAGCTTAGAACTATCATCGCAAGAACACGCTGTTTTCATGCCAATACATTCACCAACCGAAAGGAACCGATCGCGTTGTCTGCTACTTTCTTTTATTTTTTATTTTTTGCGAAGTTTATTGCCTCAGGGCATAAAAGGAATGTTATGGTGGATGAAGGGTATGGTCAAATAAATGAAAAAAGGCTGGCTGATGCAATGAAATCGAGGAGTGGACAATGATGCGGTCCCAGCGTCCAAACGGCATATGACTGCGGATTATGTGGGGAAAGGCCAGTTTTCTTTTTTGTTTTTTTTTTCAATTCTCTGTTTTTCATTAATCTGCATCAGACACCGGCATTCAGTTACACTTAGTGGTTGAAGCGAAAGGGAGGTCCTACTTCATCTGCGTGCGTTAACATGAAACATGCCGTGGTGGGTCAGCGTTTCACCTTTTCAAGCGTCTTCTGATAGCTTTCACACGTGTCCGTCGTTCTCGAGCGGCTCCGTATGTTGTTGTAGAGTTAAGAGCGGTCACTAACACCCTGTCGTTCTATCAACGCGGTTGTAAAATACCTATTCTTGTCGTACTTTTGGTGTGTACCATCAGTGGCGCATATAAAATAACCGGTATTCTTGCTCTGAGGCGTGCCTCGCGGCACTCATGCAGTTCATTACCGCTCTTACACAGGTGATCACAACTGCGTAACGCACCAAGCTTGTGCAGACCTCTGAGAGCAGGTTTGACCAGCAAGTAAATTGTAAGGCGCACACTGTAGCTCACCAACAACACAATGCCAAAGTAAGAGCGTCAACGCGATTAGCACGTCAGCGTCCATTCCGCCTTAAGATGCGGGAGAGGTAGGCAGTGCCATGATCGCGCCGAATCAACGTACATGAGACATGAGCAATCCGCGAATGTGGCTGAAGTCCGGTCTTAGTAAGCCAAACAGGAGTTATCTTTTTTTCGTAGTGCGATCAGTTCCTTCCATACTGTATGCCTAGTATTACAGTATAGTGAACATTGCATGATTTTAAGTGGATGAGGCACATTTTCTTAACGCGGCTCTTAATGTGTTCTTCCTACTGTTGTCTCATGATGTTAATCTTTTCATCAGTGAATTGGAGTTCGCGTTCATGAGCCAAACGTTTCAAGTGTTCGACATTTTATGTTGCTTGAAAAAACAATGTGCTTCGCCCACTAGCGGATATTTTCTTATTACGATCCTCACCTAATCTGTACGACGCATTAGATTCATACGTGTGCTAACGCATTTTGCAGTTTGTTTCTACTCACTGTAATGCAGCGTGAAACAGGCTCCTCAGAATAGGTTGGGGCTTCTTGAAAGCACGTCGAAGTACCGCAGTGAAGTTGTCAAACGAACGTGCTACTCTGTTTTTTTCTTTAGTGCTTTTTTATGTTGGTATCAAATATATTGCGCCTGATATAAAATAGAATCAGTAATCGTATGTGGAATTTGCAGCAATTTGAAATAACTGGCGCGAAAGTGGGAGCGGCCACTGGGTTCAAAAATTATTTCCTTTAAAAATTGTACAATATGAGAACCATAAATTTCGGCACTCGTTTATTATTTATAAACGTGTCACTATTGAATTATGAGCAACAGCGTGTTACGCAGATCTCAAAGGCAAATGTACTAAACTAACGCATCATATGAAGGACCCTTTCACTTTATACCCGAAATGCGAAAGTTAGAAATCATTGAATAGTGAACGAACACCTTTTTTCCACCTTTAGCCTGCTGCTGATGATACGGAGTAACAGCCGGTGTCCCTTTTCAAAAGTCACAAGGACAGCTCATCTGAGTAGAGAGTTATCTAATAAATACTACTGTACTCTTAAAGGACTATGCATATCACCAAATGATGATGAGCTCCTATGAATAATTTACACTTAATCACAGAAAGAATAAGAATTGTTTGGAGCTAGGTATTTTTGTTGTTTTAAGAGCGGTAGCTCTTACTGCTTACATTTGCGTGTCTCTCGTCCGGTTCTCCCTCGTTCTCAGATTCAAGATGGTTGCGAAGTCACGTAATATAGTACAGCATTGAAAATAATTTGCTAGCTACCACGCCGTCTAATAATAATACTTGCTGGGGGAGTGGGGGGCGGGGAGGGGCTAGCTGTTGCATGTTCACTTGAAGGCATGAAACAACACAGACAACACGCATAGAGACAGAGAGGACGGGCCTAACTTGCAACTGTTTACTCCCAGGGGATGGAAGTCAATATACGGATGGAACAGAATAAATAGAGAGAAAAAAACAAAATATGCATGCGAGGGTTATATAAACTGATCTGCGCACAGAATCTAGACACGCTGGTTTCTCACCGCGTATTGACTATAAAAGCTCTTCCATTATTATACATTGCAATGGGTGGTATGCTTACACAGTCACCACCTTTTTCATTTAAACAGACACCTCCAGCAGTTCTAGGGCAATCTTATCCGTACTGCTACTTCTGTTTAAGAACTTTCTTTCCTTCACGCTTGCTTCGCATAAGTTCTTGTATTTTCTCCACAAGCATTAGAGTGGTGTGGTAAATGGGACCCTGTCCCATTCTTCAAATCGCACTCATGCTTTGGTCGACTATCATTTATACATCCGCCACACTGGCCGATGCCCTATATTAATATTCCTTATATTTACTTCCATCCTCTGTGAATAAATAGTTGCAAGTTGCGAATTTCCCGTCTATCTTTATCTACGTTGTCCGTTTTGGAGCTACAATCATTCAAAGTACCACATGACCTCCCATACAATGAAGTCTGCCACTTGGTCCCTCATGTGCAACATTGCGATGCCTCAAAGCAGCGTGACCGAGCCCGCCCCCCCCCCTCCCCTCTCTACCAACGGTGCATTGCCTATAATCACTATCGATCTGCTTTATATACTCAAACTTGGGAATTCGATGAGAACTCGGATGTTGCTATCGCATATGGCGGAGGACAAGCCGCTGCCCCAGCAATGGCACGGATGTCATTATCATGTGATGCTTGCAGCCATTCTGTCCGATTTGTTTGGCAGAAGGTTATTGCAAATAGCCTAAGGGGGCGCCATCGTTGCCACCGCAGAGGCAGCGGCTTGTCTTACTTCTTCGGTGCCGCATACGTTAGGAAAATTTGACCTATTCTAACCTAATCAGGAAAGTAACCAAACAAATTTCATATTGAAAAATGCTATCGACCAAATGGCGTTCCTGTGCGAAATTTAAGCTGCAAGGATTCAGTGGCTTTGCTGGGAAAAGCAGTATATGACGTACATGTAATTGCTCAGCCCGCTGTGCGTTGAGCAATGCGCTTTTACCTTGAGATGAACAAGAGGACACAAGAGAGCAATCCGGTGCCCTGAGTGGAGACATTGCCGCCGATACCTGACTAGAGTTTCGCCCGGCAACGAGGCTAGCACGGTAGCAGTGTGAAAGGCTTCGCCCGACTATAATTGAGCCCCGTTCAGAGACTAGGCACGAAGCTCGCCGCTCCCCCTTCCATAAGCGCGCGGCAGGAATGAAGGCGAGGAGGCCGCCGGCGCAGCGGCCCGATGGCGGAGAGGCAGGCGGCTTCTGGTGCCAAGCGTAACTCTGGGTGCGTATGCTCCGGCTCTATGGCAGCGGGGCGAAGATGACGCACTTGAATAAAGACAGTATAGAGATTCATAACACAAGCATAATCTTTAATCCACACTTAAGTTGCATAAACAGTGACAAGGGCAGCAACATCATCGCAACAAGGCTTTCGTCTCGCCACCCTCTCATTCACAAATCAAGTTAACGAAAAGAGAGGCGGAGAGACCGAAACAGCAAGTGTCGGACCACCACCAGCGAAATCTATGATTGCGGGCAGAAGCTTTTGCTATCAGCTAAGGTTAACCAACGCTAAACCACAGAAAAATGTATTACAATTTTTCCCAAACTTCTAACACCCATGGAAAATGCGTTCTGGTGCACTCGCCGAATCATTCGACCATTTAAAAAAGAAGCCGCCTTTGACTCCAATATATGCGGCGTAGCAATTCTATTAATGTCGTCCACCCTGAATTGAGTATATAGAGAGAATAGCTGGTATCATTATCCAGACCATAGATTTTGCTATTGAATAAATATGTGATTTTAGTAAAAAACATAATTCATATATTGCGTCAAAGCGCCGAAAAGCACTTTATTTCAGTCGCATTTTTTTCACATGGGTATCTCTGTGTGCATGGTTAGGAACTTCCTCAGTGTTTTTCTGCTCGGTCATGCCTCGGTAATATGAACACTTCTATTCCCGAGTAAAGCTTTCCATAAAGCGAGTCGTCCGTAATAACGAATGGTGAAGAACAATATAAAATGAAGACATTAGGATCAAAGTCAGCTTTGTGTATAATTGCGGCCAGTGCAATTGAAATTGGTTGGTTTTATCTACTATAACGTGACTACATCTGACATAATTAGGACTGAATTTATGTGTGGTGTAACCAGACGCGTAACTGGCCTACGAGAACTTATTGGCGTACCGTGGATAAATAAAATCAGCTGGGATTTAGCTTTAGTTAAACCCGGTTGGTTGCGTAATGCAAAGTCGACGTAGCTTCTTTTCCGGCTCTTTTCT
>JAJIZL010021956.1:0-38053 GCA_023969395.1 Amblyomma maculatum | reverse complement strand
TCTTCTTCTTATTCTTCTTCTACGGCGTGGCGTGCCTACCGACCGGGTTTACCCGACGGCTAGAAGAGGGGCCCCATCTGCGATCGCTCTAAATGTCAAACGTGGCTACAGCCCGCGTTTACGCGACAGGCTGAAACCTGGCGTAGCATTGCTTACGCAATAATAAATAAACTTCTAAAGCAACTTTTCACAGGAATGATATCAGCCATCTGTATGCAGAAAGCGACTGGAGTTTGCTTTCTAGTTTGCGTTGCAGCCTAGAATGCGTAGCGGGGGGCGGCAGAAAGTTAGGTGGGCGGATGAGGTTAAGAGGTTCGCAGGGGTCAAGTGGATGCAGCTAGCACAGAACCGGGTTAAGTGGAGAAATATGGGAGAGGCCTTCGCCCTGCAATGGGTATAGTCAGGCTGATAATGATGATGATGATTCATGTACACAATATCTAGGCTAAGCAACTTTGCACCGTAAACCATGCCCGCGAAAGCAAACGGTCATCATCTAAGCTATTCACACGTTATAATTGCGTAGCTCAGGTGGCCTGCATGTATTGTGCAATACAAAACGTATAGGTGCGGCGTAGAAATTTTGCTCTCATCACTGTTCATAATTATACGGAAAAAACCAGTAAGCCCCAGTCGTCCCTCTGTGTTTCCCGCCTTGACCATTGTTTGGACAGCGAGTGTGCATATAAGCGACGCATTGATGCATTGTTAAAACTTGCTCCTCCCCTCCCTCCTCCCGAACCTACCTCAACCAGCAACGTCACCACTTTAGTCTTCCGATTATCGGAATTCGTATTAACGAGGCAATGCAGTATTGCTCAACTATACCGCGTTGATATGGATGCTGTAGGCAGTTCAATAACAATAGACAAAGAGGCATTTAATAGCTGGATACAATTTAACCATATAAGGTTCCTGAAAGTGCAGCGGGGATGTTGAGTATCCGCGTGGCATAAATGTCACCTCACTGGACTTCCGCTGCAGCGACGAGTACTTGGTTTGACTGCTAGTAATATTCAGCAATGCGCTTTGTTTCCCTCACGCTTGCTTCGCAAAAGTTCTTGTCTTTTCTTCACTAGCGTTAGAGTGATGTGGTAAATGGTATCCTGTCTCCATCTTAAAATCGCGCTCAATCTTCAAATCGCGCACTTGTACACTAAACGTGAACAGCTTCTGCGCACGCAATATGCATTCATTTAAGCTTTAATTGGCACCAAGAACCCTTCTTTACACAGAAGTAACTATTCATGCTGGACGTGGCAGTCTTTAGGTGGGCGAGTCTCATCAAAAATCTCGAATTCCCCACGTCCAACCGATAGCGTCTGTAGTGCACAGCGCATAAAATCATCTTCCCGAAAATCAGTATGCACGGGTGTTTGATTTGTTCTAATGATCACGAGGCTTGACTTTATCTTCGGGCCACAGCTGATTATTTTTCACTGTTTAGAAAATAAGCCTTTTCAATGCTATTTTTATTACTTCTGTCCGGAAATACTTCCAGCACGACCATTCACATTTCCTCTTTTTGTTTCTTTTTTTCATGCTGTGCCTGGATTCTAAAAGACGCCAGGAAGTCCAACGGTAAGTTGTCAAACCCTTTTGGAAAACGTTTAGCAAAACTGCTTTCTCAAATAGCGCCCTTTTTATCAAAATATAGGTAGAAAGGCCGACTAGCTGAGACCTAACAATGCCAGTCATATTTTTCACAACACTTAAACTACTACTCCTATTCGCTGACCCTGAGCCTTCTATTCTCTATGGCACAAAATTGCTTGGGCACCGTGCATAAATAGTTTTCTGTGAATTCTATGCATTTTGTGATCATCACTACCGCTATGTTTCTGTTCTTGTTAGCCTAAACAGGGAATGAGCTATTCGCAAGGGTTTGCAATTCAGCGATCAGATGCGAATTACCACCAAAACGCTTGTTAGTATATGGGGCAAAAAAGATCCTATAGCTGCCCTCGAGAAGCTTGCTGAAGAGAGCTTATTTTGCACGCCAAACATTGTCGACTTCGCGTTAAGGTTAAGGCAATATAATTTGTCATTTTTCGAGGCATCCAGAAGTGATAACAAGAACGCCAGCCACGCTATTCCGATGAAAGAGGAGAGTATTAATTTGACGCTCTTCAGCTGAAAGATGAAAAATCATGGGATGCGCTACAGGATGCTTTTGCTAATAAATATTAACTCCATGTAGTACTGAACTGTCTTTGATATAAGCATTGCCCTATTGAGCGTTAACGATTCCTTTTTCAATGGTTCAGAGCTGTACATACGAGAAATTTATTCAGCTTTTAATCAATATTGGTGTGCTTCACTACCTTCTACTAGAGATATATTCCAATCTCTTTGCTGCATTACTCTAGTCGCTTCACACATTCTTCGCTTCAGTTCGCATTATTTAAGTTTCTTGGGACGTTAAACCCCACAAACCAAAGCGCATTATTTAGGTTTACTGGAAAAATGCTGTTTTTACCTTATGACCATTCATGTACACTATAAGCAGTTTTGACCAGTGTCACCCTAGCCTGGTAAATTTCTTCTTAATATTCCGAATTGCGCCCAGTAAGTCTAAGTACCGCTTTTTTATTGGAGTTGACAACCATTTCCGCTTCAGTGAAATGCATCCTTGCATCCTCCAAGTATTGCAGCCTCAAGCACGCTTAATACGAAGACAAAACTCAATTTTAGTTTTTGACTGGAACTTCGTTTTTGTGTTATCGCGATAATGTTTTATAGATTGTAACAAGCACTCCTCCTGCTTCAAGTGAAGGCACGGTAAGTTCTTTTCAAAAGCTGTCGTACTAAAATACATATACAAACAAATTCGCTTCTCATCGCACATCATCCATTGGTTCGGGAAAGAAACGAATGCCTCCCGGAAAAATTAGGACAAACCATTTGTGCGCGAGCTGGCCTATGATCAAATATCTGCAACCCATTTGCATTTATCTGCAATGATGCTTTCGAAATGATGCAGTCCACAGATCATTGAGAAGAAAACCAGCGAATGCAGTCTCCAGAGATAATTATTCTAATTCCCAATTCTTTCAACCATACACATCCCACTAATGAAGCCTCGAGTAATTATATGCCATGGGCCGGAAACAACACTTCTTGCAAAGTACGTAATTATTAAAGAGTACGTACTTGGGTTTCTTATTGGTTGAAGGGTTTGTTCATCCCGAGGAACGGAGTGTACACATAGTAATTTGCCTAATACTATAAAATAACGAAAAAGGCAATTACACGGGTAACGCTTCGCTCCGTAGCCTGGCACAGAAACACCTGAAGGATCAAGCACTGAAAGGGTAAGTCGCGCGCTCAGCGCTCTTTATTGGATTTGTAGCTTTAACACAATGCAATGTACTATGAAAAGCAAAATCAATCTTTTATTGGCCTGGTAAAGATAATGCAGGAGACCCGGCCGAAATATTCCCTCGTGAAGAGGCATTTGCAAAATGTGCGTGTGACGTGAAAGCTTGGAAGTGATCGAATCCTGTTGTCAGTGACGTCTTTAAAACTTTGTAGTCTGAGTAGGCTGCGTTATTAATTGTTAGCGTGGCTTTAGTTTAATAAATGTAAATGAAAAAGAATTCCATTATTTGGAACTGGAACGGTGACGGTGCGTTATACTTTGCTCGTAACACTTCGTTTTTCTTTTTTTTTTTTTTCTTGGCTGCAGCTGTTATCTAGCAATGTAAATTTTCCGCATATTTTGAAGGGGGGAAACAAAGAAAAGACAAACTATTGTTTTCCGCAAATATTTGAAAACTTTAAAAAATATTAGTTACATAATAGAACCAGTAAAGCAGCAAAAAGTTCCTTTTCCTAAATTTTGTAGAAAACTTTAATTTACTCTAGAGCTCTGAGCCTCTAATAGATGCCGAAATATGAACAACGCGAGGTACGCTAACTTTTAGTTAAATGACTCAATTCTAAGACCATCGTTTGTTTGAAAAAAAAAATATCTACATCTGAACCTTTATAACTCGCGGTTGTATAATATGTGTGGGCGAGCAGTACAATGCAATCTTTGTAACCGTGATGTCAATTTTATATACGTCTCCCATTTTAACAGCGCAAGGGAGTTGTAGCACTAAGCAGTAGGAAATTACAGCGACTGAGAGATTGAAAATATTGGTTCTATAATTTTTCGTCTGTGTAGCCACAAACAGAAAGCCCGGCTTCTCCAGGTTCCGAAACGGTATGTCGTATACTATTGTTCAGGCCTCTCGGTATGATAAAAGAAGCATGATCGATAGAATTTAGATGCCAGCCGCATCCTTTGGTAGAAAGTCTTTTAAAGCAAGAAAACAACATGCCTCTGTGGCGCTCATAGCATTCCGTTCTAGGGTAGAATATCGCTCGTTGTTGGTCCTGTGTATAGTGGCCTCACCCTAAGAAAAAAAGTAAACAGCAAGGAAAAAAAGCAGCAATCCTCGTATTTTAAGGCAGTTAAGAAAAGATTCGTAATCACCACAATTTTCCACATGAAATTCAGTAAAAACTAATTTCACGTGAATAGCTTTGAATCATTGTCGAGAGGACATGTTTATTCGGACAAAACCGCTTCGATAAATAGAGACAAATTAACCTCTATTTTAGCATTGTTCAGCTGTTAAATATTTTAAACATTCCAGCACAGTTATATTACACGTCATCAAAGTAATTCTTTCTTTCATAAACCACTATGCTTTTTTCACGCTTGCAAACTAGTGCTATGTACCAGGGTTTCAGTTTATGCCAAGCATTTTAACTGTACGTCATGAGCTTCATCTTTTATTGGGCTCGCTGACCGTTGAGACTGCCCTCCAGAAAATTTGTAATATTACATAAATACTTTATGCTGGAGAAACCCAGTTAAGGAGTGTTATTTTATTTGTAGGACAACTTCAGCCGGAACCATTATTGCCAGAATGAATTCTTACAATATAAATACTCACCCAGAAACTGGCACACATCAGGTTGATTTCACACGGCTTTATTCTACAGCAAAATGACGGCACAGCTAGTGAAATAACTAGATATATTGCACAAGCGCATTCCAACTATCATTGTCCCGCCTTTTCCCATTCAAAAGAAATGAGAATTCTAAGTGAAAATAGAGCGCCTCAATCCGATTGCAGGCGGAGTCACCCAGACACGGGCAGCATCCAGGTGCCCTTTAGGATATCCCAGTATATAAACAGGCACAACACATTCATTATCTGCGAAGAGTCTCATGGAAAAGAAGCCTTTCCTTGGAGGCAGACATCTCGACGCAAAAAGCAAGAAGTTTGAAATGAACACTGTGGACATGTGGCATCATAACTTTTATGCGCATCGAACGTATCGAGAAAAGGCGTCGCACCGCTTCCAACTGTATCGATTATGTTGTCCTTTTCTACGAATTTGTTTGCACGTGCATTTAACTGAGTTACCTTGCAAATAAATAGTTGAATGCCTTTAGTGCCTAAGTAGAGCAGGTGTAAAGTTTTTAAACGCATATCTGTTTTGCTTAGGTCTACGAACAGTTATGTTTTCACATAAAACAGCTTTTACTGTGCTTTACAAAGGGAGAAATGTAGAAGGAGTAAATGCAGTTTTTTGCAATAAATAATTTCCCCCGCAATAACTACGAGGCTTATTTCGAATTCTAACGGTATTGCTTTTTAAGACACGCGTTGCTGTCTGTTCAGTGGTCTGCTCAAGTGTTAAGCATGAAGTCATCGTAGGAGTGACCACATTGTGAAAAATCTTGAAGAAGTGCTATCGATTGTGTCGCGGTCGGAATCAACTACACATATTACTGTTTTATCTTGATAGCCAGAAACAAGAGGTACTGAGCATTCGTCGTCCGGAACGGTAAGCCTCTTTTTGCGCGTTTATTTGAAAAGGAGTAATAATAGAAGTAATGATATCAATCTGCGAATAACCGTTCCGATTATAAAACAATTACATCATGAACCACTGTAGTAGATCACTTAATTGGCCGCGGAAATGTAATCAATCACGGTGGTATAGCAGTTTTAACAAAATTAATTACTATATTTTGTCTCCTCTGTACACTGTATAACCGGCGAGAATTTTCACCCGGTCGTAAATATATTACGAGAACACCTTTTACAAAAATCATTCCACAATGACAACTACGATTGCTTTGCACATCCCGTGAGAAGTTGAATGATCAATTTTCGCCTCCTTTTGCGATGATACCAATCACCTTGGTGACAATGATCATCATTGTCACGTGGATTCTTTCATTGTTCCCGTTAGTGAGAGCTTTTGCTTTGAGTACTAGTCATGAAGATCTTAAAAAAAAATATCTGCTAGTTTTCGTCTATTCTCCTGTAAAGTTAAAATTTTAAAACATGAAGAATTTGCATGCAACAAGCAGATATCAAGTTTAACTTTGCTCAGAGAATTACTTAAAGAAACGTTTGCTATACTTTCACACGCTTTATAATCCTAAGCATTCCGACCGCCTTAACGTCTGAACAATCACGTATCTATACTCTATTTTCATTCTAAATTGCTGCTTTGAATTAGTATAATTTTGAACTGCCTGCTGGAAAGGTATATTACCATTAATTACTGTAATCTTTAATTTTTGCTGGTAATAGCCGCTGGCGTTCTTCGTTATCATTTGCTTCTTGCAAGCAGAATAATCTACTTTTTCACTTTGAGTATAACCCAGACGCGTCTTTATAAATGCGAAAGCCTTTCTTTGCTCATGGATAGTTTCGGCAGAAATCTCCGCACGAAATGACTGCACGGAAAGACGCTTAGAAAAATAAATTGCATCCACCCGGAATCCAACCATCATCCCTCCTATCCACTACTCCACGCTTGGCTCGTAAGATAAAGGTCGGGATTACCCTGTCTAGCGTGAGGCTCATAGGATTGATGTCAACAGTGATGCAGATAATGATGACAGTAGTGATAATAACGAAGCTGCAGTTGGTGATGATAATGATTGTAGTAGTGATGGCAATCATAGAACGTTTAGTAGACAAGGCTTAGAACACCTATTGTAATGATGATCATGCTGATCTGATAACATTGATAAACATGACGGTGTAGTAAATTATATAGATGATATTAGCAATAAAATTAACAATGCAGTGAGTTCAAAAGTCCTGAATTGTGGTATTCGCCCTTTCTACTCTTGAGCAGATTTATTAGCCGTCATGCAATGTTTTTTATTTTAGTGTGAGATCCGCCAACATTTATCTGGACTGATTTAGTCAATCGGAGCTGCTATCTCATTATGTCAGGAATTGGCATTTTCCTTTGGCTGGTTTCTACAGGCGTTTCTTTGCCGACTGTAAATCGAGTCTGACGAGGCGCCTGTTATTTGTAGTTCAACGACCGCTAGGTATGCTTGCTTCTATCGCCACCGCAGAATCACTAAAGTTATTTTGCTGGATCACATCAGCCAAATAAAGTATTTTCAGTGCCCCCAAGCCTCTTAATTTGTTGCCTTTGTCCTTCTCTTTGCCATGTGACATCCGGTGGAGGTGCAGAACCTGTCAACCCCCGAAATAGAATAGTCTAAAATGACATCACCAGTAATTTTCGTTCAGCCCCGCAACGCCTGTTGAAGATGCGGAAGTCTGACTCGACCACTTGAAACGCTTGGCAACCTTCAACGCATAAAATTATGAACCGAAGACAAGTCCACTTTGTTTTCCATGGATCTTCACAGACATAGTTTCAAAATTGCGATGCTTCGTTGAAGGAGTGGGAAGTATGCAGGAAAGAGAATGTGAAAGTTTTTTCTAGTCTAATAAGAACAGAAAGAGCTGTATTATTCCTCCACTCAAGAATGCAGCTCCAGAACGAGTCCGCTTTCATTACTATATCATATATATCAGGAGCCTATTTTGTAAGTCCTGCGCCGGTATCGCTAAAGAAAATAAACCACAATTTGTAATGCGAATCTTGAAAGCGACATTCCAGAAATCAACCGGAAACAGTTGCCGAATTTGCCAGATAAGCGCCCACCGTCGAGAAGACAGTGAACGTCGCGATGCCACAGTACAAGCGATTACTCCAAGCATTGTACGCAAGCCTCTACAGCGGCTCGCCTTAGAATGGAGACACCATGTGGGACCTTATATTTAAGCTCGTCCAAGAATAAATACGGCGGTAGCTAGCATAATTCCAACAAAGCCAGATAAAGGCATTCTCAGACACCGTCCGAAGGGAGTTTGAGCAGACACCCGGTGCTACATCGACACCGAAGAATGCTCCTCAAGAGCGAACGATTACAAGCCATGCCGCCGCATTATGCCCTCCTGCATTGTGTAGAGTCGCCAAGCCCTTACAGACGCGAATAAGTTCACCCTGAACCCCGCGCCTTGGCCCCCGCCCGCAAAGCGTACACGAAGGAGCCTCGGGCACCAAGAAGTTCGACGCATGGAGGACATCAAACAACCGATGGCTCTGATTGCCTGTGGCTAAACCGGTCACATCCTTCGTCAGTGTCCATAGAGACGAATTGCACTTCGTGGCTTTGCCCCGAACCCCCCCCCCTCTCCTCCCAACCACGTTCCTGCGTACGACCCGAAGAACCAGACAACTAGTTGCGCAGAGGGAGTTATCAAGCCATCAGTCGAGCTTCTTCTTCTTCTTTTCCGTTCTCTTCTTTTTCTTCTGCTTCTTTTTCAATTCTTTTCTCTTCTTCTTTTTCTTCTTGTTTTTCTTTTTCTTTTTCCTTTTCATCTTTTTTTTCTTCGTCTCCTTCTTCTTCTTTCTTTCCTTTCTCTTCTTCTTCTAGGCTGAAGGTCATTGGCTCTCGCGCATGCGCATAATGGGCGGCGCACACTCACGCGAAACTCGGCTCTGATCGCGTAGTGCAGCTTTAAGCTACAATAATGTAAGTGATCTATGGATTTGATGTTGCTACAAGGCGAACTAACAAAGATAGTCTGTGGCCGATTTCTATTGCAATACGGCAACAATTGCATTTTCCTGAAAAGAATGAGATCAACGACCACTCGGCCAGAGGTTATACTGACACTGCCGCCAAGCGAAGTGACAACTGCGATTCGCGTTTGCGACCCTAGTACACGACGGGGAAGAGGTCGGACACGGAAGCCAGTGTAAGGTCACGGACGCGGTCAAGTGACCTTGAAGTGGCTGTCGACAGTCGCACTGTCACTGCCTTCGTCAACACTGGAGCTGACTAATCAGGCATCAACGGATCATTCGCACAATTTTAAAGAAAGTACTAACACTACGATCGCCAGTTGCATGATCTCGCATTGTTCTCAGTGGTACTTAAAATGGTAAAGGAAAAGTATTACATCTGTTTATTCATATGCGCGAGCTGATTATCTACCTGAAATAAAATTTCCAAAGCACCCACAAATTCATATTAACTTATAAACCTTTCTCCCTCAATAAAACATTCCAGTTAAAACTTGGTGCCTTGTTCTTATCGCTGTAGCAAATAATCGCATTATTTACTTTCTGTGCGTGGTAAAAGTTTTAAGCTTTGAAGGAACATAATATAACATCAGGCTTCGTGATTCATTCATTGGCATTGTTAACTTAAAAAGCTTCAACTTTAATGTGCATTCTATGAATTGCATAACAAAAATTCTTAGAGAATGCTTTGTCATCATGGCAAGCATATTCAACGTGTAGGTGAGAAATACAAAAAAGTAATTCAGGAAAGTGTTCGGCAGCAGAAATGGTGAGCTATATTATTGTTTGCAGCTCCGCAAATAGTGTCCAAGTCAATACGCTTACTGCTGATAGAAGTGGTAGCTCTTGTTCTCTGACACAAAAAGTGAAGCTAAATGTCATTTGTCAAAAAATGGTTATACTGCTAGGCTTTGAAAACACTTCTCAAATATTATCTACTGTGACCAAATTGCTTTTTGTCTTGTCCGCCTAAAGAATTTTGACGAGGACTTGAAGCGCTTTTGAGAACATAAACAAATTTTGAAACGGCCAGGTGCCTGTTAACAGCGCGATTTAGCGCTGTTAAATTACAATCAGGTAATAATTATCTACGCGTAGGAAAGGTGTGCTTGAAAAAAAAAAAAGGTGACTGAAAGTTTACTAGACTCTGCACTTGCTCAGAATGCCAACAAATATATAGTACCTAAATAGAGCAGTGTTATATCTGCTAATTTCCTTGATCTCTTGATGGCATCACCTCGTAGCAAGCAGGAGTGTCAATGTGATTTGTGGAAGCACTTGTATTGCTATTCCTTTCTCTATAGGCATCAACTTCAGAAGGCCCTGTAACAGGATCAGTAAGTGCTCTGTTTGAGTTTATAAGATTAGCCAAATATCACAATAATTACTACTTACTGGGATTACTATTCATGCTCACCTTTTCTGTAGCATCATATCAATAAAAAAAAATATATGCATCATAATACTCATATAGAAGATAGGATATAGATGTTTCCTGTTTGAAAAGGGAAAAAACCACGGACTATGACAGCAGAACATATTTTTTCAGCAGAGCTACTGCCAGAATTAGTCAAGGCTATCATTTCTATCAAGCATCAGTAAAAAAAAAAGACGTTTGACTGATGCTACTAGGATAAAGTGAAAGAAGGTTCTATAAGTTTACCTCAAAGAGCAAATGAATATACAAATAGTCTTATTGAATTTTAAGAAATGAACCTTTGAGTCACCAAGCAAAGCAGCTTCAGGCTATGAAATCTCTTTAAAAAAAAAGAAAGCGCCTGTATTCATACCAGCAGATTTTTTTTTACTGCACTGACATACATTAGCATCATTGCAATAAAAATTGTACTAGCGTACCTGCAAATATTTTGTTCTGCCATTGACGACGTAAAACGACGGTCGGTGCACATTTGTTTAGAAGGCTGTGTATGAAGAATACGGCAACAGGAAAGGAAACAGTTTTATATTATTCACAATTCCTCTTGAGCTCTACAATTCTTCCTAAGAGGTTACGCTGCGTCATAAATTGTGTAACAACACTAACTGGCACCCTGGCATCAAACGGTATTATATGACATAAATAAGGATAAGATTTTTTTCATTATCGATTGGTCGTGTAGAATAAGCTTGTAGTTTACACAAATAGGCATTGACTCCAAAAGAATTGAACAAAGCTTACCCATTTTATTCTGAATGCAACGAACCGCGTTCTAGGCTCCAATTTATTACTCAGGACGAATGTTTATAGCGGGAGGTATTCGAAACAGGTTTCTATTATGTGCTATTCCCCTGCTGCAAATACGGATCAATTGAAAGACAATGCCCAAATCTTCTTTTTCTGGCATTACCGTGGTCAAAGCTGATTATAGCAGCTAACTGCAACGAAGTACAAGCTATCGATCTTCAACGTACATTTTACAAATCAGACCTTAGAATTGGTAATGCTGCCCCCGCCATCACGAAACAGGGCGACACAAGGCAGGGGTTCCCACTTATTGCTATCGACATGCGTGCTAATTTGCTTTTTGTTTCCCGACAAGTCCCACCTTCATAATCTATCAATTTTACGTTGCAGAAATATGATAAATATCAACCTTCTCAGTACTACCATTTTTGCACGTATATCTGACTCCAGTGGTGTGATGATATACATCGCTATCTGTCGCAATATGTTTGACGAGTGTTTGATTTGTGTTAAAATTTGTTCCAATTTGGCCTAGCGGATGAACGACACCGGATAATGGCAGTACACATGCCTGATCTTATGCCAAATATTTAAGTCCTCCACGAATTTATCTGAAGGGTAGCGCTTCGATTTTGCTGATTAAAAGAAATTCAAATTATTCCTGATCTGTTTTTTGTTTACAGACAGAAACAAGACCCACTGGATCGGAAACGGTAAGATAACAAAACTTACACCTAGGCTTCAATTTCAAAGCTGGAACGCCGGCAAGAATCTGTCAACGTTACATATTACAGTAATTTGTGTCGGCAGTTAGCGTAATACATAATCTATAAAATCCCGGTTCATTCAATAAATCACCTGCTACTGGGCAAATGCTTTGGCTGTGGTGCAGACACTGCAAATCTAGGATATGGAGCTCTGTATTCACACTACCGCGCTAGGTAGAACATCGTGGTTTATTCGTTTTGGCACATTGTAGCGAGTCATCAGCGCACCTTTAATAAACTAAGTATCTTGGAATGTGGTTCGGCATAGTACTATAAAATTGTAAATTACTGAGCTCCGGACAGCTATCAAAGGTGCTCACCACTGAATTGCAGGTCACAACCAACGCCTAACCACTATCATCTAATGCTATTTGCATGATTTAAGGAATCGCTCTACTACCATGGCCAGTCTTTTCTGACTATCGCCCCCATTGTAGTCGTAATTATAAACGATCAACTAATTTGTCTGATATATTTAGAAGGATACTTTTTCTTGCATGTTTCGTATAACTTTTCAAGTTTGGTGACTGACGTTTTAAAGAGTTAAGTAAATTATCACTAAATTTCGTTTCTAATGGACATTAGGAAAGCTTTTGTTTCCTTTTAGAGGCTGCGATGCCTAGCAGACGTCCCAAATGGGAACTTAAAAGCTAATCGAATTCAAACGCTGTGGTTGATGACAGCCAGGCATCTGTCATAACCCAGAATAGAGCTTTATTGTGGTCGCGGCTCGACGTATTTCCCTGGTTTCGCATCGCTGTTATTCTACAGTCATCAATCCTATATTTTAGAATGATTTTTTAATTATCTAACTGATGCAATCATTTTTTACTGTATCTGATACAATTATTCTTTTTATCTTATATTTAGTAGTTCTGGCGCTAGATAGGGTGGACAGGTAGGACCACACACTCATGAGCCTAGAAAAGCTTCAGCCTTAAAATTCGCCGACTAGCGGAGCATTGTTGTGTAATCGACGAGCTGCTTGCTAAGTTGTCGAGGTAGAAATATTTGTAAGGGGGTCGAGCACATTTACTAACCTAACTATTGTGCACAGGCTGTACCACATGTCTTTAAGAGAGTTTGGCATACTTTTGAGCAAGAAAATCTTTACCAGGAGGTGCCGAATTGAGAGAGCAGCGCTCTTTGCATCAGCCACCTGTGCCTTTGGATAGTGAAAATTTTCAGATGCAAGAAAGCATGCAGAAGTGTATAAGTGTTTTGCTCACGACTGTACATCTTCCGATTCGACACGCCAAGAGCAGCAAATAACCGAAGAACCTAATTAAACATTGTTCTGTCCAGATTGCCGCTACTCAAGCGAGCCTCTGGACATTGTCAAATTTCCTATATGAATGCACAAGAACATAAGGAAGTAAACGAAAGTGTTTTTATACTGTATGCTTCCCACCAATCTGTTTGCTGTCAAATCAATTGACCTGCCTAAGCGAAGTGCTGGCAGGTACCCTTGAGTAATTTAAGGTTTTAATAACCTGGAGAATGTTGGGCTTTTCAAATCCTCCTGTTGATAGCGGCAATGATGACATAAATGTTTTAGTTGTGCTACCATTATAAACTGCGCTCGCTTAAAGTTTCCCAACCTTAATAACGATGGCAATGTCATTACCACTCATTTGCACTCGGTGTGGTTAACTGTAACTTCTTTCCTCTTTATAGCCAGGAAGCAGAAGTACGAGCAGCTCGGGCACTGAAACGGTAATTACCACTACTTTACGTATTTACCTGTATTTTTGTGGATGAAACGATGCGAAGAAACAAATGATTTTCCTAATCCTGTGGCGCTTCTGCTTCCAGCCAGGCACTGCAACTAGTTCGGAGCCAGCCAGCACGGTGGTAAGTCCTCGACAGAATTTTATACACCAGAAGGCTGGCACTTAATTTGCGCTCCTTGAAATGCGTGGCATGCGCCAAATATTGCAAACGAGGTTGCAAAACGACTCCAAAACGTTTAAGCCTAAGTTACAAATGCAGCTTACTAGGATAACTGTTTTTTTTTATCATAGGACAACAGTGAAATAGTGCGAGAGATTTCTATGAAAATATAGAAAGCATCGTCACATCATCCAATCTTCCCAGGGAAAGAAACGTGTTTCTTTCAAATTGACTTCTTTGCACTCTGTAATAGTTACGTGGTAATAAAAAACCAAAGTCGAGCTTTTTTAATGATCACAAAAAGATAATAGCCAAAACCACCGAACATCTCGAATTGAGACCAACGGTTATTCACATAGTCATAGTGGAATTGCACGACGTGAAAGAGCCATGTTCATGAAGCATATTGCCCTAAATAACAAGCTAAAGCAGAATGTTTTGATTCTATATGTCGCTTGGCGTTATCGCCAATTACACATATCGCAGCAACACTATGGTCGGAATTCACACCTCTGGCGTCGATAGTCCGCCAGCACACATGACCACAATTAAAGCAAATTTGTATTTTGTCCATATTTTCGTCTCAAATTTATTCATTATCGTCAATATATAATTGGGAAGTCTTATTTACAATTCTTTCCTACTTTTCGTTCGAAGTGCTTAAGAATGTCATTGCTTTCTCATTAAACGATGGAGTCCGAAAACCTCTGCGAATGACCATGCAATACTCACGTACAAATGACTCATTTATCCGCCCATGGTGTGAACTCATTTCTCGTGACATTTCCAGCTTGGATAACCACATGCAGTTTTGCTAAAAAATAGCACCAATCTTTCAGCAGTTCTGTAGATTGCTAACAAAATCAAGATATATTTTGTTACATTTTTTAACAGTTCACGACATGTTTTAAATATTTTCGCTAGCTACCTAGTGTGTACAAGCAGTATTCTAATTTGCAAAGTTTAATTGTTGACTGCCAATCATTATTCAGTGGTCTGTGCAAGATGAATGGAAATTGCAACATATCATTTTTCCTACTAACAGAAGAAAATTTGGGGAAAATTATGCAATTTTCGCAATCGGTAACGTATTCGAGGAATTAGGACAGTTGGGGTTACGAAACCCTTAAAGATAACATACTTCATGAAAAAAATATTGTTCAGCTTGAAACATGGTTACCAACTTGATGAAGGTCAGTCATGACAATTTTTTTTCTTGCTCCCCTGAAATAACAGCTGTATATGTGGGAGTTTAGAAATTTAGGCAATGTCTAACGATAGCGCAGAAAAGCATTTAGGAGTCGCTTCAAATTCTTTACGCACAGCGTGAAGCGAAGCCTACGCGTTTACTGATATTTTGGCGCGCAAATTTTAAAGCAGTCACAACAATAAGAATATTTGGAGAGTGTATTCTGCAGCCATGCGGAGCACTACAACTTGAAATCATTCCAAGAAAAAACATTCGAATTTTAACCTTCGCCACACTCTTGCTAATCAGGCAGCTAAACAGAAACGTAATGCATTAAGCCATTCTTTACACATGAGAAGCGTGAATGCGTGCATAAGAGAGGTGGCTTCCTTGTGAGGATATAAGTAGAGAACTGAAAAGTAGTGACATGACTTCAAGGAACTTGCCTGCGGAGTGATGTAAATGTCTCCGCAAATTTCGCGGTGTAAGCATTCTGAGTATATGATGCCTTAGCCCTCTACGTTTTAAAATAATTCCATCAGAATGAAGGACGGTTGGCGTAATTTTTGCAGTAAGTGAACATCGACCGTTATTCGCGCAAAAGAAAAGAAAAATTTCACTCAAGGAGACTTATTCCTCCTATATATATTTTCGTATCGTTAATATATTATATTATGACATCAATTTCAAGATTTCAATATAGACGTATACAATGTATATTTACGTTTTCTTACTACGACGTGATTAATTATTCATGCTTCTTTGTTATTGCATTTGCCTGTTGAGCAAAAAGCATCTTTGAAAAAACTGAAATGCGCAAATTTCTTCTGTTGCTACCGTCTTGGAGTACGCCTCCAATACTGTGTCTTTTGTGAATCATTACATATCTCTATTATATATGAGCTCATATTCTCTATCGCGGGAAGCATTCGATGACATTTGCTCCTTGAAGAAAAGCTCCTGCAAAAATAGTACATGTTGTATCTTGCGAATACAGTGCATCGCAGACGTTACGCCATTAAGTTGGAATGCCTGGCGACATTTGACACACTGCCACGTTGATACACATCTTGATCGTTGATAGTCATTCAAACTGTGGCAGCTTGGAGAACGAAGATTGCCTGAAGACGGCCAGTGTATTTGGAATGCAAAGTGGTGTCGAGTATGAGATTCCTTTATAAATACCTATTTTTGATCAAATAAAATGTAGCAATGGTGCTATGGATACGGAACAAAGAAATAGGACAGCAGTGCACTATGCATTCTCAGAAAAGTAAGAATAATTTTTAAACTAGCACCGTCCTCTATTGAAATTCGATTCTCTGTTCTAGCCTTTATCTCGTCAGTCAACTGCCTTCCATTTATGCAGTCGAATCCTCGAGTTAATAAAGACAAAACTGTGAGTGCCAAAATGCCATCGATTTTTTCATCAGTTTCAGCTGACGAAAGTAATATTCTGCAAAAGCTACACTAGATTTTCAATAATATATAGCTATTTCAGCTTGTTACTATCAAGCTGAAACGTAAATTGTAAACTGGCAGCCTTGCTTTCCAAATAGTACTATGTCTTGTCTGTCTATTCAGCGCACAGTGCATGAATAGTAATGTGAATATAAAACAATTAAGCAGACGAAAACAATTCCCTTTACCTACTTTGTTCACCTGCCCGTTAATGCTCAACGAAGACATTTAGTGGTAAGCAGTAATATTACTCCATATTATTGTTTTCCTTTAGACTCCAGCAAGTGTCACAGCAACGGTAAGTCATGATAGATTACCGTTGTTGTATGTATATAATTGTCTGTAAACGTACCACCTTTACCAGATCTTCAGGGGCTCTTTAACCATGCTTTCAACTAGTTACATTTTTATATTTGCTTTTGCGAAGACGCGTCAACCTTAGCGCTCCTTCCAGCATGGTGAGCCCAGCGTTTAGCAGCCAATCTGGCTTCTCGCTTCAAGGTGTTTGATCAGCCTTTCTGGAACGGTCGGGTTCTGTGCACTGATGACGCACAGCACACGGACGCCTTTCCGTTTCACGTTTTGACGGCGGCGGTGGTAGTGCTGGCAAATATTTATTTATTCTTTAGTATAAGAAGATGTCTGTACTCAGACCCTATAGTCCCAGGTCCTCAAGAATACAGGTGGAGCACCGATTCTGGAGTCCAAATGGCATCCAACGCCGCTCGCGCCCTAGGCGTAGGTCATGGCAGCTGAGCAGCGCCGCCTCCCAGGCCTCCCTAGAAGGATGGGTGATGGAGGATTGAGAAGCGTGGGGTTTGGATAGGCAGGACCTGACCATGTGAAAAATCAAAATCTGCATTGAAGTGTTTTAAGAGTTCCGGGGACAGCATTGCATTTGTAAACATTTTGAGGAGCCTTTCGTCCGCTCTCAGGAGACCCTTGCAGGATTCCGGACAACGTCAGTGGCTGTACTTTTAATATGTGGTAATATGTTAGAATGTGATGAGATATTGGGTGGACTCGGAGTAGACTTCCCAAGCAAGTCTGAATGGCAGGGGATAGAGTGCACGGGCCGCCTGATCGGCTTACAGATTGCCCGGGAGACCACGATGGCCGGAAGCCCAGTTGAGATAACAATTTGGAGGAGCTATGGAGTGACAGTAAATTTGTAGGAAGCGCTAGGCGAGAAGAGGGATCCCCCGGCGATAATTCCGACAGCCCTCTTTGGAGCCAGTAAAGATGTGTTTCACTAGTGGGAGTGGAAGGCCGAGCGCAATCGCGATTTCCTCCGCGAGTGTTGGATTGTGGGCGTGGAACGTGAGTCCTTCGACTGTGTTGTGGCGTGGACCACTGCCGCGGGGAACCACATCCCACGGCAGGAACCGACAATGTCCACGTAGCATACATAGATGTTGTCGACCTTAATGTCTTTCCAGTGCTCCCGCATGCTACTGACGACGGCCATTATGGTCAGAGTATGACATGTTGCGGGGAGTGGGTCTGATTCTGAGGGCGCGTCTCCAAGGTTCTGGTGCTCATACCCGTTCCTCAATGGTGGTGTATTGGATGGCAAAATTCATAAGAATTCGTGTGCTTCGCCATGTGATTGCACTTTAAAAGTTACCAGGGTAGTCGAAATTATTTCAAACCCTCCTCTGTGCCACTGCATTTTCCCATTCTAATTTTCTTCCCGCATTCCTTACTTGCATCATGGCTAGGTTCAAGTGTCCATGGAGAAAGCCTTAGATATTCGCCTTTCCTGTCTGGAAACCAATTTACAACTGTACAGTCCTTACATGATTAGTCCTGTAGGATTGCTTGTTTTAACCTTGCTTGATTTCACTGACGTTGATTTTGGGACAGGCGCAAACTCAGGGTTTGACACGAAGTAGTAGGCTTTTCACGTTAAATCAGATTTCGTGTTCGTTTCCACAGACACCGGGAGTAACAAGCTCACTAACGGTAAGAATTTGTATATTCATATTCACTTGCAGGTCTCTACTCACTCTTCATATTTTCCGCCCTGGCCTGCACACTTTCATAAATCTATACGTGCGGGTCTGCGCCTCCTAAGATAAGGCATAAAATAGTTAAAAAGCGATTTTTGTTCTGGACAGCTTCAAATTCTGAAGACACGTTCCACTACATGCAGGAGTATATTGTCTTCGTCTTATTTGTTGAGACGTATGGCTTCAGGAATTCGATAGGTGGTGTCCTTTTTTACTCAGCCGAAAGGGAATCGGAATATAGCTCGTGTGACCGATTTTCGTTCAGTTATGTAGCGAGCTACCTATCACCTATAGTTATAGATTCTACTTCGACAAGCACTATCTTGCGAGCAATGCAGAACATTTAATATAGTGGGCTCGCTTACTGTTCTGAATATAAGCAGTTAAACTGCCCTTAAAGAGCAGAAGCATAGGAAGTAAGTCTACTATTAAATTTATTGATTCTGACTGAATAGTAGCTTCTTCAAATTATTTTCAAGAATTTCTTAGCTAATAGGTCATTTATGGTTGCCTGGCGAAATGCAGCGGTTCACTGCTCATTTTCTTTCATTGTGTTAGCTCTTCGTATGATTGGCTAGCAGCTACAGTCATGAACAATTATTGCACATAGTTGAAAGCGCTGTGCCTAGGCACAGCGCTTTCACATTCTAATAATCACATCCTTCCATAAGAGGCAGTTCTGTCACTTATTCCTTTCTTCGGGTCATATTTATACATTTACGTTTTTCATATCTTCTTAGTGTATCATTTTTGAATAATATTCATTTCATGACTTCACAATTTGTTTTTAATTTGGAACTTGTTTTCTAGTCACCTGAGATCCCCAGCTCCCGCACAGTAAGTTGGTTTGCTTTTTGCCTACAGGATGTCTTTACGTTTAACGTCAATACTTCAGCCTGCTTATGCAAGTGACTGGACGCAGAACATGCTTCTTTTGGTTAAGCTCTACCGAAGACTTTGCTGCGGCCCCTATTATGCACTTGTTTCGCTTTACCGTGAAGGGAAAAACACTCACTTCTCCGCTCAGATTTTTTTTTCTATGAATTCAATAAGTAACAAGCGAAATGCAGTATTTGTAAGTTGAGGTTTGGTTTGCGTCCGGTGCCGCGTATGTGAGTCACGTTAGCTGCAGATTCGGAAAGTTGGATTTCAAAACATATGTGACCTTTTAAGAACATAAGGTGTCCCCACACAGTCTACTGAGTAGTCCATTTCAACTTTCTATTAAAAGGCACCTTGGATTCAGGTAATATTACCTACGTACCATTCGAACATGAAGACATTTTACTTTGTTGTTTTATTCTGCCTGTTTTAGAATGAAGTACCTATTTGCTTTTTCTTAGTATTTTTTGGAATGCTGTGTCTTTATTCTTCAACCAGCAGTTTTTGGGCTGTGTCTTTGTAGAATGGTGCATTTTTATTCGTCATTTTGGGAGCCCTCCGCCCTGAGTATGTTTTTCCTTTGTTCTATAATTACTTCTCAAATGGGCTTAGTTCGAAGTGATGTGTTTGGAGGGAACCTATTACTGCACATTTTAAAAGTATTCTGCGGATTGCAAGCTTCAGGTTAGGTCAAAACACTAGAAATTTAGTAAATAAATTTCTGATTGGTTTTAACTTTTATGTAAGCCACACGTCGGTGGTCATTTCATTTCAGAGTGGCACACCAGATGGCGTCTTGTTTCTTGAACCCTATTTCTTTCCATTATTGACCGAGTGAAATACATTGTGTACGCGACACAAGCAAATTCCCAATTTCGCCATTCTTTGTTACCGACATTTCCTAACTTTTTGGACAGATATAAAGCTCTCCAGCACCTCTAAGTGGAAAACATAATGTAATATGCGCACACATGAATAACAAAAAAACATTCACGACTCGAAAAACAGATATGCTTTTAGAATACTATAAATAGAAGAACATATTGTGCACTACGCGGTATATAGAAAGAGGGATTTTCGTAAACAAATCATAGTTATATCGTGTGGTAATAATTGGAGCCTTTGTAGAGCCCCGAATGCTTTGTATATTGACCTCGTTCTCAAGTTTAAAAACTAAGCTAGAGGCAGCAACACAATGGCATGGGGCCAGTTCTCCAATCAAGAAAGTGATCTCCTTCATATAGTTTCAAAGCACCTCAGTTATTTTCGGGATGTGGGAGCCTTGCGAGCGAGGGACATCTAAGCTCGGTTTCTGGGTAGAGGCCATGGTTCACTGTCACTTTTGCAGGAGAGGTGAGTAGAGAGAAAGAGAGAGAAATGCGAGGAACCTTGTTAACGTTGACTTCCGGTGTTGTGGTCGGGGACACGGTCTGAGGAATGGTCGTCTTTCACGGAACTATATGACTCGGGTTCCGGGGCAAAACGCGTCATTCGCTGGCAGGTGCGACCCCTGCTGGTCTCTCTGAAGAGGTCGGCTCGCAAGAGCGAAGGCGACACTGAATTTGGAGCGGCCGTGCGTCCGTCAGTGTAGAGACAGGGCAGCTATAGCGACAATCGTGTATTAACATAGGCAACAACCATTAGGAAGTAGGTACCAAGCTATAGCCGAAAGCATACTTTTTCAGGCATACAAATGTTGAAATTTATTTCTATTTCACTGGAACGACCTGAAGCACTGTCTTTTTGGCCAGATATAGGAAAAGAAGACGAGGATTAGAGGTATGGAAAGATGAAACCAACCTTCATAGGCTATATGAATTCTTAAACTCAGATAGGCTTCGCGTGTTTTCCGAGGGTAAACAAAGGACAGTTACTTGAAAAGGAGATACAATAGTTCTGAAAAATAACATCCACAAATTTTTTCCAAAACAGTTTTTCTGGATGGCATGTATCGCTATGACAAGCTGTGACCGATGGAAAGAGCTGTAGTGCAAAACATTCTGGCTTAGAAACATTATCGCTAAAAGTGATGTTCAAATAGAGCTACATTTTGAATAAAAGCTCATATTTGACCCGATGTCTTCGAGGAGGGTATAAACATACCTGCAGTGAATTTACTGCGAAAGTACATTCTGCCCTGTGGCAATAGAATAGGATAGGATAGGCAATACGTTAATTTCTCTAGGAAGGTCTTGTACTAGTAGCAGCAGAGGTCCATCTTCCTTCTTCTCACAGGGTCGGTGCCCCGATTCCAGGGCTCCGCTGAGCTTTGCTGCTCGCTGGGCGTGCCGGATCAGACCTAATTGGCAACCCAGATCGCTGCTGGAGAGCCGGCTCCCCCACTGCTCCGCACTCGGGTCTTTACTAATGCTATCGTTATTTCTACATTCCCACGTGATGTGGTATAACGAAGGTTTGCTACCACACCATGGGCAGGTGTCCCGATATAGCGACGTGTAAATCCTGCTAAGGATATGCAGGTTTGGGAATGTTCCTGTCTGCAGTCTTCGCCATTACACTGCCTCTTGTTTTAGATCCCGATGAAGCGGCGGATTGCGGATCCGTACCCCCTTATTGTAGTTCAGAATGAGTACGTAGGGCGGACTCGCTCGGGTAGATCGTCCGACTGGGAGGAAGCTCGGCTCGTATACCCTCGAGCTACCTCGTCGGCGCGTTCGTTCCCCGCTATGTCGGTGCGTCCTGGCACCCAGACGATGTTGTATGTGACTTTTGATGGGGTCGCGCTCTGGAGGAACCTGAGCGCGGCGCGACCTATGCGGCCGTTCATGTAGTTACGACACACTTCTCTCGAATCTGTAAGAATGGTAAGGGACGTGTTGCTTCGATTCCCGGCTACCAATACCAATGTGGCAATAATTATGAGCTCATCTTGTGTTAAAATCTGGATTTTGTCTGAAATCACACCCATACGGGGGCGTCAGTGGGATACTAAAATGCATGAACTGAAACATCATATTATCGTATTCACACTGCATTGCCGCTCCATTCCTTTTGACTAATTATATTTTTGTAGCTCGCAAAGCTATAAGCATACTGGGTTGACGCAGTCGCTGTGATTTTATAAGCGTCGAAAGGTTTTAATTGTAATCATACCATTTATTCTTCTCGTCAAAATTTTTGCTTTGGAAATAAAATTTCTACTTTGTGGCTTCTTTATAGGGAAGCGAAACGACTGCAACAGCTACGGTAAGGGGTGAATGCCAGATTAAGGCAGACATTTCTTGCATACTTTTTTCCTCATTGAGGGTAACACAGGAGTGAGAATTTTAATGTAGCTTTATCTGTTTAGTCATGTGCGGTCGCACTTTCAGATGCAGTTGGTAATGTTTTATTTTATTTTATTGAATTTTGCTACTTTGCATCTGACATATTGTGACCTCATTAGAGTGCTTGAAACTGACATCAACTTTTTTTTCATGTAATACTTCTCTTTATAAAATATTACAGGCCTTTATTGAGCATTGTCATTCAATATGTGCCTGCTTTTGTTATAAGTCCTGCAAGAGCAGACTCATGCTTCTACAAAAAAAAAACACTTCGCCTGTAGGTGATGCGCACGTCTTGTGTCTCCAGTCGCCTCTCGTTTTGTGCCAAAAAGCGACGATGCTTTGGAACGGTTACGACGCAGCAGGCTCCCCAGTTTTTACTCCAGTGCGGTTTTTTCTGGTAGTGTGTTTCTTCTGTTCATTCACAAGCATCCGACGGTTTAGGAGAGGTATGCTCTGCCCTATATAATGTCAGACACTGAAAGACGTGAAGGTATCCGCTCCAGGTATCCGCTCCATTTCCAGTGCAACCTTTGCATCTGTTTGAGACAAAATGTTCAGACCCCATTGTGTTCGAAAATTTACCATGTTGCTAACTTATGCCGCTATTGGCTCATATACATTCAGCAGGCTATGTAGAACAGGCTCTGCTCACAAAACTGTTCAGCTAGAGCGTTATTTGCGAAGCTTAAAAAAATGTGCCTTTACCAAGCATTTAGTGTGGGCATACGAATAATTCTCATCACTTAAAAACTAGACTTGTACGCGTCGTATTTTATTACCTTGAAAGTCTATGTATCAAGACAGGTAACGCAGTCATATTAACGTGTTTATTTAGACACTTTCGAGTTCTTGAAGCATATAACATGGTTATCCAACCAATTCCTTGCTGGATATAAGCAGTGAACGCCAGTGCTAGGAAACTAAACGTGAAAATAGCAAACCACGGTGATATATACATGGTTAAGCAATAATTTGATTCACTCACTCCCACTCACTTTTGCTAATTCATGTTAATAACATTGGTTTGCTAAAATAAAATAAAGTTTCAAGAAGACACTGTACGCAAACCATATTTTCTTGCCTATAAAGCAGTGACATTGAACAGCTGTCCAATTTTTGATCGTCTGCATAACCAGGTAGATATAGTAGAGTGATCACGGCTACGGGAATTGCTTTAAAAGCATCGCCGAGACGATCTCTGAGGTTGACAAGGAGAATGATATTTGCAATAGAAGGATGGCTGAATGGTGGTGTGTATGTAAGTCATAGGGCTGGTATGCGAGGCAGCTTAGTAAATCTCTGTATGACGTCCATTATACCGCTCATCGCCAGTGATGTAATATTCGCAGGATTGAGAAGGCCCAATTATATCTGATATGAATTCAGCTAAGTGTGGCCAAACAGACAAGCCCCTGAAGTAGTAAACAGTTGCCTAATAATAGCTCCTCATTGTATTTAATGGCCCTGCTGGCGTTTCATGTGGGTGGTGGTGAAGGTACAACTTTAATCTCCTACAGATACAGGATAGGCGTCAACCTATTCGCCGTGCACCAGGAGGGAGTGTTTGGCCAGTGGGAATAATTCTAGCGTAGTGACAGGGTGTGAGCGCAACTCTCCCAAAATTTGTTTTGTCTCTAGATTTATATTTTCGATTTCTGGGCACGTCCTTATCATATATGCCAGATCCGCATTATTCTGACGTAGTTTGCATCTATTTTGGAATTGTTTCGGCTATGACTTGCTGCGAGTTGCTGGATTTGGAAATGTTCTTGTTTGTAAGCGCCTCCAGGTGCTTTCCTGGCTCTTATTTAGTGCCCTATCTGCCTTTGGGTATTCTGCGCTGTTTAGCTGATAGTGCTCAGTAATCTCTTTATAGCTAACTAGCCTGTCCCTGCTAAGACCATACTGAGAGCCAGAGCCTACCCAGAAGGTGAGACCGCGGGCAAGCTTTTGAGCTCCATCATTTCTCTTATGCTGGGAGTGGGCTGGTGTCCATATTATCCGGATTGTTCTGTCATCCTGACATGTTTCCAGTATCCTCTTTGCTGGTGGAGAGAAAATATTATTCTTCAATATTCTCAGACGCGAGCAGCTGTCTTCAGAATGTGTTTATTCCTGTAGACGATGTTGTTAAGCCAAACGCAGTCAAAGTAATTTGTTTTCTTTGATCATTTATTCTGAAATTTTAGTTGTTTTTACCACGTATATTTGGCAACTAGTATATTTTATCTCTTGCGTCATGATTCTACCCTTAATTAATTGTTTTAATGTGTTTGCTCGAGAATGCAAATGCGCCCTCTTATGGGCGTTCCTTTATAGGGATCCGAAACAACAGGCTCAGGCCCGGTAAGTTTTCAGAAAGCATATATATAATTTTCCTTGTGTACCGCAGCTCTATACATTTGCAGCACTAAGCTTTTTCTGTGTTAGCCCTGCCGACGAGAAGGTATTAGCTATTTAGTCCTTCAGGGCAACATCAATCTACTAGAAGTGCATACATAACAGTCGAACACATCTTTTTTTTTTTCGGTTATCAATATAAAACGCAATGAATATAAATAGAGCATCTTCGAAATATAGGACTAATATTACAGATAATAGAAATTTTTCTGCCCACAAATGACCTAGCCGTATTCTGTACAGTGGTTCCATCTGCTGGTCAACATATGTGCCCCTTCCACTTCTACCAGTGGCTTCTGACCGTTCTCGCGATGTACTCTCCACAAATATGCGTCGATGAGTTTTCAGATGGTTAAGGCTGTATCCCGCATATTAGATATATTAGTTCCTTATTATCGCAAACAGCTGGCGAACGGTCTTCATGCTTTAAAATCGTCCGCAATCACACATTAAACGTTCGTCGACTGTTTGCGATAAAAACAAAACAAACCTTTGGACGCATTCCATGCTGCAAGAGCACTGAGAACAGCAGTCTATCATTCGAATACAAACGATAACCACCTATGAGGTAACTAATGGAATCGACTCACCTAGCAGTCATATTGAATGTTGTCTAAGAGTGATCGAAATGATAGTGACGCTTCCTGCAAAGTATGCTGTACACTGAGTCAGCCCGTATTCCTTGACATCATTTGGTCCTATCATGAGAGATAATTGCGGAACGAACTTTGTAGTCTAGCTAATGCATACGTGAGAATCATTTTCTTTAGCTACGCGTCAAAACCAGACTCATCAACAGTAAAGAGGATATGAGTGAAAAATAGATAATAATTGACCGCGGTCTCGGTATGTTACCTTGCCTCATATTAATTCATCTCAGAGTCCACGCTGTCATGGCTCGCGCAACACTGAACCTATGGCTCATAAAGTGTTGATCCATACCACTTCAGCATTTTGTGTCGGAGCAGCCAATTGTGCACTTCTGAACATTTGTGTATGATTTCACCTTGCTTACATTGCCTCATTTGCCTACTATGTTATGTATGCTTTCTTCTGACTCCGCTTCACATATCCGATTTCTTAGGCTTCTGAAACGACAAGATCAGGCACGGTAAGAATCCTGCATATACAGATATCAATATTCTATACTTCTCACTGCCATTAGAGTACTAAAGGTTTTAAAATTCTGATTGATGGAGTGTTATTCAAAGTTAAGTTTATATTACGGATGATATAATGAAGAACATTAAGAAAAAGCACTCACCTTTATTTTGCCATGCAATCTCTATTGAGATATATTTGCGTTGTAGGCGATATTCGAAAGACACTCGGTTATCGCCCTTCAGCAATTCTCAGGAAATCAGCTGTCAGCCACACTTACTTGCAACACTTGGCTTGTGGACCTTATTGTTTGAAATCTGAAACACTAATCGAATTAATTGTAAAGTACGTGTACGTACTTTATTTTATTCTGCTGTGCTTCTTTGGCGTGAGTCAGAACGCAATTTTTTGAAGATCAAATTGAGAACATCCGCGGTAACAATGGGTTTTTCTGAGTTAAATGACATTATAAAGTGCTGTTGGTGACAAGGAAAGCACAGGTAGACATATCCCTTGTATGCGCAGCGCTGCGCCTTTGCAGCAGTGATATTGCGTTGTATGAGCGTACACAATATTGCTGTGTATGCTTATTTAATAAGACTGCATTTTCTGCAAATCATGTAATGGTTTACGGAAGCTTCTTGGCTTGTGGAACTATGTTATCTGCCTTCGCTAGCTGCATATTATTTCATATATGTGGCTGGCTGCAAAACCAAAAAACAAAGCTAGCATTATTCGCAGGCTATATCCACCAAGAAGCGCTCAAGTTTTGTCGTGATGTCCTATATTTATACACAGTCGCGAAAATTTCACGAGTACAAGTTTTCTTTTGGGATTCTTATTAACTTTCTGCCCTCTGCTTAAATGTTAAAAACCAACTGATTAACAGTATAAGCTCTTTTCACACTATTGTCATCTCATATATTCCTGTGTTCATCTCATATATATACTGATCAAACAGGCAGGCGTATTAACAATAGCCTCAAGGACAAAAAGACCATGATCAGTACAAATAAAGCTAATTATGACAAATCGGGTTACAACAATACAGGGCATATGATGTGGACTTCCACAACATCATCAGAAAAACACAGATAGGCAGCATCATACCAACCAAACCACGCTCATAATGCGAAAAAGCTCGCACAATGAGCCTTCATCATCGACCGATAGATCGACTCAAACTTGTTAAAGAGAAAGCTCACGTGACCACGAATACAAGCGCTATGCATGCTGGTGAAGTTTACATGCCGCTGAGGCTCAGGTGACGAGAAAATGCTGAGACTTTTCGAAGTTTCTTTCACTAGTGTCGTTGAATATTAATGTTTCTTATGGTGTGGATCTAGTAGCAAATGTGCTCGTGCCCTGGCACCGATATATTACTGCACAGGCCACGTGCGGCTTATGCAACTCCATAAGGACGAAGACAAGTCCCCTGTCGGAATATTGGCTCGGCTTGCGAACTGTGGTTCCCTCTAAACCCTTGTAGATTGCCCTTTTATACGGTGTAGCAGTCTTCTTTCGCTAATTATTTCCTAGATATATCAGTTACTTGGTTGCACGAGTGTTGCGAGCAGGCTTTAATTTTTCTCACTGCCGTCCCTGTTGAGTCAGTCCTGGAAGACCGTTCGATTTGCATCTGTGCAGCGGCCATTGTTTTGATGGCCAATAGCGCGATGGTTCGCTAAGCCGCCATCAATATAATCACAGCGGCGGAGCTTCAAGGGTTGAAGGCTTGTATTTTGGTGAAGCGATTGGAAAAAAAAGAAACTTTCGCCCATGGGTTCATATCTCAGTTGTCAACTGTGTTGACAACAACAAGACTCAATGCATAAGCGGCATTGCGTTTTTTTTTTTTTTGCTAGAAGTCCCCCTGCTGTGCACGCTCAGTTGCTGTACGCCCTCATATAATATACATATATATTGTCACGGTGTTGTCGACTGGGGCTAGATTAACAGAGCCGGTACAGGTAGAATCACACGGTCCAAGGTTTAGATACGTCCTGCGAGTTCGGAGCCGATTCACTTCAACGTCGTCTTTCACTCTGAGTGCCCCCTGGCATTCCTCCCTCCTTAAGCGTAACGCACACAGTTACACGTGCACACAAGCGTACAAAAGCAACCTCCCCCCCTCAAAAAAAAAGTTTGTAGATGTAGTTTGTGAGTCACCGTGCAAAGTACGGCTTCAGTCGCAAGACATGAACTGTCTCTGGACGAGGTAGCCGACGGCCTGCATGTGCTCTGATCCATCCGGGAGCACCTCGTAATTGACGTTACTGATGCGTCGCACGATTTTATACGGTCCGAAGTAGCGGCAAATTAGCTTGTCTGAAAGGCCGCGGCGTCGAACAGGAGTCCACACCCACACCTGGTCCCCAGTGTTGTAGGAAGCTTGTCTGTGGCGGAGGTTGTACCGGCGTGAATCCCTGTCCTGTTGCTGGGTGATGTGGACGCGTGCTAGTTGGCGTGCTTGCTCAGCATCTTGGGCAAACTGCTCGGCGTCAAGTTCGGTATCTGTTTGGTAAGGGAGCATTGCGTCCAGCATCGTCCGAACCTCCCTGCCGTAAACGAGGCGAAACGGCGTGAAACGTGTAGTCTCTTGGACTGCCGTATTGTATGCGAACGTCACATATGGTACGATCGCATCCCAAGTCTTGTGCTGGGCGTCGACGTACATCGCCAGCATATCCGCGATGGTCTTATTAAGCCTTTCCGTCAGCCCATTGGTCTGCGGATGGTAAGCAGTAGCTTTTCGATGCGCCGTACCACTGAGATGAAAGACTTCGGCCATCATTTTTGAAGTAAAGGCAGTTCCTCTATCAGTAATAATACAGGTAGGAGCACCGTGCCGTAGTATGATCTGGTGAACAAAGAAATTGGCAACTTCAGACGCTGTACCACTAGGTAACGCTTTGGTCTCGGCATAGCGAGTCAGATAGTCTGTGGCGATGATTATCCAACGGTTGCCACCAAAGGACCCAGGGAAAGGACCGAGAAGGTCCATGCCGACTTGATCAAATGGTGCTCGTGGTGGTATTATGGGCATGAGGAGGTCCGCAGGCTTTGATTGCGGAACCTTCCGACGCTGACATTGCCAACAGCTCTTGACATAGCGCTTAACAACAGTGGCAAGGTTGGGCCAGTAGAATGTCTGTCGTATCCTAGCAAGTGTGCGAGAATAGCCCAAGTGGCCAGATGTTGGTTCATCGTGGCACGCGGAAAGGATTTCCTCTCTCAGAGCTGTGGGTACCACGAGGAGGTAGGTTCTTGACTCGGATCTAGAGTTCTGCTTATAAAGCACACCACCTCTCAGGCAGAAAGTTGAGAGGCTCCGAGAAAAGCACTTAGGTATGGTGGCTGGCTGACCTTCTAAATAATCAATCAGTGCTCGTAAATCTGGATCTGCACGCTGCTGATGTGACATATCTGAAGCATCAACAGCTTCGAGGAAACTGTCAGCGTCATCCGTGTCTGGTGGAGCGAGCTCGACAGGCGCGCGGGAGAGCGTGTCAGCATCTTCATGCTTATGTCCGGACTTATAAACAATAGTGAGATCTAACTCCTGTAGGCGAAGGCTCCATCGCGCCAGGCGGCCGCATGGGTCACGCAGGTTGGCCAGCCAACACAAAGAATGGTGGTCAGTGACAACTTTAAATGGGCGACCATAAAGATAGGGGCGAAATTTCGCAGCAGCCCAAATAATGGCGAGGCATTCCTTTTCAGTAGTTGAATAGTTCGTCTCGGCGCGGGATAAAGTACGGCTGGCATAGGCGATGATTCGTTCAACACCCTCTTGACGTTGCACGAGAACCGCCCCAAGGCCAATGTTACTGGCGTCGGTGTGTATTTCTGTCTCCCCCTGCTCATCGAAATGGGCTAGAACAGGCGGCGATTGGAGACGGAGACGCAGCTCGGCAAAAGCAGCTTCTTGTTCGTGCGTCCAAACAAAAGGGAGAGAGAAAGGTATCGCTAAAGCACATGCAAGGTAAGACCTAGTTGTGAGCTACATTTGTCATTTCTATTGAATAGTGAATGAGTACGGATTTATTATTGCGTTAGCATTACTACTCCAGGTTTCGCCTCATCGCGTAGCACCGGCCGTAGCCACTGTTTATGCCGTTGCCTAGCAACCGCTTCAGCCGAGCTCCGCCAGAAGGAGAAGGAGACAAAGAGGAAGAAGGAGAAGAAGAAGAAGAGGAAGAAGAAGAAGAACGCTCGGCCACCGGCAGCTAATGTTTTCGGTCCACATTCGGTTCAGCAGGATTGGACCCTTCTCATTTATATGTGGGCTGGTAGCTTACGCTCTCGCGTCATACTCTGAAAAGATGAGCTTAAGTGTCCCCAATAATTAAGCACCTTACACTGATAGGGTGTGATAGGGGAATAATGTAGCAGGCAAAAGAAGGTTATCGCAATTCAACTAGGGTTAAGCGTAGTTAAACAACAACAAAGTTTTTTTACGCCGAAATATCGACGAGTATATTTATTTACTCGACGAAATCAACTAACACCGCCCGTAGTTCCCGCGTATCTTAGATATCAATTCTACCTCACGCTCTATTTTGCTTCTGTGTGACTTCGTTTGCGCAATGCACAGAGTTGCTATTCGCCGACTTGGCCAATTCTCAGCAAGCAACTGCAACAAATCGAGGCCCCATCACTCCTTCTTATGCCTAGTGCCATGCGTAATTTCTGCTAGTCCGTGCCGCATTAATGTTTTATCATATTCTGTCTCCATGGTATTTGCACGCAGTCAAGGGCAGTGAAGTATTGTTTCTTGCGCTCGCTATTCCTACAAAGGCAATTGAAATAAGGAGCTCAGGAGAGGAGAAAAGGAGGAGAGGAAGAAAAGGAAAGGCAGGGAGGTAACCGGTAGAAGGACCCGGTTTGCTATCCTGCACTGGGGGAAGGGGGGGAGGGGATGTAAAATTGATGGGTAAGAGAGGGATGGGTGAGGTCAGTATATCATATCACAGCCATATCACGTCACATTACCTCACGTCACATCACAGCAAAATTACAGCCTATCGATCAGGCCCGTGGCTTTCATGAAGCGGAGCAGTGCCTCGGAGGCCTTCACCGCCGACAATCTCCGCGGCCATTGTCCTAGAATATTGATTTAAGTCAGTGGACGTCCATCTAGACCCTCCAGCACACGCCAGAGACCCTGTCTTTCCGCACTCTATATGTCGCACTCACAAAGAATATAGCCTATAGTCTCGTCGCACCCGCAGGTTGCACATGCAGGGCTATTAGCCAAGGAGCTCAGACACTGTAACGTTTCCTTTACCGATTTTGATACCAAAGTTTTATGCTCTTCCACAATGTGTAATTTTAGGATCGCTTATATTGCACCTACACAGAGATATTCCGGGTTTGAGACCTGTTACTAAATAGTTTTGATCCTGGGGAACTGACACAACCAGTTGGGACAAGGTACGCATCACTTCTAAATAGTGAAACTCTTGGTTTGAGATTTTCGCCGGTGTTGTTATCACTGCAGTATCCATATTGTGTATATGTTCGAAATACAGCTTCTGCCCAGGAGCTAAATATTTCATTCACTCTTTTGCTATTTCCAAACAGGGAACTGAAACTACCAGTACAGGCACGGTAAGTAATGTCCTGTAATGGCGATTGGTATGATATCGTCTACTAGTTCAATGTAGTCCGTGCATTGTTGTACACTGCGTCTTCATTATGTAATCTGTTTGTTTTAATTCACCGTTATTTTCTTCTGGCTTCGTGAATTCCTCTGTAGGGAACTGAAACTACTAGCCCAGGAAGAATAATTTTGCGGATAACTAGGACTCGCACAGTTCGAGGTCATTCGCAATGGCGTATCAGCATCTTCGAGAATGCGCCTTTATAACCAGCTATGCAGGTCTATTTCATGAATACACTAGCTTCATGTTTTTGTTCACACCTTTTGTTTCACGGAAAACAAAACACTCCTGCATGCCTGCTAAGCACTGTTGAGGTGAATGCGTGATTCAGTATACTGTGTTCATCCCTTTGCGGCTTTAGAGGCGGCGGCGGTTTTCAAATTCACTAAGGTATTATGGGGTCATTTCGGCATTTTTTCATAGGGCACTCGATCAACAAGTTCGGGCGGGGTAAGCACTTTTTGGCGATGGTGAACATCTGGTTTCACTTGTATTCTTCCTATTTGTGGTCTTTCTGTCGTTGTCTTTCCCCATACCATCCTCGGTGCGAAATGTGGTTTTTTGCAGTCCACAATGTTACTGTTTTCAAACTTACTCCACCAAAAAACTAATTCGACAGCCTCATGTGCAGTAAACATCATCTCCAATTAGAACGAGATTGGTTCGGGATCATCCACATCCGTTTTTTAGGACGCGATGATAGTGCACGGCTTTTTCCACAGTATTCAGTTACGATTTCTGATCTTCGTGATTTCTCATGGGGTACTTGAACAACAAGTTCGGGTACAGTAAAACTTTATTGTAGTTGTGGCGTAGATGCTTTTAACTGGTTCAAAATATATGTCTTCAAACAAGACAATTGTATCGTTTTGCGCATTTCCCGACAGGGAACAGAAACAACAAGTTCTGGAACGGTAAGCAGTTTAGTATTTATTGCGTTCATGATACCTAATCCTCAGTGAGTTTCCTGGCTCTGCCGGGTCTCAATGGATTCCTTTTATTTTACGACTACTTGTCCACCGTACTGAGCTGTGTGCTGTTATTTTCGCTATTTCTGTCTGGGGAACGCCAGCTATGAGCTCGGGAATGTGTAGCTGTGTTTATTGATGCTCCTCCCGTTGTTTCAGTTCTTCTCACTTATATTTGATTTTGGGAAAGGTTGAGGGTCGCCGGAGAAGGGGTAGGCAGCGAACGCGATGGTTAGATGGCATCCTCGAGGCACTGCAGATGAAGTTATGGGTTGTTAGGAAGATAGTGAGAGACCGGAAAGCGTGGCGTGACATGGTCCATAGGGTCACGAAGAGTCGGACCCGACTGAATGACTGAACTAATATTGCTTGCAGTCATGGCTACTTTGCGTCATTATAAGAGTGGCCTTTCCAATGTGATCAGTCTTATTTATAAATTTTGCTTTTAAAAAGGTACGTGAATCCAATAATTTAGGAGTGGCAGTAATAGATTGATAATTGCTGCACCCATGGTTTATCTTGCCAATGATACAAGATGTCAAGCTTACACTCTTTACACTATGCCGTTATAGTGCAGTATTGCTTCTCGAAGGAGGGAGTTTCGAAGGCCTCATGCTTTATCTATTTGCCCTAAAAAAACTGGCACAAACAGCTCAGGCAAAGAGAAACTGCTTTCTGTTAGCGATGCGCACGCCTTGGCTAATTCATAATGCTATATATTGTTCGGTGTGACAATCTGTCTGTGGTACTGCAACTTTCTTGCTACGTGCTCAGTTCCTGTTTCCTCCACTGTATTTACTTTCTAGGCAACTGGAACTACGAGCTCAGGCATGGTGAGCACTGTTTAGAGAAGGCGACGCTATACTTTCGGTTCTTTCATGATAACCTCTTCTATTCAAACTCTGTGCCGTTACAGTTTAGTACAGTGTCTTTAACATGCTGAGTTTTTTCTTCCTGTTTCGTTACTTTTTTTTCAAGGCAACTGGAACAAGCTCAGGCACGGTGAGCATCTTTCGGTTACGTTACTGAGCCTTTCGGGGGCTCGTCCGTCATAATGCCACCATTCGTTGTAATCTTTGTTGGTCGGCGTTCGCATGAGGCCTTATTATTTCACTTGCAGCACGCAGAGTGGTCTTGGGCACTAGGTTTACTCACGCTAAATATCTGGAAGATCGGGCTTTATCTTTTTCTTCAACCTTGAGATACGCCAAGATTTATCTCGAAAGATTTCTGCAAGCACGACCGTACTCATATTGTTCAGGAGAGTTACAGCCCCTTCGGCCGCTTTATCTAGTTGCTTCTGCGCAGACTTGAGCACTGCTTATAGTGCTACGGGCATTCGTAGGTCGATGACGTCTGAGCAGGCTTGTTGATATCGCCGCAGCTGAGTTATTCAGCTCTTTTGCAGGTGCAATTCAGCCCAATAAGGAGCTCTTTCAGTGGAATTCAAGTGTGGTCCTTTTAGTGTTCGTTGTTGGCACCAGTCCTTGACAATATTGTTTTAGGTCTTTTAGTGATATTATCCTTTTATAGTTAGCATTTCCTTCTCCTCTCTGATCAAATATTCTTTTTCGTCTTGACAACTTGGTGGGGGGAGGAACTGAAACATGTCAGTTTACTCATAATACGTCGATTATTAGTAGCACTAAACATGTCTGCAGGTTGTCAGTGTTACACTGCCCTTGTCAATGTGCACATTGTCTCATTCGAGTTCACAATAGGAAGAAGTGCGTTCTGCAAAATCTTATCCTTCGCCATTTTCCTCTAGGCAAGTGAAACAAAACGTTCTGGCATGGTGAGCAGTGTTATAATGGGGAGTCATAATATTTATGGCCTTTAATACTACTGAAATACTAGTCTAGGCCATGATAACGTTTTTTTGCCATTCCTTCATCTTGTTTTTCTACTTTTGATGCATCTGAGTCGGCATAAAAGCACCCTCGAAGGCGTAATGGGCACTGTCATATATAGACTCGCATAGTTTTGGCAAATCAAGGTGCTTAACTCCAAATCTTACAATCCATTTCTAGGCTCTACTATAGGTTCTCCAACACAACGAGGATTTCTTGGTTGTATTCTTTCTCCTTAAGCAAACCTACTAGATCTAGCCCATTGGGAATTGTTTGCTAATGGCGAAGCATATGACTTTGTAGTTTCCTTCATGGCCTATATATTCGAAGGCCTTGTTTCTAATCTATAATCGTTGTGTCTGCGTTAAAGAAAGCAATGTTTTCTGTTTTTGCTATTCCTTCTCGAGAACAGAAACAACCAGTTCAGGCACGGTATGCACTCGTTGCTGAAGAGGACACCATCACTTCCGTCTCCGCTGAGATACCCTATGCAATAATTTTTTCATGTTGATTTGTTGTCTATGCTTTTCTGTCCACCATAGGACATTATCGCAATATCACTACTTTCCCGTTCTCTAGAAAACACGCCGCATTGTGCGTTGTTTCAGGTTCCGCTTTTTCGGTGTTGTTAGCATATTTCGCTAATACATCAAGCGACTATGGCCTGTAGGTAGCAGCTGTCAGGTGCCAAACGGGGTATTGATTGGGCGGGAGGTTCCATGACGTCATTTGACCGCATAACATGGCAGATTTGGCAGAAGCTGCCAACTCATGGAGCTCCCTGCTCCTGAGAGATTATCTAGCTGCGCCGCGGTATTATCTCGTCTTTCCAAACTTTCATTAAAGTAAACTAGAAAAAACGAGTTATGGCACGCTGACCATTGCTTCCTTATACTTAGCGGCAAGGTATAAGTCCAATAATAATAATAGTGCAGCTCAACATACGCCTCCATATGAACTGTAGCTAATCTAGTACATGGGCGCTTTAGTGGTTTGGCAGTGAGCCTCCAATTAGCACAGTTCACTGATGTCTACCTATTCACTCCTTCTCATAAGCATTCATATGGCAGTTGATAGTTTGCGGGTGACAGGGCCGGACATCCATTCGTTGGCGCTTTGTCTGAGGCAATTGTAACGCGCACCTTTGACAAGTTTGCAGCAACTGTCCGTATTGGCAAACATTTGAAATGAAAATCCATGAAAATTGGATCCTATTCAGATAGGTACTTCAATATCAAACCAAGCACGTTCATTCACACGGCTTCTTAAGCAGGGCATTTTAACTACAACCTGTCGTCTTTCACGTAATGCGGTAGATTAGTACTATAGGCTGATGCGGACGCGGCACCCCGAAACCAAACCGCAAGTAAAAACTCAACACGCTAGCACACCCAATTCGTATTTGGCTTAACAGCGCAAAACATGTGATTTTTCTCTTGCAATGCAGTTTTTTAATAACACGAATGAAGGAACTGGCTCGGTGAACAAGGGGCGGTTCGATGAAGTTGACGGCACAACTTTTGCAAGTGCTAAGTAGCTTTCTTATTCTTGCCCAGAATTCACATCTACATGCTTTATTTTCCAAAGCACTGTAGTTTTTATTTCTGCTTTGGCCATTATTTGGCAGTGAACTGCAACAGCGAGTCAAGGGACGATAAGCATCTGTTTGAGATGGTGGTGTACACGACTGGGCCTCGTCCACGTTAACATATTTTATTCTTAGTGATATAAGGTGTAGCTAAAAAAGGGCCGCCGGTAGCAAGAGTTCCCATTTTTCGCAAGCGTGTTTGGCGCAACAGTTAAAACGTTTACAACATACTGGCATCACATCACAGACACAACGAACAACGTTCACATTTAAGCTGCGGCAACGAACAAAAGGACGCGCAAAAAAGTTCCACCGACGTCGACAGTACGAACTCACGGTGAATGCGGATAAACAACTGCGTCTCCCAGGTAACACAGCACCATAAAAATTTTACAGCGAAAATCAAAGACTAAAATTAGCTCGAAACTGGCTTGCGAGATCAATGAACCTTCTTGACAGTGCAGGCTGGTAGAAGGGTAGTAAGGGGGATACGCATAATGGGCCGGTCACAGAGGCAGGCAGAAAGAACCTGCGACTGATAAACGGTGATGAACTAACGTCTGTGATATGTTTTGAATTCCGTATGCCCTCTGTCAATAATATGCTGGGAGTGACCTTAAAATCGGTTCTCTGTATTATGATGTTGGGGTCATAATGCGTTTGAAGTGCTTGTGTAATTTGCTTGCTGGATGGGTTTAGGGGACAGAAATGATTTTCAAAAACCCAGGTGAACAGACGCGAATACCTTTCTGGAAACGCCTCCTTGAGGCAAAGCTGTCCCTACCAGGTTTTGCATGGGCTAACACTTCTGGGGCAGAGGGTAATAGCGACATCGTACAATCATTCCCCGACGAAGCGAATGTATCTAAATAACGAACCGTTTTCGTCTGCGGGAAATATCATAAAGACAATGACAAACGCGGTCAGCTGATTACAAATCATAACCCTGGTCCCTGATAAAAGTGCTTGACTCAAGTTCCTTATAGTACAGCATGATTTCTTCATAACGTGTGGTCATAATTTGTCTTTTGTTTATTTCTTCAGAGGGAACTAAAACGGCAACTTTAGGTAGGGGGAACCCCATTTATCGAGAAAGGCGCACATTTTCTGAAAAAAATTTTCCTGCTCTCATTGCCTCGGTATATTTTATTGCACCCTGTTCTCTACGCTTAGCTATTAGTTTCAAATTCTGTCTTTCCTTTTTTTGGAAACTAGCACAGGGAGCTCACGTGAAATAAGCTCATATTTGTTATGTTGAAACATTGGATTCTGGCTTATCCGACACAGAGTTATAGCTTTCTCGTTTTGCCATTTTAAGCAAAGAACAAAACATCGAGGTGAAGTACAGCATACAAAGTTCTATGTTGACGTGAAGAACAGCTTGGGATCCTCCATGATAATGAGTGCCAAGTGTGGCTCAAAGTATTGTGTTCATTGTATTCAGTTAGACATTTATTGCATAATCAGTTTACCTTGCTTTGGCTATTCTTCCACAGTGGGCTCCAACTAAGAGTTCAATAACAGGAAGAATTATTTGCAGACTGTGATAGCATCGTGCCGGACTCGTGCAAGATCTCCTCTTTTAGCTTTCTTGATACTGCGCTATTGAGACTGGAAGACGATTTGTTTACCACATTTTGTCATGGTTTCCCTGTTACTTGATATAGGGAACAGAAACAACAAGCTCAGGCAAGGTGAGCACCTTTTATGTTGATGTTCCGCTTAGTAATTTTTCTTTACATATGCAATTCGTAGGCTTGGTCGCGTTGGCAGGGGAAGTTTACAACAGCCTGCCCACTGGGCTGAATCATTCTTTCATACGGCCACTCTTTCTCCACAGGAAACTGGTACAACAAGTTCTGGCCCGGTAAGCACTGGCCTG
>JAJIZL010021955.1:1237-18479 GCA_023969395.1 Amblyomma maculatum | reverse complement strand
GTCATCGCAAAAGCGGCCCCCCGCTCCCATGCATTTCGCGGCGCGGTCGACACACTGCCCAATCTTCTAGAGCACTATATCCTCGCTACCACGCTTTATACCGCGTAGGCCGCGAGCTCTCCGTTTTGTGTGTGCTTGCTTCTTTCTCCTCCCCCTTTCAACTCCGTGCGCCTAAGCACTTGTCTCATTCCTTTCGCGGTGGCAGACATCGGAGTTCGGTGCGGCTGGCGGGCGTGCAGCATGTTGTGTATGCTGGTGTGTGTCTACCAGCGCCTGTTCGCTATTAGCTGTGTGCATGTAACAAAAATGCGACAGAAAACCTACAAGAGCTTCAGTCTGACTGTTGGCACAGAGGAAATTACTGTGTCCCACTGCGGGTGGAAGCTGCCTCCCCAGCCTTGGCAGCGAACCTGATGGTCGATTGAGCTTTTCGAGGCTTCTGCCCTGGGTGGCCCGGCCAAATCTTCCCCATTGCGTCGGATCGCACCCTCATCGTGTCGCCTCATCTTCACGCCCGATCACCAAAACCGTGAGCGTGAGACTTCTCGGGAACTAGCACTTGCCAGCATCAGGATATTGTTCACTTTATTATTTTGATGGAAAAATTTTCCAATCAGTAAATTGGATGGTAATTGCCAGTATGCGATATTTTTCCGTACATTTCGTTGCTAATTTGTCTTTCGCTCCAGCAATTTTAACAAATTTCAGTGGGTGGATAGGGTCCTTCGTTGTTTATTATTATTTGCACTACCTAAGTAGCTTCATGCTTGATTTGGTTTAGGGGCAGAGCTGTCGCTGTCATGACAAATGCCATCGGTCATGCTTTTTTCTTTGTTTTCTCTCTTAATTTCAAAAGCAACCACAAGTTAGGCGCGTTCGCTCATTTTGCACTCCAGTCGCTGCTTAAGGTAACACCAGTACTTCCTGACAGCCTATATGTACTTTGCTAAGGTTTAGGTATTATCAGCAGTCCCAGCAGTGTGTTTTGTCGCCCTGCGGTTTAGCGGAACCTTTTCCGGGTATCGACAAACCTTTAAATTCCCTTTCAATAGTCTAGTTCGATTATTAGCCGTTTATTTTATTTAGCTTCGCAAGTACACCAGCTCAAACTAAAAGCATTTACTGGTTAAAGCTCTGTGTGTAAAAGAATAGAATAAAAATGTAATATCTAATTTAATAGGTTAATGTCTTTCACTTTAGCTTCTCGTGTAGACATTATCCTGTTCAGATATCCCATTAGTTTGTTATAGTATCGCGCCTAAATGAGTAGAATCTCGATATTTACTAACGGATGAGCATGTCTTTGACCCTCGATATACACACGTAATTGAGCCCGTCTTTGAGCGATTCCATATAGGCAGGGAAAAAAGAAAACCTGTGGTTTCAAGGCTATTTTCCTGTAAGGTTTGAAATAAAAGGGTAAATTCAGGTTTCCCTTGGCGAACATGATTGAGCGTGCGTTTAGCTGGAATACTGAAATTGTCGTGTGTGTGTGTTGTAATAAAGTGTTATGTTGATATGCAGATATATAGATCTATAGTTCAAAGCCTACATGCCATGCGGGCTAGATCTTTAAATCAGGAATTGGGTAGATAAGGCATATCTGACCAGATATGCCTTATCTGGTACTCGAAATCAAGAACTGGGCAGATCAGGCATATACAACCAGATATGCCTTATCTGGCCTAGATCTGTCCTAATATACTATATCTGCCCAATTCCTGATATACCTGATCTGGATTTTTTTTATAAGTCCAGATATGGCATTTCCATAAGGGTTCAATACCCACCTCGACGTACCTTTTCAGGTCAGGCGGAAATCAAACTAGCGCACTTCAAAACAAAGGCACAGGAAGGGAACGACAACACAGTGCTTGTCGTTCTCTTCCTGTGTCTGTTTTGAAGTGCGCTAGTTTGATTTCCAAGATTTACCAACTAGCCCGTTCTTCCACCCTTGCAGGTCAGGCGACAGCCCATGCACAGTTGGCCATGAAGTAGTGCAGAAGGTAGCCACCCTGGACAGTGTTTCGTCTGACTGGATGCTTGCCCTGACTCTGTCCAGCATTTGGTTTGAAGCAGGGAGCTGTTCAAGTGCTAATTCTTCTAACTCGCGCACTGCACTCTCGAGAGTTCTTTCTTTGTCTGCTGGTTTCCCAGATGGCTTCCGGGACAGAAGGTCAGCTGTGTACAGCTTTTTGCCGGGAGTGTGGGACATGGTGTAGTCGTTTTCCAAAAGGCGCATCCTGAAACGTTGAAAGCGAGGACTCAGCTCGTCAAGTCGTTTATTCGTCAGCAGTGGTATTAACGGCTTGTGGTCCGTTTTCACATTAAAGGTTGATCCCAGCAGCTATTTGCGGAAGTGTTCGCAAGCCCATGTGATTCCCACAGCCTCCTTTTCTATTTGGGCACATCTTTGTTCTGTATTCATAAGGGAGCATGATGCATATGCCACAGGTAGGAGCTTTTCGTGCAACTGCTGTAGAAGTACAGCCCCAAGACCGTATGAGGAAGCATCCACACTGTGTGAGGCGACTGAGCATCATAGTGAGTGAGAGTTGGCATCCTGTTTAAAGCTTGCTTGAGTTTGTCAAAACTCTGCTGCTGAGCTAGGCCCCAGTGCCAGTCGACGTCTTGGTGGAGCAAGTCTCTGAGAGGCTTCGTAAAGTCTGCTAGCTCTGAGAGAAATTTCGCTAGGTGGTTTGCAGAGCCCAACAAACACCTGGCTTCTGACACACCACATGGTGGGTCTAGCTGGACTATGGCCCTAACCTTTACCGGGTCGGCGCTGACTCCTGTCGAGTTTACGACGTGTAAGAATGTTACTTATGTTTGTCGAAAGGAGCACTTGTCAATGTTGAAGGTGACACCTGCATCTTCCAGCTTCCTCAGCACTAGCAGAAGGTTGGTGTCGTGTTCCTCAGTTGTCTCCCCTGAGAAAATGATGTCATCTTGTCGACAACTCACACCATCTAATCCTTCGAGCACACGGAGCATTTCTTGTTGGTAGAACTCTGGCGCTGCGGAGATTCTGAAGGGAGGCCTCAGGAACTAGAACTTGTCAACTGGTGTGATGAAGGTTGTATATTCGCGAGAGTCCTTGGACAGTGGCACCTGCCAGTACCCTGCTCGTGCATTTAGGCGGCTGAAAACTGCTGCACCTGCTAATTTTCCAAGACACTCGTCCACCGTAGGCATGAGCACACGTTCGCGTATTATTTGTTGGTTGAGTTGACCATAGTCCACGCAGATGCGCAGCTCATTGTTCTTTTTTCGTGCGACAACCATTGGGAAAACACCACTCGGTTGCTCGCTCGTTCTTTTTTCATGCGAGAACCATTGTAAAACACCACTCGGTTGCTCGCTCGATCTTCTAGACGACTCCCAAGTCTTCCATCCTTTCTAGTTCTTTCTTCACAAGTGGAAGCAGTGGAAGAGGCACGCGCCTAGGATAACTGACTGTGTATGGCTCAGCATCCTCTTTGACTTTGATGTGGTACTCAGTCTTCATGACTCCAAGCCCAGACGTTATCTTTGGGTATGACGCCAAGAGGTTGGGGACATTAGTGTGTGCGAGGGTTTTGTCTAGCTCAAAAGGGCGCTGTAGAATCCCAAGTGATTCTATAGCTGGTCGACTGAGCAGCGGTTCTTTTAATACTTTGATGATGAAGACTGCTCCTTGGACTTCAGTGTTGCGCCAGGTGACTGTTGCATCAATGTAGCCAACAGTGGCTATCGCTGTCTGGCCTGGGCCTATCAAAAGCTGTTGCGTTGACTTGATGGGTCCCATGACGGTTCTGTCGTATTGGTCGTGTGCAATTGCAGTCACATCTGCGCCGGTGTCGACCTTGAAGGTAAAAGGCAAGTTCTTCACGGTAGCAGTAATCCTCCATGGTGTGTTCACTCCAACTTTGATTTCGCCTAGATATAGCTCTCTGAGATCTTTTGGTCGTCGGATACTCGAGGTCTCGTCCTTCGGCTTAGACATGCAGACGCGGGCGTAGTGGCCTTTTTTCCCACACTGGTTGCACGTCTTGTCTATCGCGAGACACTCTTCATGTGCATGGTCACGCACACCATCACACCACTTGCAGCGTTCGTCTCCCGTCTTGTGTGTACGTTGAGGGCGCGACTTGAAAGGCACCTTCGCTTCGTTCCGGCGAGTTTTGGCGTTTGTCTGGCCGCGCACTTCTCCCATGTCGAGAGCTGGCTGTTCGATGGAGCGAATTTCCTTGTGTTGATGTTTCACTCTCTGAATTGCGGGCAGCTGTGATTGCTTTTTCGAGAGTGAGTTCTGCGTTAAGCTGCAGTCTCTCGCTGAGTTTTACGTCTCGCAAGCCGACCACGAGCCTGTCCCGAATCAGTTAGTCTTTGAGAGTCCCGTAATCGCATCTTTCGGCCATCTTGAACAGTTCAGTCACAAATGCGTCGACGTTTTCATGCTGATCTTGTTTCCGAGAGTTAAATCGCGCTCTCTCATAGATGACATCCATTTGAGGTAGGAAATGCTTTTCAAAAGCACTCACCACGGCAGATTATGATGCCATCTGTTCGTCTGTCAGCTCCAAACCAGCGAGCGCGTCCTCCGCTTCTTCGCCCATGGCGTAGAGTAATGTGTTGATTTGCGTCGTCTCGTCCTGTCCTGTTAGACCGGATATGAGTCGGTAGCGTTCCCACCTGTGGTGCCATTGTGTCCAATCTTCGGGCTTGCGGAAATCGAGCTTTGTCGGCAGTTCCACGGCGAGCGGGTTGAACGTCATTCTCGGAGTGCCGCTCGCGCTCTCTTCGTTCATGCCGCGAGTGTCTGGCATGACGCTGCGGCCGCTTACGTTGGGCTCGCTGTCCTTCTGGGTGTCACGCTGCATTGGTTATCCCGCCGCTGCCACAATCTGGTAGACGTAGCCGGTATAACAAGCAAAACTGTTTATTTATACATGAGGTAATGGCACCCGTTTTCGCTCTGCTTGGCGCCGTCGCCCATGCCGGGGTCTCCCGGCGGTCCGCCTGGTTAGCTTGCCTCTTGGAGCGCTGTCGTCAGTGCCGCCCACAACAGTAGGTCTGGCTGAATGCTCATACTCCTCAGGAATTCTGGTAGATGGAATTGAAGATCTAGGGGCTCTTGAGGCGACGTCATACCTTGGGGCGTCAAACATCGACGCATTCGGGTTGGCAAAATGCATAGGCGGGTAGCCAATAGAAGCTGCAACTTCAGGAGCTTAGGAGAAAGGCTGCACTGCAATCGCTTGTGGTGGTGAAGCTGGCTGTCTAAAGACCCTCTGGACAAAGACCTCAGCAGATTCATGCAGGGGAAGTGGGTAGAGCCGTAGAAGTTCTTCCCGCACGATTTGCCGGATAGTCGGCGGAAATCTAGTTGAGCATGGTCATCAAGGCTGGCCATGGTAGGCACGTTGGCCAGCCGCCCAAATTTCGGTGCAATACTACGTGTTTTTAGAGCTTGAAACGCGTGGATGTGTCTGTTGACATCGGAGACAGTGTCAAGGTTGTCTTCGGCGAATAAGTTGTACACGTCATCCGCGATGCCCTTCAAAGTGTGGCCGACTGTCTTCCTCGGGAAAGTTGGAATTGACACATTTGCATAATCTGAGGATCTCTTCTGTATAAGTGGTACAAGTTTAATCGGGAAATTTAGCTCTTTCAGCGAGGGTCTGCTCAGCAGCGTTTCGCTCCGAACAGAGCCGCCAAAACGCTGGTTTAACTCGAAAGCAAACCATTCCCAAGTCGTCAAGTTGTCCTCGTTATTCTCAAACCAGGTCGTCGCCATGTGAGTTAGAAAGCAAACGACATTTGCTAGCATGGTGACAGGTCCTAACGGTTGTACTGACTAGCTCATTGATAATGAAGTAGCCACTTCTCAACGTCCTCACCTTCTCCTGCAAACGTTCGTGGTTCCCGGTAAGGATTAGACGGAACAGGGCTGGTGGGGGAAGGCCTGTCGCCAGCCTGGCTTGCAGCGTTGCGGCATGCACAGTTAGAGTCGGTGTGGTCCATGATGGTCGGAAGCGGTGGCAGTCCAGCAAGGCGGCGACTACGTCGAAACTCCAGTTGGTCTTGCAGCGCCGTAGGTAGGGATCGAACGGAGCACCTTCCACCAAGTTGCTACGGTGAAATCAGGAAGGGGTGTTTGTTTACAGCGCTGTGGCAGCAGGACAAGGTGAAGCCTACAGGCCCCAGAAAACCAATGCTTTTTCCCCTTCTTCTGAAACACCACCACAATCCTTCATCTTCGTCAGTAGCGTAATATATATATATATATATATATATATTGTCACGGACAAGGCTAGACCGCTGTCACACGGGCATGGCTGAACTCCTTTTAACTCCCTTTAACCAAGGTAGTCTATCTGAATGGAGATACGTGCCGTGTCACACGGCAGTCCTTTAGGAAAGGAAGTTTAAGGAAGTTCCTAGCGGAAGAATTTCTGATAATCTCCCTCGAGAAGGCAAAGGAAGTACTCTGGTTCCCCGTGAGCTTCAGTGCAGGTTCAAAAAAAGAAAAAATGCATCAGTTTTGCATTTATAACTAATTTTAATACTTTTTACCGCTTAACAGAACTAATCGAGCGCACGCAAAAACATTCACTCTCAGCAAGAGCACTAGACTGACTAGACTCTAACCATGTGCACGGGTCGCGCTTTCTTGGTTTGTTGCTTCGCCATTTTGTTTGTTTTCATTGAACAGGGCCAATGTGGCCGGACGATATAAACGACGTCGACGAAGTGCGCGTAGAGCAAGGCCGGCCGAGTCTGCAGCCGCAGCAGCCAAGGGCCACCTGGACAGAGTCGGAAAGGTGGACTCTGATTAATGTGTGGGAGGACAATTTGGACCAGTTACGCGGCGAAAAACATAACACCAAGGTTCATGACGCTATTGTGCAAGCACTAAGATCACACGGAATCTTCAAAACCCGGAAACAAGTACAATCAAAGGTACAGGTGAGCCTTGTTTCATTGTAACGCGTGGATGCGCTATCGTTAAGCTTGGCAATAAAACAGTAGAACTGCATTTTGGGCGAGTTATGCATTTTTAGTATAAAACAGCGCACGTGTCTATTTTTTCTGCTTCATGTGTCTTCGCGCTGTTTTATACGAAGGATAATGAGCTTTGAAGGACAAATGGTGTCTCTTGTCTACTATTTGAGCCCAGCGTTTAGTAGGTAGCCCTCCGACAACGGTAACGAAATCACGGCTAATCGCTTGTCTGTGTGTGACAACGCATTTGCAGGCGGGCCTCAAGCAACACACTGCATATTGTGCCATAGTGTATACATTTATTTTTATCTACCCTGTCCTTTCTCCTTGTCGCTCACCTCCGATTTCCTCTACCGCTTCCTCATTATTCCTTTATTTCTGCCGCCACAATTCAGCTGCTTCAGATACAAAAGGCAAGGCAATCGATTTAGCAGTTTCAGCAGTGAGCAAGTTTCTACCCTCCATTTACTAGCTTTTGAAAACCTGCAGGACAACCATGTGCTTAAATTCCTAATGGCCAATCAGGCACCTGACATTGTCCTGCTGCTTTTGCATTGCAGAGTCGTGACAACTGTTTTGAATGTCGTGCACCTGTTGGCTTCTGAAAGAATGCTTACTAGACCATTTCTTCAACAACCCTTCGTGGTTTTAAGGGCAGGCTATTGAAAGTTCCTCGTGCTTGGCAGTTTGCATTACCAGTGCATAGGTGAGCATCATGAGCGGTGCCTCACACTATTCGCACTCACATTCACTCAAACTCGTCCACCGAGACGTACTCACCACCACTTATTCAGACTACAGCATGCTTTTGGCTCATCATATATATCTCATAACAAAGTCCATCTTCCCTTTATTTGTCTGCTAATTATACTTACAACCAGTCTCTCTCACATTTGCAAATATTAGTGCGAGAGTGAATGCGTGCACTCATAAGTGAGTGCCCTGATCTGTCGGTTAAGTGCCAAATGAAATGTTCTCACTTCAGTAACATCTTTATTGTTTCAACAATTTTCAGTGTGACAGCACTTTTGTTTTGTGAAACTGTGCAATAAATAAATCTTTCATATGAAATTTTTATTGCAGATAATATTAGGTATGGAAGTAGGAAGACCACCAAAGCCTTCTAGATGAGCTGAGTGATCCTTCAGGCGAACCTTCTGCAGATACCGAAAATGTTCAAACTCTACGCTCACAGACCGAAGCTGTACTGGTTCCAAATACGGAACCTGAAAGCAGCAGCGGGCATCATAGGCAGACACGAAAGAGGAAACGTGTGGTCCCACAAGATAAGTTCGACTTGCTGATGGAACAGCAAGACAGGGTCATTGGAGCACTGGAAGACACTTCAAGGCACGAGAGGAGCCTCAGGGAACGGCAAGTCGTTGCACAGGAGAAGCTTGTGCAGTTGCTTGGAGACTTCTTCAATAAATCTTAAAACACCGAGCAAATATTCGGGTGGTATTAAGAACTTTGTTCGATTCGACGCTTTCGATGGACGGAGAGCTTTGCTACCTCACACTTCAACACATCAGCTTCAAGCCACATGAGATGAATTAATGTTAGTACATGCTATGCTCCATTCAATGCTGTCCCATTTGTTGAAAATACTGAACAAGAGCAGCAAGCACTTCCTTGCCATCGGCAACTTGCATGTCGGTAGTATGCGATGGCTGCTCGTAGAGAGCATTCTGCTGCTCAGCTTCGTTAATCTATTGTTGGGATAGTGAATCATTGAGGTGTTCACAAATGTTAAGTGTGCAGCATGCACGCACAATAATTGGAACATTTTTAACATCGCATTCCATGCGCTTCATGATATACCTGAACCGTGGTGCTTTAAGCCTGCCAAAGGCTTCTCTACAATCGTTCAGGATTTGGATAGATGGTTGGTTGGTTGGTTTGTGGGGTTTAACGTCCCAAAGCAACTTAAGGCTATGAGAGACGCCGTAGTGGAGGACTCCGGAAATTTCGACCACCTGGGGTTCTTTAAAGGGCCCCTGAAACGCCATTTAAGGCCGTATTTTGATGCTACATGTGTTTAGAGGTGGTCTTAGTGAGCATCGAGATCACATTCAAAAAGCTCTGCGTGTTAGCTGTAATTTACAAATAATTTTGGAAAATTGCCGCTCGCAGCCGATTTGGGCGACACACCACCGTGCGTTTTCAGCCGCCCAGCCCATGCGACGTCATTGGGGTTAGCGTTATCATTGGCCATGGCCATATGACGTCACGTGTAATTTTTGCAATTATAGATTTTAAAATTAGCACTATTCTTCCTGAAAGAAGTATTTTATTCGTTAGTTATTATTGTACATTAAAGAAAGGTAAGAATTCTGCGCGCATCTTGATAGAAGCGGAACACTTCCGGCCGAGAGAGATCCGTCTGCTCGCAAAAGCACGTGTTGCCCGGTTGTCAGTCTTGAAATCTCGCGATCTCAACTGCTGCTGCTTTTTTTCTGATCTGCAATGGACCACCATTGCTGTGTAGTTGGCTGTAAAGCCGAGGACAGGAAAGATGTTATAATGCGACATCGTGTCCCTACAAAGCAAGGTGTCACGTGGGAAAGCTGGCTCCAACGCGTCGGGCTGTCATCGTCGGACAAGCGCCAGGAGCTCAGAGTTTGTGGCCGCCACTTTTCCCGTGACGCATACCAGTATAATCCCAGTTTGGCGCAGCAAACTGGCCTCAACATGAGACGTCAACGCCTCAAGTCCGACGCTTTGCCGACGCAGTTTCTCCCTGGAATGGTAAGTTTTCTGGGTTGCGAGTTATTGTGGAAACACGCGTAGCATGGCTCGGAGTCTCGCGAAGTGCATGAAGCCTAGCGCAAGTTTTGCAGGCGCAGATTCCTTGCGCGCAAATCGCTCTTGCGAGAGGACCACTACAAGTTAAGGCGCTGAAAATGTATGAAAGGGAGCTCTCGCCCTGCGGCGCACGGATAAGGGGAAAAACAAAAAGATAAGGCGACCTGCGCACATGAATTAACATACACTAACGTGTACGCGATCACAACAATCGCAGTATAATTTGCCTGGGTGGTGCAGTGGGTTAGGGTGGTCGACTGCTGTGCCCAAGGCACAGCGGCCGCTTTTCGACGGAAGCGCAAGCAAGGTGCCCGCGTACCGGTGCGGACAAAAGTAAACGGAGCACGCTTTTTCTTCATTTTTCACTCGGTGCATATTTGAAACTGGTAGTCGTGGGATGCGTGGACCGGTAGTAGACGCAAGTGTCCTTTCACGGACAAATATTTCCTGATCTCCAGTGAGGAAGGCAATTTGACTGAAAAAGCCTAGCTGCTCGGTTTACTTACGTCCGCGTACCTGTACATGTGCTGTGCGATGTCACTCAGTGCTGTGCGGCGCCTCGTCCGAGTCGAATTTGGGGCGTTGAACCCCATAAACCAAGCCTGACTTGTAATAAAAAAATACCAGCACACTAATAATACAGATCAACTGCATCCCCCCCTCCCCCACCCCCCATCCACCTAAAGATATGCTTATTTTACAGTGCGTTTAGTCTGCTCTTGATCTTTGCCTTTTAACACCTGTATATGCATGTCTTTCTCATTCATGAAGCGGAAAATTGAAGGGGAAATTGGCTCGTTATGATACAATTAATGAAAGGAGCCAACAGTCGAGTCCAAGGTAAGTGTAGGTTTTTTTTAAATACTTTTGTGGTGATATTGATCAGAATTAGTCCTGTAACGATTTTAGGCAGAAAGATGATTAAATACCAAGTGGAAAGAAAAATAACATGTGGTATATAGATAAAAAAAAAAGAAGGTATCCCCTATGACCTTGCACTTGCAGACTTTTGTCTCCTTTCATTCTCATTCATGTGCAGAATAATAAAACTGCCATTAACACAATGTTGATTATGCACAAATTTCCTTTCTTTTCCTAGCATGGCAAACCATCATCGCCAGGAAGCCCGAAAGACCTCAGCACTACACAGGTTTCCTTTGGACAGGTTAGTACTGTTATCATGGTATTAATAACAATGTATATATGCTTTTATATTTATATTTATGAATATTTAGGCCACATATATAACTTTGGAATATGTTGCATGCATATATGATGGCTCTATTGCTAGAAGCTATATAAACTAGCACAACTGTTGCTATGTCATTATGCTTTCATGCAGTTAGTTACGTGTTCAACCATTGCTTCAGGCACCTACCGGAGGTGATCCAAATACCACAGCTCTTCCTGTAGAGGTGAGAATATTTTGGATAGTTCATTTTGTCCAGTGGATGACGCAATTGTTTTGACATATGTACACACTTAATTTTCAACTGTACTGAACAGCTTTGTATTATATTGCATATGATGGCTCTATTGCCCGAGTAAGTAAGCTATGCAAATTAGTGCAAATGTTATGTCTGCTTCCATGCACAAGCTCGATCATCGCTTGAGGCACCTTCTGGAAGCAATTAAAATGTAGCTCTTCCTGTATAGATGAGATTATTTTGGAGTTCAAATAGTTAATTTTGTTTAGTGGATGATGCAAGGCTTTGGTGTGCACTGGCACACCATAAAAAGAAACTCGGAGCACATATATTAACTGGATTAACATGGGAGACCCGACGTTCAAAAATAATGAGCTGCTGGATTGGTTCATGGAACAGTGTATTAGTCGACTGTCCTGCACTGTGTCTTTTGTTTGTGCTGCTAACATGCCTCCAAATTTTTCAGGGCTCTTGAAACTCCACAAACTACAGCTTGTCTGTGCAAATTTTTTAGTCATATCAGTTCTCCACTTTCAGAATATTTGTGTATGTGTAGCAAGTTGACAATGTTTGCATTTTGTTACGGGCAGTTCTCTATACAGCACCTGAAAATGAAAGCATGAAAAATTTCAAATCTGCAACCATCATTATAATTATGAATATCTGTCTGCAGGAAGAATCACCAGCGGGGCCTTCAACTACTCGCACGCATACTGTGGCAACACAATGTGGGAGTGCCATCCTGTTGGTAAGTCATTATTGATAAAGATGTTGTAGTGTTGTGAAAATGTATTAAAGAGCTATATGATTGATTACATTAAACGTAGATGGGGTGCTTGCGAATAATTTTAAATATATGAAATTTTTCCAGGCACACAGGTGTCTATTGGATTTAAATCTCTAGTCAGCACCAAGGTTTAAACAGAGAAGCCTGCCACCAGAGAAGTCGGTGGCAGGCTGCTATCACTGGCCAGTTACTGCTATCACTGGCCGCTCGTTAGAACTTCTTTCATCCACTTTTGTGCATTTGCTGGCTATAGCAGGCAAGAAAATTTGTCATTTAAGCACTGTTCATTAGGCAAAAAAAAAAAAGAAAACTTGACGAAATACGTCACCTATGTGTCACATATTCACTCATTCAAACCTGCAAATATACCCTCCCTGTGACACAGTCCATTCGAATGACAGCGTTCATAACTCTCATGCATGGCTTGACATGATTAAGGATGTGGTAATACTCACAATGGGTCAACAAATATTGCCTTGATGAGTCTATAGAGACCATGCCTCATACATACCTTGCACACCACTAATCTCGGACGTGGTGTTAGGTTATTCACAGTTGCGTCAGGTAGCAAAAGGGCAATTTTTCCTTACATAATATGGTCATGCTGTGTCTGCCTAGTGTACATTAGTGCTGTCTTTAGAGCTACTACGGAGCCATCACATGCACTTTGAAGTTTAATTTTGCACAAATATTTGAACAAGTCACTAAGATGCACAAGGATATTTGATTCTGTTGTGAAAAAAATATAAGTTGCGTAGCCCTAAAGTGTACCTAATTTGCCATGGCATTTTTCTGTTCCCTGTTGATAGAATGAAAAAAAAAATGCATACCGACAATAAACTTTGACAGCAGCTTTATTTAGCACATTTTACAGCCAAGACATTCCGAGATGAACATCCACGGCTGCTACGTATTAGTTCATAATATTAACAATCACACGGCACCAATCGCTGACATCACTGCACTTCTTTTTCAGCGACCATCAGGATGAAACGGCCCAGTCAGCGATTGAGGAACCCCTCTACAAAGAGCGAAAATTCCTTGTGTTCGAGGGTTGTCTGCGGCAGCTTCTTGAGACCTGAACAATGTGCGGGCAAACAAGAACCCTTTACTTTAGCATAGCGGGAAGCCTTGTGACTGTGAAGGGGACATGCTCACTGCAGCATTCTTTCCTCTGAAAAAGCCAACCACTGGTTGAAGGAAAAGCAGCAAGAAATGTCCTCCTGGCTGCAGGCATCTTGTTCTCTGGCTGCGGTATAGCTTCAGTTCTTCGGTTCCTGCAATCCATTGGGGTGCAAGGCATCACAGAGAGGACCTACTACAACTACCAACGGGCATACTTGCTACCTGCCAGAAATGAGGTTTGACAATAAGGATATCTCTCATACAACATTCAAGTCAAAGTATATGTCATTAACTCGATAACTAGATGTCGCATCCTTTCATGACAACAACTTGAAGCTACAATGCAACATATAAAACATATAAAATGCAGCATATATGCAACAGCGGAGGCATTGCAGTGCAATGCACCTGCTACTGCACATCTCTGTTGCCTTTGGCTACATGTTTAATAGACCAGCTGCATGCTCTAGCACTGAAGGCATAATTTTTGCAACATTTTTTTTCTAGTAAATGTGCTGTGAGAAAAGTGAAAAGCAATGCAGCATTTGAAACCTGCCCCCCTCATCCTAATATGCATGAAGGCAATCACATGACTGCAAGTTTGTAGACTCTAAATTGAACATCTCCTTCTTTGCAGCTTTTTCAGCAAAGGCAAGCAGAACTTGCTAGTGAGCTTGTAGGGACAACAACAGACCTGGCAGGGGATGGTCGCTGTGACTCGCCAGGCTACAGCGCAAAGTACATGACTTGCAGTGTACTAGCTGTGCAGAATGGAGCCTGTGCAAATGCGACTCATCCTTTCCGACAACTGAGGTTCCTCCTAACATCACATCCTATCTTACGGCATTTCAACCCTTCTGCTCCAACTTCAGTGCACACGGACGCAAGTGGCATAGGCCTCAGTGCTGTCCTCGTTTAGCGCTATGACGACTGTGAACATGTGATTGCTTACGCCAGTCGGACTCTAAGCAAGACTGAGCACAACTACACCATCACCGAGCAGAAATGTCTCGCGGTTGTTTTCACCGTGCAGCGGTTTTGCTGCTACCTGTACGGAGAGCCTTTCATAGTAGTAACTGATCACCATTCCCTATGCTGGCTACTCAATCTCTGTGATCCGTCTAGTCGCCTAGCCCGCTGGGCACTTCGCTTGCAAGAATACGACTACAGCATTTCATACAAAAGTGGCCGACGGCACGCAGATGGAGACTGCCTCTCCTGGTTGCCACCTGCCACGACGGAATGCGACGCGGACAACTTTGATCCTTACGTCACTGCTTTATCTCAGAGATTTCCAAATACTTATACCTTTTGAACCGAGGAACACACCGATCAGCATCTGGAGTCGTTCTTAGCTGCTGCTCAAGACCCAACCTCGAACAGCCAGTTTTGCCTATGCCTATGTGATGGCCTGCTATACAAAAACGTTTACTCTCGTGGCTGCTTGCTCCAGGAAAGTGTCTTGTTTTTTTCACTCAGCCCACGACCAACTTGTCGTCCCCACTCCCCGTACGGCCGCCGCTACCGGCCAACTCTGCGATTACGATACTTCATTAGATAAGAAGGCTGTGAGAATCCGTTTTGCTACAGACTGTCGGTTAATTGAATATTCTTTTTGGCTTTGTTTAAACCTTGACCTGGCTTAGTATTTTACGCTGTGTTTTTGTGTAACTCTCGCCCTTACTTACTATCTCTGGAATACTTGCTTTGTTATTTTATAGTCTTCTTTATCGCAGCGTTTGTTCATTGTCGGTTTTTTTCTCTTGTCATTTATTGAGTCGTTTTTTATTACTATCATGTCCTGGTGTTTTATTAATTTTTTTATGCAGTGTAATTTGGACTACTACCTATATATGTTCCCACTGTGTGTTAAAAAGTGACGCATAAATTTATTCCTTGATCACACACCAACACACGCACTTCACTGGTTGACCGGCCTAACTTTTAACTGTGTTCTCAAACCTCATAGAGGGACGACGGGTAACCGTAAAGTGGATCCCGCACCTCTGTTAATCGTTAAGGCGGGGTCTGTGACAATATAAAACAGACCAAAACTGCAGGAAAGGTATTACATATGCTAAAAAATTACAAAAATTACAAATAGGTCAATGAGCTGCAAGGATTCATGGGATTTGCCAACTTTGAGAAAAATTTGTGGCACAACCTGCATACTCTAGTGCAGTGAAAAGAACTGCTCCCCCCCCCCCTCCAAAAGAAATTGCACGAGTGCACTCAATTCTGCTTAGGTGCAGTAATGTGAAACCACTGCGAATTATGTCACACTGCTTAAATTGGTCCGACACTACGCTAGCAAACCTCGGCCGCACTCGTCCAGATGGCGTACGTGTATGCCATATTTACCCAGGTTAAATGAAGGAGTGGTGCAGATGGTACTTCATGAAGATCACAATGTTTGCCGCACAGCTGAACAGTATGTTGTAGTTTGAACTTGATGAAGAGAAGGATGCTTACTGCACAGCATGAGAATGTGTTGCAAAGTGCATTGCTCGTACCGTAGACTGGGAAGCCTCAGCCCACATAACCAAAGTAGAAGCCAGTGGAGGCCGCTTGGAACCGTCAAAGCCGACAGCCCACCATCACACACCCACGTAACTGGTCGGAATGCTCTGCCCCAAGGCAGATGACCTCTTCCCCTTGGATAAGTGCTCCCTTCTTCTCTCCTTGCAAATTTCATCGTGGTCTTTTTCTGCAAAGCTGTAAATTCTTCAGTTCTGCTCCTTCTATCTGGTGCTCTGTTCTATACTGCCTTTCGTTTTCCTTTGACTATCCTGCACAGATGAATAAAATGTAAACACCAACACTGGAAAAAGCGACCATGAAAAGAAGCCACAGAAGAGGAGATATGCAGATAGAAAAGCGACAGTAAAAACTAGAAACATATTCACAGATCTCAAGGAAGCAAGATAACAAGCCAAGCTGTCAACAAAGTTCAGGCCCCAGAAATTGCAAGAGAACAAGTTAAAAACATCCTTATCAACAGTGCCAAATGAATGAATTATGAAAGAAGCTCCTCGCTCTATAAAATGCCAGAGGGATAAATATTAGAACAGGCAATGACAAGGTCTCCCAGCCCAACTAAGTGATTCCTGCGGTACAGGCTACAAAATGAGAAGCAGTGGCTACCTTAGCTGGCAGAATTTGTGTACATATATTCACTGTGAAAGGAGAGCGATGTAATGCACAGTTAGATACAGCTGATAATCAAGAAATAGGGAATTATGTCCAGGCATGACAGCTGGTGATAGCCGAGACAGCTAAAATAAGGCTTTTAGACCATTCGCTCTACTTCTCCTGTGCACAAACCTCAAAGTGAATGCAATGTTGACTTTGAACTCTCACGCTGTGCAGCAAACAATTTCATCTTTATAGCTTAGACATGAGAGCACTATGCTATTGCCACAACCTATCACACCTCGTAGTAAAACTACAACACACTCTCCTCTGTACAGTAAACATCGCCTCCATCAATTTCTAATTGCAAGACATTTTCGTGCGCTACAATGATCATCGTCTTAACGTTTCATCTACTCCTTCTCCTTCATGAAACTTACGGAAATACACCATGCACATACGCCACCTCACTATAGACGGAGGTTGCAACCGTGCCAGACAGCCTGCCGAGACCATTGAACAAAGAGAAGCCAGACTAGCCCATTGCCAAAAAGCTGAGCAAGAGTGCAAGCGAGCCAAGATCGAAGTGGCAGCAGCAGCTGTGACTGCGGCCAATGGCTAACGCTCATGAAATTTGGTTCAAGGACGGTTGAACCTGCACAACGTTTTGAAAATATGCAGTGCTGCCCCTACACTTTGGCAAACACACCTGAAAGGGACCAGCTATTACTGCAGCTTGGAGATAAGAAATGTAACACTCTGCAAGCGTATTAGACTGTAAATAAATTCAAATTAATAATTCAGATCAGCAAATGCAGGAACAAGAGTTGTGGTTTGATCTGTGCTTCACCTGTATTACTCCACTGCTGGAATGGATGTATTCTGCGATCTGTTGTCATGTATTCACGGCTAGGAGTATCAATAAACAAACCTTCAAGCACTCATTTCATTGTGTCAGTATTGAGCACTCACACACTCG
>JAJIZL010021954.1:26833-42063 GCA_023969395.1 Amblyomma maculatum | reverse complement strand
TGTTTTGACGCACCTGTTCGATTGTTGTTACAGAGACACCATAACGGTGAGCAACATAGCTGCAAGTAACACAGCTGTAGCATATTTCAGGTGTAGACGTCCCATTATTTCGTGATTGGTCACTTTTTCCATTGGCGTAATCATCTTGTGTGTGAGAAGGTAATCGTTTAGCGGTGTCAATCACATCATGACTAGATAGGGGTCGGTTAAATCTGATGACTCTTGTTCACGTTTAGTAGACGTTTGGCTGAGTGGGCAATGTGGGGCGGTGGAGCAAGCGTGGTAGATTATTTGTTGTATTCGGCTTGCTTTCCTCATAGTGGAAAGGTTGAGAGGCGTTCGGTTCGTCTGTGGCTGGTTAGGGCACTGTGTGTTTAAGTGGCCCATTTGTAGGCGCAGCTGGCAGTGAATTATGCTTCGGCGGTCAAAATGAGGCGTATGGGTTGCTACGATTTTTTACATGTAACCAGGCCCGTTTGGCATTGAGCTACTACATGGTAGGCATGAGATTGAAGGCGGTTGTGTGTCGCCTTGTCGAGATAGACGACATACCATATCAGTTCAGTTCAGTTCAGGCGTTCAGTCGTGTCCGACTCTTCGTGACCCTATGGACCATGTCACGCCACGCTTTCCGGTCTCTCACTATCTTCTTAACATCACATAGCTTCATCTGCAATGCCTCGAGAATGCCATCTAACCATCGCGTTCGCTGCCTACCCCTTCTCCGGCGACCCTCAACCTTTCCCAACATCAAATCTTTCTCCAGCGACTCCTCTCTTCTCATCAGATGACCAAAGTAGCTGAGCTTTAACTTTAGAATTTGACCCTCCAATGAGCAGTCAGGGTTTATGGTCGACAATATCGACTGATTTGATCTTCTGGCAGTCCAAGGAACTCTTAAGAGTCTTCGCCAGCACCACAATTCAAACGCGTCAATTCTTCGGCGGTCAGCCTTTTTCACAGTCCAACTCTCGCATCCATACATCACAACTGGAAAGACCATAGCACGGGTTATACGGATCTTGGTTGGTAGACTAATGTCTCTGCTCTTTACTAGGCGGTCAAGGCTAACCATTGCTCTCTTTCCCAGAAGCAGGCGTCTCCTAATTTCATGGCTGCAGTGACATACCATATATTGAGCTGAATTTTCTTTGTGCGAATTGCACAGGTTGCCGATGATGAGTACCCTTTGGATGCAAATAAATAAGATATTTTGCGACAGAGTCAGCTTTCATGTGCTTCCGACCAGCCCTGTATGCTCTTTCTACGAGGACGGCGGACACACACACACACACCGTGTTGGAGACCCTGTCACAGACGCAGCCTGAGGAACCTTTCGTGGTGACGAGAGGCAAGCTTTATGAAGAGTTGGTGCCGGGATATTGGTATATTTTAGCTTATATTTGGGCAAATACTACATTACTCGGTCCTGTTTGCTGTCGGAAGGATATAGGTAGTGGCAACAAACATTATTTTATATTGACCGCGCGAACACATGCGATCTAGGTGGGTGGCGTGATTAGCACAGGAAGCCGTGAGCCCTGCAGTTCTCCGCCTATGAGGAGTGCGTGACTACTTTGGGCGTGAGCATACAGGGGTCCTTTGGCCAGGAGAAGCTGTTGAGAATGGAAGCGCGGGGACGCACTGTATGAGACTACGTCGATAGCTGATGCGCGCTGCATGTGGACCGTCTGTAACTCGTTAGCCATCGCGTATTGATTTGTGGTGGGTTCCGAGTCAGTGGCAGGACCAGCTGTCATAATTTTCATAGCTAAGTCCTGGTGCATCTGCTCTTTCATAACAATCTGAACGGATAGGCAAATTGGTTATCGTACAATGAGAAAACAGCGCTTCTACAAAGGTACGAGTGAACACACTTGACGCAGGCGCTACATTCTCACGTCCCGTTTTGGCTTTATGTGTTCTTTCGCGTGTGATGTTATTGTGTATTGCAAGGATCACTTGTCCGGCAAACGGTATGGCTTGAAAAAACTACTGACTTTGTGTAGGCGACCCTGGTTTACGGCCAGTCGTTCGCTTGTTTCCAGATCAATTTCGCCGGCCGAACAGAGAGAACGCGCCGAACGTGGAACACTCGCCTGAGCTCCCAAAGGCATCGCTGTCTCGCTTGTCAGTGAAGCAACCGGAGTTAAAAAAAGTGCTCACTCAATCGATATGTTTTTTGAAAGTGGTGGTATTAATGACAAAGCACTTTGCAGCATCACCTGTGGCGTTTCAGATCACGACGCAGTACCCTTGACGTTGCAGGGCGTTACTTTGGAACGGTAGTATGAAGTCAAGCTGTTTCCAAATTTTTTGATAGCAGATGAGTTTATTATTAATTTGTTCAGTTGTAATTAATATTATTTTGCAAAACAACTTGTGCAAGCTGAATGACTTGTGGTTTCTCATCAAAGACCTACTACACGAATGTACAAAGCGTTTCGGCTCAATAATAGCTAAAAGCCTAACCTTCGAAATCAATTGATAAGCCGAGAAACTCTGCATTGCAGCGATAGTTCAAATGCGTAAAAGGGCAGTAAGAACGAAAAACAGGTCTGGCTACATAGCAGAACTGTTAAAGAACAAGAATCTAGATGAAACCGAAACTTGTTACAATAAATCCACCCCTTATTAAAAAGTGACCGGAGATTTTTTGGAGGCTGGTGAGTTTAAAGTCTAGTTCAACCGATGGGTCTGTGGTTGATGCTGACGGTATGCACAGGGATGAACGGGTATGCAGTGCTTTTAATAATTGTTACCCGCTGCGGTGGCGCAGTTGTTAAGATGCCCCACTACTGTGCCGAAGTACCCGGATCGATCCTGACCGCTGGCGGCTGCATTCCGGTGGAGGCGAAACGAAGAGGCTTCCATGTGCTGAGCAATCTCAGTGCAGGGTAAAGATCTCCAGATGCTCAGACTTACTCCGGAGCCCCAAACTATGGCGCTTCTTCCTTTTTCTGCTTTCACTCTCATCTTCCACTCTCCCCTTACGGCGCGGGTCAGGTTTCCACGAGTGTGAGAGGTAATGCGCCTTTCCTTTCCTGTGAACCAAATATTATTCTTACTGCAAAGGTGTTTTCATAACATATGACAGCCGTCTTCCGCTTTTCATAGAGTCCATTCCTTCTACTCCAAATCTTTTGATAAAATAACACGGTATCTTCAACCTGCTGTTCAACTTTAAAATAAAAAATCTCCGGGGCCTAAAAATATCCCAAACACTTTCATGAAGTGATATGCGGCATGACATACCAAATATTTCCATGTTATGTACACCAGGTCACTAAATCAAGTTGTGCTACCTGATGAATGGCGGGATGCCAGAATCAAGCGATTGCAAAAAACCGGTGATAAAACACTCATTAATATCTACCGTCCTAATTCGCGGAACTCAACAGCTTGTAAAATCTTAGAGCATATTCATAAACCTAGAATGTTTTATTTGCGAGCATACCATTTAAGAGTACAATTTACTAATTAGCTTGCAGAATGACTTAGGCAATGGCTTTCAACCAGTGCACAACTTATCTAAATCATCCGTGCCTACGCAGCAGACATAATAAATAAACAGACGTTATTTCATAGATTTTCGTAAGACACAATATAAGGTCTCAGTGCATAATGATAAAACAAAGTGGGCTAAATTTAGCAAAATAACAAACTATATATGCCTGGATAAGGGATAAATTGCCTAACTAGCATCATTGCCTAACTGAAATTCTTAAACAATTGTCGCGCAGGACACATCATTCAAGAAGTAACCTGCTCAAACCCATTTTTGCAAGGACTAACTCTTTCAAGCACAGTTATTTTCCACGGACCATTTCCGACTGGAACTGTCTTCCTGAGGCCATTCTCCAGTCTTCCAATTTCATTAAAGCTCTAGAGTTGCATTTTTTTGAATGATACAGTGTTGTATTTTGTTGACTTGTTCATTTACTCTAATCCCGTGTTTTGATTTTGATTTTTATTTGTTGTTTTAATGCCTTGTATATCCACTCCTGCCTGGGCCAAAATATTGGCCTGCAGTATTTTGAAATAAATAAATAATTACGCTCAGAGGGCGCCAAGACCGGACTTGCCAATGCAAGCGCGAGAAAGAATACGAAGAAAGGAAAGCAAAAGGCGATCCGCTGGCCCAGTCTGCTTTCATATGCAAAAAGTGCAAATGCACCCCAGAATAAAAACACACGCTCATTTTCTTTCGCCACAGTGATAACGTGACACGCGAAGTTCACTTCGCTGAGGCTTTTCACGTTCATAATCATGGCACGACTTGCATCAGCAGTCCTTCCGTTTCACTATCAGAAAAGGTAACGGCATATCTTTCTCCAACATACTGTTTTAGACAATGTTTTTGTAGTGATAAGCTGTTTCAGGAAGTATTTATGTGTTTTGTTCTTCATTAAACCTCAGTTAATAGTCAGCGGTTGTTTGTGCTTAATTCTCAGTCTGTAGTGCTGTCTTGGCGCGCTGTGAGCGAAATGAATATGTAACAACGCGCCCAAATTTCCGCTTTACTTACTACCATCAATCTGCCGCACTAAAATCAGCTCTTTTAATTCGCAACTCCAATAAACGACAGGGGACGCTACGAAGTCTGGCCACGCTTAGCAAGATGGCGGCGGTTCCCACGCAACTCGTCCCTTGAAAATGGATTGCGGTCCTTTATTTGTGATAAGATTTGTAGTTTTTTGTGAAACGTGGTCGCGTTTATGACGGATCACGCTTAATTCTGACATGCTCGAAGTGCATCAGAGACGATCAGATCGAAGTTTAGGCCCGCTGGTGTGGCGCAGTGGTTACGGCGGTCGACGAGAACGCGGGATCGAATCCCGGCTTCGGCGGCCGCTTTTCGATGGAGGCGAAAAGCAATGTGCCCGTGTGCTCTGCGTTTTCAGTGCACGTTATAGAACCCCAGCTGGTCGAAATCTCCGGAGTCCTTCACTACGGCGTCTCTCAAAGCCTGAGTTGCTTTGGGACGTTAAACCCCACATACCAAACCAACCAAACCCGAAGGTCAGGCGCCGGCGTCGCTGAAGATCCTCAAGAAAGCGTGATCAGCTGACGAACGTGTTTACGAAATCTACCGTGGAGAAAAGCGACGTGTTTGTCGCCAATGCTTCTGAGAGACGGAAGCACGTTTGCACAGCAGTGTGTCTACTTATGCTACAATACTGCAACGATTTCGCCGTTATTCGGCGTGAATGGAAATGTGCCGCTCATCGTGCGAGCCTCCGGTCGTCGCGCTTGCTGCTGCTGTTTGATAGCGATCAGCCGTAAAACCTTTTTTTTTTGTCTACAGTATTTTTTTGTTTCCGAGGATAGCAGGAAACTATTCGTGACGAGAAGGGTCATCGCGATTATGAAAAAAAAAAATGCGGTTATTGATTAGATTTGCATTGTGCGCGATAGTGCGTTTAAAATAACTGCGCATTGGACTTAACTAGTGCAACAATTCTTTCGTGATTGATGATGCCGCTTGCATTGCTCGGTGTCAATTTCTGCACGAAGGTGTCCTGCGTTTACTTGCTATGTCGCTACACCGATTGTCTGTGTCGTGCACGTATTCATCTTCTTTCCTCGAGAGGGCAAGCGTGATGAGGGATGCCTTCGAAAAGCCTGCGTGCTGCGTCGCCTCTTTCACGTATTTATCTATGTATATGGTAACTGATATCATAAACTCGTTCTCTAGTGAGGTCCTCGGGAAGTTTCGTTCCCGCAGGTGGTCTGTGACCGAGAAACTTGTTATTTATATAACGAATTGTGTCTTATTCACACGCTGCTCGCCCGTCTTGCTTGTGTCCACCTTTCGGCGAAGTACTTCCGACGTAGTTATAGGGTTAAAAAAAGGCGCTAAGAAAATTGCTGAAAAGCAGACAGGAAAGTAAACCATAAGACCTTGCTTTCTTGCATGATTCGTCAGCCTCAATTTCGTCTTGCTCTTTTGATACCCGCACCAGCAAAGTGATTTAACAAGTGAAGTTTAAGTGGAGTTATTTTGGCACCTTTGGCTCCCCTACTGTGCACTCTACACAGTATATTTACCAGTTGTGGCAAGGCACATGCACTGGATGCGTGTATCTTTATCATTTGGATGCCTAAATCAGCGTGCCTAAATCATTTGGACCATAACATGTCTTACATGGTATCTCACCCATTATTTTTGAACTGGCCTGGTTTGAAGTTAACGGAGCATGGCACTGCTGGTGTAGGATTGGTGGCAAGAGAGAGAGAGGGTTCTTTATTTAATTTTATTTTTTGTGGCACCAGTTTCTGAGTTTAAAACTGTTCTGGTTACAGGATAATTAACCTGTTCTCTATAAACTGCAAAGTACCACTTGGAAGATATTTCAAGAGGGAAAAAAAGTTTTGTTTAAGGAAGAATATGCTTCTGCACATTTTCGAGACTAATAACTTGAGCTTGGTACAAGAGTCACTTGCCCTTTCTTTAGGGCCGTAGACCTTTTTGACTAGAATGTAGAACAACATTCGATTGTTATTTTTAATGTGTTGTTTTAAACGCGTTTCTTAAGATGTTATATATATATTTGGTAAAAGAAATGAGTCATTGGTTTCCTCATTTTCAGTTGCTAACTTCCGTGTGAAGTTAATTTATTTGTACGCTGTTTGCAGAGGCTTTCTTTACCATAATTTTATCTTTATACAATTTCTATGAACCATAGTGCTCTTTCATTTACTGCTAGTATTTTTATTGTTCTGATTCTTTTTAACAATGCAGCTGAAAAAGCCTGCCGTCCACATCAACCTACCTCGATGAAGCTTCCGAGGCTAAAGAGCTTCGTCTGAAAGCTGCGAGGACCAGCGGATGTCTCTGTGGAACATGCGGCGCAGATGGCGACAGGAGAACAGTCGAGTCTATGACAGAAAATTCTCCTGAGTGGCTCAGATATCAAAAGGATTGCTTCACTACAATTATTGCGCCTACCATCTTTGCCAGGGAAGGCTTGCTTCTCAGTCACCTAGTGTACCCAGATAACACCCCTAAAACTAGAACAAATTAGAATTCGAGAAAAAGGGTGCTCTTTGCCTTGTAGAAGTTTAGAGCTTGGAGGTAGAATGGTGGTGTATTGCATTACTGAGAAATAACCTGGGATATTTTATCAGGTTTTACAAACTATGCATCTGCAGTCTGTGCAAACCCAGCTTACTCGAATCTTAAAAGTAAACCTATCTGTAATCTAGCCATAATTGCTTGAATGCCAAAAAAAAAATCGTAATATTTTCATACAAAAGTGGCTACAGATAAAAACACCGAGTTGAGATGCACAAAATAGGCATCACGTTACTCCAGTTTCTTATCTCTAGGTGCTATGACCATAAACTGGTAAATTAAATACAGTTATCGAGTACTGGAATGGTAGGTAGGTGACACAACTCACCTGAACGCCATCTAAAAGAGTCCGCTTTGTCTTTTGCAGTGTTGGTTATTGTATATTGTGTGAAAATACGCTATGACGGTGCTGCATCCTAGACACCTAAAGACTTGTTTGTAAAAGTGTACTAAGCACAAGTCATCACAGTTCATTTACAAAAACTCTTGGGAATTCTTAGTCGAGACTGGGAGGAGGTAAAAATATTTATTCAGGCATCGGATCTTCTGTAAAATAGTTTACAAACTGTTACACTGCCAAGCTAGCCTCCCTGGAGCTCAGTATTGGGCTTATGTATGATTATAAATACTTCATAATTTTTTTTTATACATTAAAGCCCCACACCACATATGGTTTAAATTTGTAGGACGTAAAGTGACAATGTTTCAGTTAAACATTTTCTAGTGCCTCACGCATCACACACATTTTAGCTGGTGGTCTGAAGCTTGGGTTCTTGACATACAAAGGATTTATGGCGACGAGCAGGCTTCATGCGACTTTATACACACCAATCAGTTTATGGTTGGTTGGTTTGGTTGGTTTGTGGGGTTTAACGTCCCAAAGCAACTCAGGCTATGAGAGACGCCGTAGTGGAGGACTCCGGAAATTTCGACCACCTGGGGTTCTTTAACGTGCACTGACATCGCACAGCACACGGACGCCTTGCTTTTCGCCTCCACCGAAAAGCTGCCGCCGAGGCCGGGATTCGATCCCGCGTCCTTGGGAACAGTAGTCGAGCGTCGTAACCACTGCGCCACCCCGGCGGGGTCAATTGGCCAACCTCTTTCACATTGCATATGTCGTTCAGATAATTAGCTGATTTCCTTTATTTTTTTTACGGTTGGTTTTCTTAAGTCCAGCAAAGATTTGCTTGATCGAAGTTCTTACACTGTATTTCATTCTCTTGACATTTCTTTGTGCTTGAGTCTCACGAATGTTGCATGGCTACTGTTAATAGAGATAAATTGCAAAACAATACTTTGATGAGTGCAGTAATATTTAGTCACTTAATATGTATGTTACTGTTGTGCAGTAGGGATTCTGCAGGTCAGCCACTCACATGAAGATGCATGCCTCCAGAACGTGCCTAAGCAACTTCCTCTATTGACTTCTTCCTCTATTCCTTCCTATTCCTGTATTTCTCTATAAATGAGGACAGGACCACTTTCTGCGTTTGTTATAGCTGTTAAAAGCGTAGGACACCGAAGAACGGTGAAAAGTTGTCAGGGAGAAAACTAGTGTATCATTCCCTGGTTTGTAATAAAAATAATTTATTTATAATGTCTGAGTGTGCGTTTTCATGAGAAAACAAAACAGTTCTACCTCACTTCAAGCTGATCCCAGCAACGACAGAGTTGTAGCAGGAAAACACTGCTCTAAAATTAAACATTGATAGATAATACTCATGTGTCACCCCAAGTGAAAGCATAAGTGTGGCTTCAGTGACTGCGGAAACACTATTTTCCAACCAAAGGTTCTGTGGATTACCTTGTCTGTATGTGGTAAATAGTTTTGCGTTTCATTTATGCTTTATGGTTCATGGCGGCCATATCTCATGTTCGTTCTTTACCTAATAACCATTTATAGTTTAACTCAACTCGAACAATGCCACACTTGCGGCTGTTGCCTACTTGGCTTCAGAAGGTGTAAACTGGAAAAGCGAGAAAGGTACAGAAAGCAATACTTTTCAAGAGAACTCTATGTCGGGTGCAGGCACGTATTCAGGTAAGTATGTTGCTACTATTTAAACATTGATGCAGTAGAGCTTTCTTAACACAAGCGTGCAGTTTACTGAAAGAAGTTTGTGACGCCTTCCTGAGTTAACTTGTTGTCTAGACTGAGTGGCTTAATTAGCGCTTAGGAGGATGCTGCAGCATGTGCGACTGGGTGTAAACGTTAGAAATACTCTGCTGCAAAGAGAACAAGAAATCTGATATCAGGTGCAGGAGGAACACGGCAATTAATGATTATGCCAGATCACGTGCCTTTAACCTTGTATTCAGTAGTGCGAAAATAGCGCAAAGGAAAAGTGACAAATGGAAAACTTGGTCCTCTAGTATCAAAGAAAAACAAACAAGGGTTGAGGGGGAGCCTAGTTCGGAAACCAACCTTTCAACATGACTTCTCTTCGGCGGATGTGAAGGCATATCCTCTTTTTGAAATGTTTGCTTGCGAACTGAGGCCGAGTCGACTGTACACTGAGTCAAGCTTGCCGCAGGGCATCTTTCTGTCCCCACTCTCTGAATTGTTCTATAAAAATACTGAATAAATGTTGAATTGAATGCTCATTGCAACCCTTACTTGGTTTTCTTTGCTACTGTGTGTACACCTTCCCCTTATGCTTCCCCTTCTCTTATTACTGCCCTTATTCTAACCCGGCTATGTAGTGAGGGATTATGCACATTTGCAATACTCTCGTGCACTGCACATGTCGAAAAACATTATCAAGAAGCTGTGGAAATAAATAAATATTAGCTGCTGTGCAGAAAGCCATCATCTTTGATAGTGTGTCATCAAACACGAAAAACGGATTAGTGCAATAGCTTTCTCGTACAGCTAATGGGCCTCATCCTATCGAGCTCCACTTGACAGCTATTTAATGAGTCTCGGCCTTTAGACCAGCCGCAAATTATTTCTTGCAATTAATCGCCAAGTGTCCGAGAAAGCACACTACGTATATGCAAAGAAGGGTGTGCATCAGTTCTATATGGCCAACTTGTATTCACGTTCACTTATTCACTGGGGTAATTTACGCTGCAGTTCACAAGGTGATGTTTGGATATATCTGTAAAATCATTCATTTGTTTTACTAATATCCTTTTCTTACTATGCAATGTTGACTCCACATTTACTTCAGAATATATCACATGTATGGAATACCCTAAAACTAAACTTGATGGGGCAAGAAGGATGAAAGGCATGTGTGTGCAGCCATCAAGAACTTGAGTTCAAAAGACGAGCTGATCTAAGTTTCATTTTGAGCGCCGGCGTAGATAGGCTGTTGATTTCAGTATATATTTTAAATAATCGAACGACCCGTAATTGTTTATTTAATATAGTAATTAAGCTAATTTTCGATCTTACATGTTATGTACAATCGTGGCCAGAAGTCCTGAAGCCACATGATTTTGCGGCTGAGACGAAAATCCTTTGGCTTCAGACTGCTGCTCTGTTACTTGGCGAGGTCTGATACGCATGCATTGCAAGCACTTGACCAAATGAGCGCCCTTTAAACGAGCTTTGTTGCCAGCGAATTACAGCTTTATGTGAGAATACCTTTAAAAAAAAAATAAAAAAAAGCATGGTGTCGGCTTGATCAGTACAACTCGCGGTCGTCACAGACCTGTCGCCGACAAAACTATACCATTCTGGGATCTTATTCAAGGGTGATAAGCTCTAACGCGAAAGTATGGCGAGCGCGATCACACAACGGACCCAATTCTCGTAGCATGCGCGGTACAGGATCGAGGGCATTGTCACGCGCTGTGTGGCCTGCAGATCTCGAGACGCCTGCTTGACGCGGCGAAGAATTAAGCCTATCGTCGTACACTGCTCCCTTACGCGCATTTGATGATGACGTTCTTAGCAGAATGAGCCTAAAAAGCGCTATGATCAACCTGTCACAATCTATACGTGCGCCGATCGAATTTTGTACGTGACGCGGGAAGTTGAGCTGTGTAGTACGTATTGTTGTTCACTCGTACTAACCTGTAGGTGCTCCATGCGTTAGGAAGGTTAGTAGAAGGCAGTTGATTTCAGGAGAGAAATCATACGACAAAAACTGACGAGACTATATATAAATTGTCTATGGCACTTTCAATGCGTTCCGCGGAGATTGGAAATGCATCGATTCTATGGCGCCGACAGCTGGAGCACAAATGTAATATATGAAACGATGTGGTACTGGGCTTACACGTGCTGCGGAACGGCTGCAGAATCGGTTTGCAGTTGGTTTTGTTTCCTTTTCCGCCGAGTTACGAGCGCTTTGCTAGCTGGTTTCCACAGCGCAAGCAAGGGGCGTCTGCTACTGGACCCTCCAAGGCGCGTTGCATGGTTTTGCCGCCAGGTGCTGCATAGATTGCTGGAATCATAAATATAAGGTGCCCGCTTTTTCTAGCGTCCCACAGGAGATCTTGATATTTATTTTTTCTTGCTTTATATAAATGGAATTTTCGATTATATTGCAGTTTTTATAAGGCTGTAGGCTGTGTCCTGTACGAAATCATTTCTTCTCTTGACGATCAAGCTAAGTTGAATCGTGACTTTCGAAAGGTAGTAACATGGTGTAAAGAACGGAAAAAAGAAACTTTCAATTGACATCCACCCAAGTGCAGCCATAGGTCCAAAAAGGAAAGCTATACAGGTTTCTCAGAACGTTCGTAGCTAAATGAAAATTTGTCCTGATCCGAGGATCAAACCAGGGACCATCGCCTTTCCGGGCAGTCGCTCAACCTACTGAACTAGGATGGTAAGCAGAACAGATGGTAGAGTAAGAGTGCATTGATCTATAACTTAAAGTGGGAACGATGATGATTAAATGTTTAGAGGAAACACCTAAAGTGGAGTAGATTTGAAATAAGGGAGCAATTACACAGCTTCTGAGAAAGCTGTATAGCTTTCCTTTGTAGCCATATGGCTGCACTTGGGTCGATGGCAATGAGTAAGCCAAATTACACCATTATTACAAATCTACTCCACCTCGGGGGTTTCCCTTAAATATTCGATCAAAAGGAAAACCTTTGACGAAACAGTCTTTATGAGGATATCGTTAAAAATGAACCCTTTAATGTACAACCACAGGGTTGATAAAGTTATTACGAAAGCAATACTGTTTTAGGTTTCGAGCCTTGATCGTAGCGCGGCCGGTAGCCACGTCTTACCAACGTGACGCTGTGACGTCACACCCCACTAGACACTAGGGTGAGATCTGGGCTAGCAACTTAAGCGGTCGGCGTAGCTCGGTCGCAGCCACGGCGCAGTGCGTGATGTCACACCCCACGTGACAAAAAAGAGAGAGACGGGCTCCCAACTCAAGCGGTCGGCGTCAAGCAGGTTCATACGGCTTGGATAAAGCGGGGCTTTATATGTGGGCTGGCAGGAGCTGGCAACTGAGGTCTCTCGTTTCACATGGGACGGTTATGTCAGAATCAGCCTGCTATGACCCTGGCATTCGCGTTACCCCTATAGGCCAGTAAGGCACGTTCATAAGGCTTGGTTAAAGCGGAGCTTTATATATGGGCAGAGGATGAAGAAAAAGAGAAGAAGAATGTTCGGTCACCCGCAGCTAATGCTTTCGCTCAATATTTGGTTCAGCAGTGTTGAACCCTTGTAATTTTTTTCTATCAATGACGAAGGAATACAAATACTTTGGCCTCTGGATTACTTATAGGATCTTCTGGAAAGAACAATGCGGTGTTGTCACTCCTAAATGTCTCGAAAACTATTCTTTTTAGACGCTCGCTGGACGTTTGCTCCACCTGCAGTGCTTTTTCTTGCCAGCAATGCGATTCTTCGTCCAACATTGGAATATTCAATAGCTATATGAGTCCCTTCAGGAAAAGCAAAATTACTGAAAAGAATAAGCTAGAAAAAGAACAATAACATTTATTTTCCGTTTTTTTTTTTTTTTTTTTTTTTTTTTTTTTTTTTTTACGGTAATACTTCAATAACTGCGCTCCTCAGGCGAAGTGGGTTGCTGCTCGTTACGCAAAGTAGGAGAATATCCTGCATAAAATATTTCTTTCAGCTTTTGAAGGGACCCTCTGACATTCACACTTCGTGCATTCTTGCTTAGTCGGCTGGTTACTCTACACGACAACGCCACTAACTAAAAATAACACCATTAATTACGAGAAATAATTGCTTCAAGTTTTCGTTTTTTTCTAGAAGCCTAATGAATGAGATACTCTAACGAAATCGATTCTAAACCGAAATTCACAGCGATTATTCGAAACACCTTTCTCTTTATGTAGCGAGTGATTTTATTGTACAGGATATTGTTTTCTCTCATGGTTGTCTTTTTGTGTAGTGTCGCATTTCAGCTGCCGCTTGCGTTTGCACGTAGCGAATTACATCACGGTTATGTACTGCTGCGTTTTGTAAACTTTAATCTTATTTCTTTCTAAGGTCATGAAAACAAGAGTGCAGAATCAGTAAATGAAGTAGAAAAATGTTTATTATGCTGCTTTTACTACGAGTAAATACACCAGAAACATTTTAAGGTTTATATGAATTCTTTTAATTGTGTGCTACAATCGCAATCAGCTCATTGTGTTTGCAACGACTAAAAGGCAGGCCGTTTAGGATGCCCACATCCAAAAGGAAGCAAGTCTGCCGGTCAAAATTGGGGTCCATTGCCGTACACGCATACGCATTTACTGTTCAAGCACTCTCCTGGAGTGTCAGTAATAAACTTGCACCACTCTTCACACAGCGGTCCCAGGCACTCATCTTCAGCTGTGGAAGGATCAAAGGCTAGGACAAGCAGGGCTAGAACCAGAACGGTGCGGCCCATCCCCGGTTACAGTGATTGTGCGGTCCCAATACTGCGTGAAGCGTACATAGGAAAACAAATTTCAGAATTATTTCCCAACATTCTCAAGGTCTGCAGCTCAGTTCACGCAATAATAATTTACATCAACATCGAATCTCCTTTCCTGAAAATTGTTGTCGTACGTTTTTGTGTACCAGATGCGAAAGTACGCAAAGCAGGAAATATAGTTGGCTACAGATGTTGCCGATATAGGGCCCAGGAGAAGACAATGCATGGGGAGCGTTAGAGGTAAAAATAAATTTTAACTGTTTTTTGTTTTCATGTGTCTGTGTCTTACATGTGCTATCGTTAGAAAAAGCTTTATTTACAGGCATCGTGGCATCATAAGAGGCTATTAAAGTGGTTCCTAACAGGAACGGCGCGGTCATGTATAGGACATCAATCGAATTCAGGTACATCCGTTCACTGCCTGTATTTCTCAACATTTCTTAGGGCTTGCTGTGGAGTAAACGTTAAAACAGAACGTTTTCTTTGCACCGATCCCTTTGTGTTCAGAGCAGTTTAATGTCGAAAGTGATTCTGAAGTTCCAAATTGAATACAAAAACATTTTGGTAGGAACGTTCAAGCGTTTTATGAGATAATATTCTGCCTTTGATTTGGCGAATCGTTACCTGCATCCTGCTGCTATACATACAGTGTACGAGTTGCCATATATTACATGTATTTTGAAAATCGAAATTATTTGAAAAAAGGCGCCGGAAAAGCTGTAAAGAGCATTCAGGAAATGAAAGAAATATTTACTCGTCCTTTATAAACAAATGCAGCGTCTTCGCAACTTTCTTAATAAATATAAATCCTACAGCCCCCCCCCCCCCCCCTCCAGGCATGGATAATTGATCGCGCCACATTGAGAAGTATGTTGAAGGGGCAAAATCATTGTACTTAGGGAACTGCTTCCTCATTTGCTTATATTGCGAAAGCAATGCTGCTCGCAGTTTGAGCCGTCAGCGTAGGCCGGCGGTGACCACCATTGGCCTTTGACCTTTAGACGACCCCCGTAGACGACCCCAAGCTGGCAGGAGTGGCCAACTTGGGTCTCTCGTTTCACATGGGACGGTTATGTCAGAATCAGCCTGCCAGGACCCTGGCATTTCGTTACCCCTCTAGGCCACTAAGGCACGTTCATACGGCTGGGTAAAGCGGGGCTTTATGTGTGAGCTGCTGAAGAAGGAGAAGAAAAAGAAAAAGAAGGAGAAGAAGAAGATGAAGAAGGAGAAGAAGGAGAAGAAGGAGAAGAAGAAGAAGGAGAAGAAGAAGAAGAAGAAGAAGAAGAAGAAGA
>JAJIZL010021954.1:0-19087 GCA_023969395.1 Amblyomma maculatum | reverse complement strand
TTTGTTCCCAGGGTACCTAAATACGTCCAGGTGACCTATATTAACCGCCGCCTTTAAGATATCGTATTAGTTATAAGATGCGCTTCTTAAGTGCTTTTGTCCCAAAATAAAAAATTGTGTCCCAAAATAAGAAAGGCAAAGTAATATACCGGTATATATGCCTCACTGCAGTTACTTAGGTGAGCCTCATTACGAACGGGAAGTCTAGTGAAGTCAATATTCCTTATCGCAATGGGCGTAAAATGAAAATATCTACACAATTAAGTCGTTTCGAACATAGCCCAAGTCGCAGTGATATCGCTATGATATTTTAAGCAAAATTAGCAAACAATTGTTTATGTTTCCTGCATACAATATTAAGGTAAAAGATTTAAAATCGCTACCCTAGGCAGCATAAACATCACTGCCCATATTTGTGTAACTGAGGGGAATTTATGTTGTCCAGGCAGCGTGAGCTTACGTAACATTCTTACCTGTTAGTGGATTTGAGAAAGGATGTACTAAAATGCGCTGCCAAAGGAAGCATTTTGAAAAACGTGCTTTGATCACTCCCATCTTATGTGTACAGCTGTGTGTTGCGTGGCGTGTGGTTCAACGGAAGATTTCAGAAACATTTCCAAGTGTATTGAGTCATACCAGACGCAGATGTCGGCTTTTCGTCATAACATTATTGTGGTTATTACATGCAATTTATTTTATTGTTCATTTCTGCATATTAATAGAGTCCTGCTTGCTTAAAAGGTTAGGACGCGCATACATTTCGTTGGATAAGCTGCAAGCGGTTCTCAAAATAGGGCTGGGGATAAATAAAACGCACCCGTTATTTTTGTAAATCTCTTCTTTAGACAGCCACAGCTGTTGCGTTTTTCGCGAGCATCAAAAGCGAGCTTTTTCAAATGCAGTGTACATACAAATATTTTGACGCACAACTTTGCCTATTTTACGCGCTTCACGTCAGCGTAGAAAGAGAAGGGGAAATCATGGAACAGTATACTTTTAGGATAGTATGCAAAAATAATCCGCAACACTTAAAAAAACTACATCCGGTGTGATTGTACTTACTGACACCGATAGGTGTTGGTCTTCAGAATTTGAGGTTAATTATTACACTATACAATCTGAAATGCACGCGGTATATGTATGTATTGATATTAGATACATATTGGAGAGAACTGCTACTTGCAGAAGGTGTTGCGTAATTTTACTCCATACAACGGAGCCGACCTCAGTGATCTTAGAGGTATCAATTAAGTGGTTTGATTTGGTTTGTGGGGTATAACGTCCCAAAGCGACTCAGGCTATGAGAGATGCCGTAGTGGAGGGCTCCGGAAATTTCGACCAGCTGGGATTTTTTAACGTGCACGGACATCGCACAGAACACGGGCACCTTGCTTTTCGCCTCCATCGAAAAGCGGCCGCCGAGGCCGGGATTCGATCCCGCATCTTTGGGAGCAGTAGTCGAGCGCCGTAACCACTGCGCCATCCCGGTATATTAAGTGTTTTGTCAACTAACTGTGTCCTTTTTGCTGAGTAGTTTGTATTTTGTGATAAATGTTTTGACTCATTCATGACGGGTTTTCTTTTCGAGCCCTTTTGGTGGCAGCTAACTTGTGGTCTCTTCCTCCGACTCTTGCAAGCCTTCCACAGTAAATATGTGACATTGCGGTACCACATCGGAAGCGGGCTCATTTTCCCGATTTTGCATTTATTGACAGTGCATTAAAAATGTTTTCACCAAAACCGGGGTGCATTGACTCTAAACAAATGCGGTGGCAGGAACGTTTTTCAGTCAAGCTAAGCTATTGTAGCTTTTATGATTCGGTTGCTGTCCTCATAAATATTCTTGTATGGTTCATTTTTACCATAATGTACGAGCCTTTCTCCCTGGATCAAGGCTATGAACACGGAGGGTGGTAGGAAACACCACAGAAAGCTAAATTCACATCTCCGGTGCCCTCCGCCTTAGTATCCATCAAGGTTGAAATCTCGAGAAAGGCAATGAGAACCACACAAAAGCCGTACTGGATAGGAGGCTGTAGCCTGTCGATGGGTACGCACCAAGACAACGTTCGAATTTTACATATGCCGTCATTGTCGAGCCGAAAGGTTTTGATTTCGGTTCGCTTTCTCGCTCCAGCCTTTCGGGGTCGGTTTTGATACCGCTGTAGCATTCTGCTAAGGATCGAACCGGTCGACACTCTCCAAATTGCTGCGAGCGAAAATGGGACACTTTTAAGGAAAAAGGCCTGCAGGAGCTTCTTTCTTCCACTTTATTAGCATATTTTTCTTACCTGTACCAATGGGCACGAGGATCTCGCTGTGTTGATGGGAGGAGACCCGGTGCGAGGGGGCTATTCTAAAGATTTGAGTCCAGCAAATATTCATTCAATCTCTGAAACGTTAGTTCCTAGCAGCTTTGGCAAGTCGCCTGAAATATGTAAAGTAGTGAATGGTGAATGTTTTCATGACATTATCACTAGCTTGAAGTTTCGAGGTAGCGGAGGCCATGCTAGGCCTGGCTTCGAGGCACAGCGAAGCCGATGCAGCTAACAGGCAAACCTCAAGTAAAGCCGAAGTGCGTTCATGTGGTCTGAATTCACGAATGACTAACTCACCTAACACTCCTAAGTATCAGGAAGTGGAATTAGACGTCTAAATCCTAATTCCTCAGGAGATGGAAGAGGGCTATGCCTGTATATCGGACGACCTTGAATCTAGCTGACACGTGACGACCGCAAGAAGTATCTTCAAAGGTTAGGAAGGGGTGAGCAAGTCGGGACCACAGGAAGAGCCTACTCTCCCACGACACAACAACATAAATCTATAATAAAACCGAAGAAACTTGCTACGTATACTAGTTCAACCGCCAATGAATCAGCCAACACCTCAGATGAAGAGGAAACTGTCGCACCTTCCAAAAGCCGGCCACAAGACAGTTATCAAACTCAAGATCACTAAGTTAAGAACTAGCTCCCCCCCCCCCCGCCTCAAAGGGGATGGTGGAGCTCATGTCTCTTCTCAGGTTCACACATTATTCTTTTTCGTGTCACAATGATTCAAAATCGTCATGCTCACCCGACGATCGTGAGTAATCGCCGCAGCCTGCAACAACCTAACGACATGTGGTTCCTGAAATTTTATTGTCATTCTCGTGCACGTCCAACATCATTTTCAGCGCTGTCAACGACGAGAACACGGACGCTGTAAGGCACATCATGAATCTGTTCATAAAAGGCGTGGATTACTCAGTAAACTACTAACTGGCAGCACTCGACGACGCTATAAGACAATTTATTGGTGGATTGGATCGAGCCACTACAGTAGAAGAGCTCCTGGTCTACATTTGAGAGCACCCGCAGGGGTTTGCGGTCATTCAGGCTGGCAATGCCTCGCACTTCAGTACTAACCTCTCAAGGTCGCAACCAACTCTGCTACGTCACCTACTACGGTGCAGACTGTGTGTTACTAACATAGACCAATTCAGCAGATCTGGCTGGTCTGTCTCAAGAAAGGCTTTTGAGTGGACGTCAAAACTAGTGGGTGCCACGACTACTGCGTTCAGGAACCAGAACACCATGCCTTCGAAGCGAACTGCGTGAAAAAGAGTAAAGACAAAACACCACAATATCAGAGAAAACATAGCCAAATAGCAGAACAATCTACAACACCACCTTCAAAAGCCACACATCCGCATGTCAAGACGTTAAGAACCATGCGTTTGCAACTGGGAATGTAGAGGAGAGGATGTCAGTCCTTGTTGGGAACCATTTGCATGGATAGCTCCAATGACAAAGCACCAAGTTGAATTCTGAGCAAAGAAAGGCCAAATCAAGCCAACAAGTTGGGACTACCAGTTTCGCGAAGAGTGACGCCAGGTCATCTGGTTAAAGGGGATGAAAGATTATACTAGGCTCACACTGTCTTTCCCTCTACTCTGAAAAGGTAGGGTTCATTCAGTATTGCGCTAGACTCAGACAAATACAGTAAGCTATGAAGGAATCTAACGGATGAAAAGAAAAACGCATAAAAGTTGGAACTTCAACAACTCTTACAAGCGAGTCAGAAGACGGCTATTCTCGTAAGGTACACCACAATAATACGCCCTAAAATCGAATGCACAGTCGTCGAGAACCCACATAAACAGGACTTTTTTGACAGTATTGATACTATTAAACTCGCGCCGTTAGATTGCTCTGTTCAGATGTTTTATCCTATACCAGCGTAAGCCAATTACAGAACCGTGCCGGCTTACCCATACTAAAGCACCCCCAAAATTTAACAGTTTAGGTCTTTTCACCCATCCTGCTATTCACTTTATGCAACGTTTATTCAAAATCTATCCATATCTTTGAACGCAGTCTGTCTAGAATGAAGAGGCTGCGTGCCATACGTCATGAAATACCTCATATATATTCAAGGTATGGTGACTAGATTAGTTCCGGCACATAGTCCCACTTGTGCCACACGCGCTGCCCTTGCGGGAGATGCAGAGATCCTAAATAATATCAGCTCGAACGAAAAGGAAGTAGAGTATTTTCATCCTAAACGTGTACATTATGAGCAAAGGCCTGTTTATTATAGGTGATTTTAATGCTGCACACACAGAAGGGAGCTACGGCAAGGACGTCCATCAGGGAATGAACGTTTAGCAATCCGCTGCGTAGCTACACTTCTGCCCAATAACGGACAGTGCGTTCTCTGCTAAAAAAGGGAACGGTGCAAGCAAGGCAGTTGTCCATTCTAGGTACAATTCGCCATACACATAAACAGTACCAGGACCAATCCGCAAGATGCCCTGGGCAGCATCCGAAAACTTCATAGCTTATCCTTAATGATAGCTATGGTTTGAAAAACTCGAAGGTGATGTAAACACACACACTAGGGAGACCTTAATCACTGGAAATGAAGATGTTACAGACTCGTGGTTGGCCCACATGTGGGAAGCCCATGAGAGCCTTACGAAGAGGTGGAAAAAGCAAATGCACAATAGAAGACTAAAGAAGAGAATATCGACACTTGAACGACACATAAAAGAATGCGCGAATATGGGGACAGGTTTGCGATGAAATGAATGGGAAGAGTAGGTGCAGAAACAGGTCGAAACTTCGCCACTTCCTACGTCCAGGACAAGCTAAGACGGCAGCACAAAGACAACGAAAAAAAAGGGTCCACAAATATCAAGGCATGGCTGAAAACCTCATAGAAGAACTGAAGAATAGACACCTTAACACGAAAAAGGTGGTTCATCTACAGAATATCGAGGACCAGAGACCATACTGCTGGCTAGGAAAATCTCAGTAGTGGAGGTATGGACAGCATGAGTCAGCTAAAAACCACCTCTGGGCGAGGGCACAAGGGCTAATCGATAAAATGCTGAGGAACCTATATTTAGATTCAATCACGGCACTCAGACGTTCCAAATGGAGTATGGAAACGAGGTAGAATACCTTAGTGGAACATGCTAAATTGATCTTCCTTCAAACACCTGGGAAGAAACTTGAAGTAGGCAACCTCAGGTCGATATTGCTGAAGTCGTGCCTGGCGAAGTTGATGCAGCATGTAAGACTAAATCGACTTCATAAGTATGCAGAGGAAAGGGAGGTATTTTTCAAACCAATGCTAGGTTTTAGGAGCAAGTTGTCCACGCAGGGAGTAATGATTCAACTCAAAGCACAAATCATTGAGCCACCAAAAAAAAGGAGCAGAAACACTACACTGGACCTTGATGTACAGAAAGCCTTCGACCTTGTCAGATACGAAGCCATACTAAATAATCTAAAGCAGATAATCTAGAGAAATAATGTAGAGCAGAAGCCAGACGGGGCAAGTGACAATTAATCATTTCCCAATTGAGTAAAATCAGTGTAGGAAGTGCATCTCAAAGTAAATCAGCTAGATATTTATATTCCCACATATAGCATGTTTAAGATATGCAAGAGCACTGTGAAATAAAGCGGCTCACTTTTTGACCATTGTTTTGGGCTGTAGCTTGGGATCTATGTCAAATGCTTTCGACAATTGAGAAAAAATAACCTGCTGGCTACTGTACATATTAATGTGAATATCTGTAGAAAATTCCAATGGGTATACTGGCCAGAGTATCCCCTTCTACAAGCATGCTGATTAACGAAAGAAAGGCTATTAGGTTCCTGCTGACGGAAGACATGGGATGCAATAATATATTTGTGCAATTTGCAGGTAATACTCGAGAGTGAAATGGGTCGGTAGGTTTTCAGGGGGTGTTTGTTACGAGACTTAAATATGGGGATTTTAATGCAGATTTTCCAGTCGAAGGGTAGCTGACCAACTGATAATGATCAGCAAAAATATGACACAAAATGAGGCTGGATGCATTTACGGCGACCTTTAAAGGTTTTGAATCGATGTGGTCGATGTCACAGAAGATGCGGAGATTTTAGGATTGACGATGAGGCATGAAATTATTTCTGCCCTAATGTCAATTGGCGCCATTAATGGGAAAGTCTGTTCAAATAAGATAAAGACATTGTAACAGGATTCCACCGTAAAAACACATGTAAACTACGCAATAAATGCAGGGGATCATGCGCTATCAGATAAATTTGTTTTGCTCTCATATTCTAAGGAATTATTACGAGAGACATGTTTAAGGATATCGGCGCCAAAATTTCCTAGAACTAGGTTTCGTAAGTGACGGTAGATTTTTGAAAAATATTTCTGTTTAGCGTCAGGCAAGGTGGCAAATCGAAATTTAGAAAGTGTGAGTTTACGTGTATGCGCTTATCACGCATGTGGCGTTCTGATAGAGCCTGTTGTTTCCTGACTGCCGAAGATAATTAGTGAACGAGGGATTCAATTTGTCATAAGAAATTGAAACGAGTGGTATGTACTTGGCCATCAATACAGAAATTTCCTCATTAAGCAGCATTACGTTTTCGTCAACTGAACGGTTAGAGAACGAAGGCAAGAATTTTTCCCTCATGCATTTGTTAATATCAGCAATCATAACATAAAATTTACTTCACTCTAAGCTTTAATCACCGGTGACGTTCTGCATCTTGCGTAGAGGGGATTTAAAAGTATAAATTAAGCAGAATGTGATCGCTGAAGCCATCGTGATGTCTATAGAACCCAAAGTTGCGGGAACAGAAGTGAAAATAAAGTCTAGTGTATTACAGCCACGAGTAAGCTGGGTTATGAATTGGAATAAAAGAGTCTAGCTTGATAAATTGTGAACAAACATTGCATGGCGACGTAAAAAGGGACTAATCTATGTGAGTTAAGTTGTAGTCGCCGAATAAGTACACACTATCAGTAGGGAGCCGTTCATTAGCTGCAGTTGTGCTGTTACGAAGACTACTAGCAACTGAATGGCAAAAGTTAGGTAGGTGGTAGCAAGTACATATGAAACATTTATTGGCTGTAGATGTGCAGGCAACCCAAGCAATTTCTACTGGCGAAATCAGATATTAAGTAAAGGACGAAATATTATTTCTGATAACTTTCGGCACCCTATCAGCTTTCTGTCAGTGCGATCACGCTAGTGCATGCTGTAACTGTTGTTCTCAGGAAGGACTTCCCTGTCAGCTATATCAGCATTCAAGAAAGTGTCGATTAAATGAGAATGCCTGTTATGAACGAACAGATCTGGTCACGTCGTCGATCATGAGGCATCGATTGGTAATCTATTAAATGGGTAGGAAATACGCCGTCACAGGCCTGTGAGGATGTTCGTGAGCGCGGCTGATTACAGGAGGTCTTTGCTATCTATTTGAGGTCGTAAGAAATACCGTATTAACTTATCTGTCTCAGAGTCATAGATGTAACTCGTTTAATGTATTCGCGGCTCGTCAGAAAACAATTTGAAAGGGTAATTTTGCAATCCCGCGAATTCAGCCTTTTTCAAGCGTGCCACGTGGCCACAGAAAAGTTTTCGCTGTTTAAAAATGAAGTACCTTTCAACATGCGCGCTGAGGCCATAACGCTTGCTTTGCCTTTAAAATGTACAAATGTTGCTATATTAGACCTCCATTTATGTTGTGTAAGACGATATAACTTATGAGCATACTCGAAGTAGTTACTAGTTCTTCCGTACAGAGCTTTTTACTATTATGCTCGAAAAAAAAAAAACAGCCATCTTTATAAGCTCTAATCTTCGAAGCCAAAAACGAGGTCAGATCCTCGCATTCCGTTGTAAGCACCGCCACATTATAGTGAAACTTTTCTTTTTTATTTGGTTTGCGGGGTTTAACAGCCAAAACAACTTGGGCTATAAGAGGTGCCGCACTGGAGGGCTCTGGCTCTCGAAATTTTGGCTACCTGGGGTTCTTTACATGCACTGGCATCGCACAGTAAGCACAAGCCTTGCTCTTCGACCCACTCTGAAAGCGTTTAGTTATGTTAGACGTGGACTATGAGGCAGAACACATCTTGAAATAGGTAGAGAAGCGAGTGCATCGAGGTTACTTTTTCTGCTAAACGCTTACATTCTCTGTCAGTTGTGTTTTGTTGGTCCTTAACGACTTGGAGCTACTTGAAGCGGCTACCTCACTAGGAAGCATGTCCACAGTATTGGTCGAGGGTTGGATTCAACGCATTCAGATAACAAAATATCAAGGAAGGAAGAGACAGGCTCAATGAAAACGACATAGCTCGCTTTAAAGCAGCACACACATCTTACTTGAAAGATGTGGGGATCAAAAAAAAACAAAAAATAATAATAAACGGTACATGCTGTAGGGAATCATGTCTCATGTCTGTCAATTTATTTACGTAGTTGTTTAGAAAATGTTTTATTAGACATTGACATTCACATGAGTGGCGAAAAATGACCAAAACAGGAAATGCACATGATTAACAACAAAGTGTGTATAAAATACAACATAACGAATAAATACATCACAAATCAGTATTTACATGCAGAATAAAATTTGGCTGTTCGTGATGTAATATACAATTTTGAATGGCAATATACACGAAGGTATAGACAGTGTAGAATAATTTGCCAAATGAAATAGATATAAACGTATACAGCAATCGCATGCACAACATGTATTGCACATGTAGGTTGTGATGTGAACAGCTGTGAGTGGACGTATATATTTGCATGATATTACAAGTAATAAAAACCGCTCAGAACGCGTCCATTCGACTTGTTTGAATGCACATATGTGTTGCGATGTATACAGGAGTGAGTAGACAAATATTTGCATAACTGCATAAACATTAACTACTGGCTGTCATGCACTAATTAAAGCATAAATGCATTTTAACAAGCACACGTTAGGAATTATATATTTCACTGTTTTTCACAACCATTTATTATACAATATTGAATACTGTTGTTTCCCCTTTGGATCATACCTAACGAAAGTCAGCATCCTTCGGAAAGCTGCTATCAAAATAATATTTTCTGCTTCCAACGCAACACCGTCTAAACTGTTGTTTAGCGAATTAAATATTAAGCTCTTCAATACTGTTCGGGATTACAAAACAGCCGTTTTAGTTCACAAAGTAACTAGCACAAACACTCCACATCCATCTTCGATACTCGTCGCTCCCAAGCGAGACACTAGAAGGCACAGCATAAGAATTTTAATTTACCCATAGTTCATAACATATACGGGCGGCGCTCAATATCTTCATCGGAGCAAAATATTGAATAGCGTTCCGTGTAACAAACAAACCTCTAAGTTTGAGTCCTAAATAAAAAAATTCCTTAGCAACGAATGTCCCGTGCCACATTAAATACATATTGTTTGTAGCATTGCAACTGGAGCAATTGGTTTATGATCAGTAATGTTTATAATAGATGCATCACTAGCCATAGCGGCTAAGGATTGAGATAACATTTCACATCCTTTTATACCATATTCTTTGTGCAATAAAACAATATTAAATATTCAAACCCTTTCCGAACTTCCGTTCCAGCGGTAGCATGCCATGGTCAAGGGATGATTGGGAATGTTGAGCCTAGAATATTGATGAAAAAGTTTTAATGTGATTAAGGAAGGTTGATGAAATGTTGTCACAACCACACAATAAAGATACTTTCAAAGAATCAACATATTGGTACGGAGTAGTTCAGCTTGGGATTGCAGAGAGCGGTCACGGAAGACAAGGCTTTCAAACAACAGGCGTTTCCTGCAGACACCCGCCGACTCACGAGATTTTTCTTCTTCCTTCCTTATGCACATATAAGTGCATACACTGCCTTATTTAACACTACCCCGCAGGCTGAAACGCACTGTCCCGGTGCGTACTGGCGTCCAAACCAGGGTCGGTGTAGCGCGGCTTGAGGCGTGCTACATGGACCATTTCCGTGTGTGGTGTAGAGGTATGGCGCGCGGGATGCAAGGGCGCAATTTCGTATGCCACTGGAGTCACTTGTAAAATACGGTAGGGTCCTGTATAATAGGGCAAACGTTTTTTCGAGAGGCCAACGCGGCGAGCTGGGGACCAAGTAGCACGAGAGAGCCGCAAGAATACTCGATGTTGCGATGACAGAAATCATAGCGACGTTTCTGGGAGTGCTGGGAGGCTGCGAGTCGGTTGCGAGCACCAACGCGGGCGGCATCACCTCGATCTATGGCGTCACAAGCATATGAGCTGGCAGTGGCGACATAAGGGAGCAGGCTGTAAAAAGGAAGCATAGGTTCACGGCCGTATAGAAGATAGAAGGGGGAGTAGCCGGTAGTGTCATGACGCGTCGAATTGTATGCAAATGTCACAAATGGCAGCGTTATGCCCCAGTCGCGGTGGTCATAAGAAACTTACATAGACAACATGTTAGTCAGTGTCCGGTTAATGCGTTCGGTGAGCCTGTTCGTCTGTGGATGGTAGGCAGTCATGAAAGAATGACGAACGTTGCACAACTGTAGGATCTCGTCCACTATACGCGCAAGAAAGCAACGCCTACGGTCGGTGAGCAGTTGGCGGGGAGCTCCATATACCAGTATAACATCGTTGAGGAGGAAAGCAGCGACATCAGTTGCACAACTGGTTGGTATTGCTCGTGTGACCGCTTATCGTGCGGTGTTATCAGTGGCCACCGCAATCCATTTGTTCCCCCTTGCGGACAGTGGAAAAGGCCCTACAAGATCCAGACCCACTCGAGAAAATGGATCTATGGGGATGTCGATCGGCTGGAGAAGTCCAGCTCGTAAAACCGGTGGCTTTTTCTAGCGCTGACAGCGGTCACGAGCAGCCACGTAGCGGCAGACTGTGCGGTATAGGCCTGGCCAAAAGAATCGACGGCGCACATTGTCGTATGTGCGAGAGATTCTTAGACGACCCGCTGTGGGAACGTCGCGAAGCGGTTCAAGGATGGCTGTGCGTAGCTGCTGAGGGACTACTAGTAGAAGGTCGAGGCCATCAGGTCGCATATTGTGCCGGTATAAGGTGCCGTCGTGGAGCACAAACAAACGAAAGGATGGGTCATGGGGATCGGCACTGAGGCGATTGATAATTTCACGAAGCTGAGGATCATGGCGTTGCTCATGGCGAATGCTGGGAAAGTCAGAAATAGCACGCAAGCGTCATTGTCACATTCAAGTTGGCTTGGCGGGTCGACTGGATGACGGGACAGGCAATCGGCGTCTCGATGCAACTGGCCAGACTTATAAACTACTGAAAAATTCATTAAATACTGAAATTGAAAATACTCTAAAATTGCACGCCTGAAGGCGCAAGGCCCAACGTCCAAGGCGGCCAGTAGAGCCTTTGAGGGTAGAAAGTTTACACAACGCATGGTGGTCAGTGACTACTCTGAATGGCCGCCCATACAAGTAAGGGCGGAGCTTTGTAACTGCCCAAACTAGGCCTAAGCACTCACCTTCAGGGATGGAATAATTCTGCTTGGCCGCAGAGAGGAGTCGGTTGGCATAGGCGATGACACGAGGGGAACCGAGCTGATGTGCGACAACGGCACCAATTCCATGACCACTTGCGTCGGTGCGTATACTTCTGTGGGCGCTGACGGATTGAAGCAAGCAGAGAGACGTGGTGGCCGGCGATGCTAACGAGCGCAGTGCACATTCCGATGATGGTAGGAGTGTTTCCATCAGCAACGCAAACTGTAGAGGTGTTAGCGGGCGTAAGAACGTTTTTGAGGCGCTGGCGGAACGATGAACTAAGGTCTGAAATATGGGTGTCAATGAGAACGGGCACAGGGACTCTGTCTACGAGGACATTGATCAGGTTGCGCGTGGTGCGATGGTTGAAACACAATTGGCTGTCCGGGTTGGTAACACAGCGTCACGTCCGGGCGCTGCGTTGCCTAGTTTCCCGAGTAGCGGCCTTGGTACGTTGGGGACAAGCTGCGGCGAGGAGCTGATCAGGAACGGTGGGCTTGAGGGGATGGCGAACGCCTAGGACGACGGGCTTGTTCAATGTTCCAGGTACGAAGCTGCGCTGGGGTGACAGAAACGCGCCGTGGAGCATAATATTCAAGCGGACAGGGCTGTAATAGGGGCGAGAGGGGGGAGCCGGGCGGCTGCGGCAATAGCGGGACGTATGGCCTGCCCGACAGCAGACGAAGCACATAGGTAGCGTGGTGTGTAGGGCGGGATTGTGGTAGCAGCAGGAACCATTGGTATTGGTTTGGTGCAGGGGGTGGCGTGGTGGGATTGGAAACGAGGCCCACATTCGCGAATACTTGGCGGACAACAGCCTGTATCATAGCTATTGTTGCCTCTGCAGGAGGTGATGCAAGTGTAACAGGCCTCAAAGCCTCGATTTTCCTGCTGACGATGGTAGTGAGGTTGTTCTGACTTGAAGGCTGCAGAAAAGTGGGCAGATCGTCACATGAGGATGTAGTCGCCGTGTTGGGAAGGCGCTCAAACCGATATACGATGCGGCGCTGCTTCGCCTGTTCAAAACGGCGACGGACTTGCAGGACTGAGTCCACCGTAGAGCAGTCTTTGCAGAAAAGTATATTGAATGCGTCATCAGCGATACCCTTAAGTATATGGCCCACTTTATTATCTTCCGTCATAGAGGTGTTCCCTTTTCGACACAGGGCGAGGACGGCCTGCATGTAGGAGAGGTATGATTCGGTTGAAGATTGAGTCCGAGTAGCCAGGTCTTTGTTGGCTGCTAGAGCTCGTCCAATTGGCTAGCCGAACAAGTCCTGAAGTTTTTGTCTGCAGATGTCCCAAGCTGGCATCTCCTGTTCGTGGTTGGTAAACCAGGTCTTCGCCATTCCCGCTAGATAGAAGATGATGTTTGCAAGCATTATGCTAGCATCCCACCGGTTATTCTTGCTGTACCTTTCGTATTCGTCGAGCCAATATTTTACATCCTTCTTGTCTTCGCCTTTAAAAATAGGCGGATGGCGGGTTTTGGTTAAGACCATGGGGGCAGCTGGAGTTTCCGTAGCGGGTGATGCGTCCGGGGATGCCATGCTTACTAAGGCAGTCGGTGGGGTGAGCTCGGGGAGATTTCGTCCACTGCGCAAATCCAGGTTTCTGGCGCGGAAATACGAGGAGCTGCGGAAAGGGATCGAAAGCACCTCCACCAAGGTGTTACGGGGTGGTTTAGCTTGAGATTGCAGTGAGCGGACACGGAAGACAAGGCTTTCAAACAACAGGCGTTTCCTGCAGGCACAAGCCGACTCTGCTCGAAAGTCGTCTTCTCCAACACTCACGAGATTCTTCATCTTACTTATGCGCATACCAGTGCATGCACCGCCTAATGTAACAATACTGTTAAATTCCGACAGGGTCACAACTAACTCGATAATCGAGCGAAAATCGTAGCTCGAGACATGAAATGTTGGAACTGTACTCTAGAAAGGAAAGCTGTTTAAATACAAGGTTATTATTATGAGGCACATTCAGCCGGAAGAGCCTCACCGGAGTCATTGCTAAGAACAACCGGCGAATAAAGTTATTCCTAATAATCCAGAGTTGTTTTTGGATGCTGAGACTTTAAAATTTAATTTACAAAGTAATTTACAGAGTAATTTATAAAGCATTGCTGAAAAAGCAGTCTACATCTTCGCAAAGTGGTTTATAGTCTACGTCAAACTTGTGGTACAAGTGCCAGCGATGAAGCTATAAATAGCCTTTGAAACTTGAAACAGCATATAAAGGCGTTTTTTCATTTCATTTCATTTATTTTTCTTAAAGGCCCTGTGAGGGGCATTACATAAGGTGTTTTAAGGTGTTAGTGCACCAAGGCATTTTGGGGTAGATCGAATGTTTCTCGTAGGCGCATGTACATACATCTGCCAATTCTTGAGTTTTTTTCCTCAAGCTCAGACTGAAGACCCGAATGACCGAAGTGACATGAGTACCTGGCTGCGCAGGTTGTACTGAAGGAATAAAAGACGAGTTAAACTCACGTGAAAGAGCAGATGACAAGATACCGGAGTTTTTCGGGATGGTGTCGGTCGTAATTTTTCTAAAATTGCGTGCCAGCTGATTCGTAATGGTCTATGTTTTAGACGGGTTAGGTGCGCATTTTTGAACTTGGTATGGAAATAATAATAATGACGATTTTTCTTAAATTTGGCGGCCTTTACCTCCAACATTTTAAAGCAGTAACAAGCAAGCGCAGATCTTCAAAGAGGACGTAAACAACCACATCGAAGTATTGCACACTTACGACAGTTGCACATCACTCTACCCTCTTACATTTACTTTCATGGAGTCTTAGTGTAGAGGCTAACGTTTTCACATGAAAACGCTGGAAAATCTGCTTCTTCAACCGTAAAGAACACTTCGGCTCAAAAATTAAAAGCGTGCAAACAAGTTCAAACTATCCGTATTAATTCAATTTATTTTGAGCGAGTTTGCATCATTGCGATAAAGTTCAGAGAAAAGTGACGGAATAGCATTCGATGAGCATGCTGAATTTGTTCAGTTACCTATATGGGGCTGTAATTTACCACAATTAAGTGTTACAGTTCTGCCAGAGTAATTCTGATTGTAATCAGCAATATTTTCTGTAATGTGTACGCGACAGCTGACCGCACAACCAACCCGCCCTTTGTTCCCGTCAACTGTAGGAGTGACAGAAAAATCGGTTAACACGTGGCAATATTGCGTTCCTCGACTCTGTCGGTCAGCTCACCGTGCATTTCATTCGGCATCAAAATCTGCGCTGTGATCTGCTTCGTACCTTTTTATCCGTGTTATACACCTTCGGCTTCTCATGGCGAGACCTGAAATGTTCTTGCTTTTAAACAGATTTCACGCTAAAATGTTAAAGTTATTTTCAGAGACATAGAGGAAAGAGCAAACGTACCAAGGTTGAGAGCACAACCACTGAAACCTCAGTTGAGATGAGGACGATTATGGTGCAGGAATGCGCCAGTGACGGGATATATTTTGTATTTGGGTGGCTTTCTTTAGAGCTTGGAAAAACGATACAAATAGAATGGGGGTTTTGGAACGTGCTCGCCAACTCTTCAAATTTATTTATTGTCTAAAGGCAGTAGTAAATTGAGAAAATTATCTTAATTGCTAATTATATAATTGCAAGACAAAATTTATCTGCATTGCGCCAGATGGCTGGCAGCTGTATATAATTGTTTTCACTGGCCTTCCTCAAATGTTTTATTTTTTAACTATTGACTAGATTAGCTTGGACACCCTGTATAACACCAAACTGGGTCTCATGCGGTAGAAGCGCGCCTTGAGTCCCGTATGAGCTAGCGTCTCTGGCTAGCGACCCAGTGCACGAGGGTTTGAATGCAGTCTAAATATTCCATGGGTCGTTACCAACTCGCTCAAATCGCTCTACTTCTACAGTCTAAATCATGTAATGTATTATATATTTCCTTTTACGAAGGCACAAGTTCTCTATAAAGTGAAATAAGTTGTGATCTAGGACAATTTTTATTCTCATTCTATGTTATGGTTGAACCACTTTCATTTGAAGGTTGTCATGAAGTTTATGTGAGCATTACGGGAAGTTCAAATTCCTTCGCGACATTATGAGCCTGATAAGGCATATCAAGACATCAAGATCTCTCACGCACGGTTAGCGCCGCCGACTGCCAAGCCAACGTTTCTATGGCTTCGACCCATTACACTTTCGCATAATATCTCTTCGAGTTCACGATGTTTACCAAATACAGGAGGGTGTCGCCCTTATCTTCTACGGCTGGCGATAAGGAAAGCGCGCCACGGCTGCAATTCGAGTGCCTCGCCATATGTGCATCGCAGATATTTTTTGAGTCTGGGAAGGGGAAGGAACTGCAGCGCGAGAACCGCTGGAAGCCAGCGTTCGCAGCAAGACGAAAATAATGGCACGGAAGGTCCTTGTATCCCTCTGCCTTCTCCTTACGACGTCCTCGCTCACGCCTTCAGCGCTTCAACATGGTGAGCTCTGCACCATTGAATTCGTTTCAGTTTAGGTGCCGGTTCAGCATAAAATCAATTCTATATAAAACTAAAAACACAAATGGCGCCTGTAATGAAAACACCTTGAGTTCAGTGAAACAAAACGCACATTGGACATGCCATCCACACGTTGGAGTCTTGGAAATAACATAGACAGGAAGACAAATATTTTGATTTTGGGGTAAATACTAAGACAGGAATGGTGGCAGGAGTTTAGTTTTACAAGATAGAAGCCAGGTAGCATGCAAAATCACGGGTCAAATCAGTTAAGAGCGTGTCTCCTCCGCATTGTGCATATAGGAAGCGCTTGAAGAAAAAAGCTGACAGAAACAACGTGCGGAAATATGTGAAAGTTTCCAGAAGTTTTGATCTTAAGAGTCCGATGTTTTCTTCGCAAATATGCTGAAAAGGTTCACATTAATATACCGCGAAAGCAACTTTTCACATCGAACGTTGGCTTTTTCAATGCCGCTTTTCAAATTTGCCAGGTTTGAACACAAATAAAAACTATTCATATTTGCCATTTCATGCATAAAACTACAGATGTTCACATAATTCGCATTTGTCCGGGTGAAATCTGTTATCACTGCGGACGACGCTCGCCTTGGCAGCATACTAGCAATCGTCCATCCTGTGAAAATGATTTACTTATTTAGTAGAGCTCCATGTCCGTTCTTGTGCAACATCCGGAATACTGTTTTAGGTAATTATGAAAAACTAAAACGAATAAAAAAAAACACGCTAATAATAAAGTGCGCGAGATTTCAAACGACCAAAAATTACTGAACGAATCACGCCTCTGACTGCGTGGCCTAAACTGTTCCTATGGCTAGGACCATGCTCAGTCTGACAGCCGTCTTTATCATTTCTCACATAATTTGGTAGAACGGTGTTCAAACAAATATTTGTTGCTGGCCGGTTTGCAGGACGAAAGCATTTCCACAGTTTGTATCGGGTCTCGAAATCTCTTTTTTTGTAGGGTGTGCTTTGACAAATAGGAGATATCACTTGAAGATGAAATTACTACCTCATGTGATAACATCACCCTCGGAATACATTTTTGTACCCACCTTCTTGACAGGTTGAAAGCGGTCTACAGGTATTGCATACTTGCGACCACCTTTACCGCATACATTGTTTGAGAAAAAGCGCTATTTTTACCTGAGTAACTTAACTCCGCCACATTAAAACACTGGTTTCTGAGGAACAGTTTGCGATTTTCAGTGCAGGTGATGTTTCTGAAAACGGTGTTTGCAAAAGCAGCCTCCATAGGTGCTTCAAGGTAACGAGGAGATTGACGCTTCGCAATAATAGAGTATGGAGCAGACATCCTAAAATAAGAGAACTGCGTGACGGTTTTGCTCGAAACAGCGACAATGCCGAACACACGCACATAATCTAACATTCATATTTTTATGAGCATACAACACGGTAACCAAATCACGTTTAGCGTAGGGAATTAAAAGTCGTTGCTTCGGTAGTACATAACTCATCAAACCAAGAAATGTGCACTTGATGTATAGCTCTAGTTACAACGCCATGCTTTCAATCTTTTGGCGGTATGTTTATACACTAATTACAACCAGGGTGGTTTACTCGGCCCTACGGGGCTGGGACTGCTAGGTCACCGCCGCTTGCGGCGGGAGCTAGCCTACAGCCATATATTTATCGGTTGTAGGCCGTCATTGCACCCGCTACCGTTTCTGTGGTGAACGACGGCTTTTGCGACGCCCATCTTTCTCCCCCTTTTCTTTTTCTTTTTTTTTTCTATTTTCTCTTCAGCCCGCACGAGGCAGCGGAGATGGCTCAGGTACAGAGCCAGTAGCAGGCCCGTGCATTTTCTTCTCCTTCTTCCTTCAGTCGTAACAACTAAATGCAACCTCCTGAATCAATCAATAAATAATTGGTTCACAGGAAGAGAAAGCCGTCATATCTGTCACACTTCTTTCTGTAGATACCTGTTAGTATTTAAAGGGGAAAGGGAAGCCGTTATTACTATATCGAACTCCCAACAGTCAGAAGCTAAGGGCATGGGCAGTGCCAAACGCCTCAACACGCACAGCTGATCCGCTCGGCTTTTGTTCCGAGCTGCTATGTGGACAGCCGACAATGAAACAAATTTAATTTTTCCGAGTTTACTCTGGGTTGATAAGTCATTTTTTCTTCTCCAGCTCTAATGGGAGCTTAATACAGGCCGTGAATTTATTAGGAATGCAGAACTATGTCGATATTGGTGGACCTGGTCTGGCTTATATGGTCTCTGACACATTACGGCCGTGCGTCAACGACCAAGCCACAAAAACACTTTCACGTTCGTTCCTATGCTACCTAAAGGCACAGGAGGAAATGAAAGTCTCTGAAATGACTCAAGACGTAAGGCGGTGACAAGGTGGGCGAGCGGCGGATATGAGGACATAATAGAGGAATAGATCGAGCTAAGAGACATAAAGATACGAGAAGGACCGAAAGCAAACACAAGACATTTCCTCGTAACGGAAACTTGAAAGAGCAAGAAATGGGCATGTTCTGGACTTGCAATGATAAAGATAAGCGATATTCCGTTATCGCCACGACGTGGATTCCTAAGGAATGACAACATAGTAGAAATTGGCAGAGGTTCAACTCCATGGAAGATAGTCCAATAAGGTGGCCGAAGTTACCACACATACAGGAACAGCTTGAACTTGGTGAGAGGCCTCCTGCAACAAGAGGTGTAGTGGAACTCATATTAGGTTTAAAAATGATAAAATGGTTGTCCC
>JAJIZL010021953.1:0-29467 GCA_023969395.1 Amblyomma maculatum | reverse complement strand
TACCTGCTCTTACTCTTTTAGCACATCCAGCACCTGGCTACCCATCATAATCTGCTATTCCCTTTCGAGACCGTTGAGTGTTATTTTAGTTCGGTGCATATTAATTTTAAGCTTCGCTGTGCTACTTAGCCTCTCCAGGTCCTTCATAAACTCATTACCCGACTCACTTAGCAAGGTAACGTCATCTGCGAAGCGCCGATTGCTAAGGTATTCTACATTAACGCTTTTCCCAAACTGTCCCGTAAAAGTCTCACTACGTCCTGTCAACAGTATACCTATATTGAGTGTGTTCCCGTGCCCAACGTCCTTGTTTACAGCAATCTTATCGGTTCTGTGAATTCATTATTCTTACACCTGGCTCATCTACACCCTGATGTTTTGATGCTTGCATGACTGAGGTTTCCATTGAGTCAGTTCGAGAATTTCGCATATTGCATGAAGACAATATACAGCCTTTCAATGTTTTATTATATTTTCGGCATTTCTGCCTCCCCTGACATATAGTATGAAAGTTATAGCCCATGTTATAACTCACATTATTAACAGAATGTTTGAAACTGGAGTTTTCCCTGATCGCTTAAAATAGAACGCGTTTGTCCTGTATTTAAAGGTGGTGATGAACAAGCAATTAACAACTACACGGGCCAATGTCGGTACTAGCGCTTTTTTCTAAAGTGTTTGAAAGCGTCTTGAACAACAGATTCGAATTTTTTTCAATAAGTATATTGTAAAGAATGACATGCAATATGCGTTTTGAAAACACTGGTCGAAAAAACTAGCATTACTAGATATTAGAAATGACGATTGATAATTTTGAGAGACCACTTTATACTCTTGGACTATTTCTTGATTTCAAGAAGGCATTTAATTGCCTCGGTGTCCCACACCATCCTTTTCTGTAAACTAAATAAGTGGGGTGCGCGGAATTGTACTAGATTTATTACGCAGTTACTTTCCAAACGGGACCAGTATGTTAATGTAAACAGGGAAATGCCTTCACGCGCAAAAGTAACGAAAGGTGTCTCCCAACTGGGTCTATTCTTGGTCCGATATTGTTCATAATTTATGTAAATAATCTTTGTAGAATACCTAACTCTCCTAAAATAATCATGTACGCAGATGACTCTAATGTTTTTTTTTTCGCAAGGAAATCTGTGATACAGCTACAAAATGATATTAATGGTTACTTGAAACTTCTTTCCAGCTGGCTTAACACAAATAATGTGCAACTGAAACCAGCAAAACTAAGTACATGATATTTGCCTCAATCAATAAACCAATAGTATCAGATATTGATCTTAGTTTTCACGGTGTAAGTTTAGAGTGTGTTAAAGTTCAGAAAGTCTTAGGTGTTTGGTTTCAGGACAATATGGCATGGAATGTTCACGTGTCGAAACTGACAGCAGACTTAAGCAGGGCGGTAGGTTGTCGAAGTTCATTAATACCACAATGGCTTAAAACTTCGTTATACGCTATTTTATCCAGGTTATCCTATTACTCACTAGTCTGGAGAACCCCTACACAAACAAATTTTCAAATGCTGATTACTTTTCAGAAGCGAGTCCTGCGTAGGGGAGAGATGGGAGAAACGCGACATGGGGCAAAATGCGACATTTTCCCGCTTAGCGACTACTAGCGTATACACATAAATTCATAATGGTTTTGTATTTAGCCAACATGTGCCATCACATGTCCCCTGCTTACGTTATAAATACTGACGGGATTGGTTCTCCTTGAAGAGAAAAAAAAATCACAACTGTGCTTGGGTGAGCATGAAAGCTCTACAAAGGCAGGGATTTTTGCGCGCCTCAATTTTCGGCACTATGCAAGCTGAATTTCTAAACGTTCTTGATTCACATAAATATTTATTTATTACGCCTGATTATGTTTTTTATGCGAATTTTTTTTTTCGTGCGTTTTGAAACGACAAAATTGTTTTAGTAGGAGGCTACGCGTGGGGCAAAACGCGACATTCTGTACGCTTCATGGCTTGAAGCAACGATAAGGGCTTTGTTACTGGCGTTTAAGGTCTGTGTGTATCTTCTTGCTTTTTAGGATGGTCCGGACATACAAGAGAAAGAGAAAATTTGCAGTCGGTACGAATCATGGAGCAAAGAAGGGTGAGTATTCAAAACGCTCGCGTACTCAAGCTGCGTAAAAAGCGAAAGAATGGAGTTGCTTAGTGTGTGGCGGTCTATGGAAGGAAACAACTCCGGGGTCTCTCTGGATTCAATGCTGTTCACGCGGGCAGTTGACTCACGAAGATTGTCTTGGTGCCCATGGAGCGAACTACGTGTGCATTTGTTGTAAATAAGGTGTCCGTTTTAGTTTTTTAAGGCCATCTCATTTTGCCCCATGCCCTGTAGCATTTTGCCCCGAGCTTGGGGCATAACGCGACATTTTGAATTTTTCAAAATATTAAAATTTTGCAGTCTTCCGCTAGAGCTCTGCTTTTCAGCATTTCTGTGCGGGAGGCTAGAGAGGTTCCAAATATTACGGGGATATTTGTTTTTCTGTACCTGTGGAAAAAAAAAACCTGAAATTTGCAAATTTGTATCGCGTTTGGCCGTGCTCTCCCCTATATATGAGAACTATCATGGGCACCCTCGATGCTTCAAAAAATATTCACTAATAACGGCTAGCCAAATATATTGTTAAAGGATCTTGCAACACGTCCAAAAGAATACACCTTTCAGTACTGCAACCTCCTCGGCACAGTATTGCTTTCAAACACATCGCAAGAAGATACCCATACTGGGGACAAATCATAGGAGGCAGAAGATACAGTACTAAATTCCTTTTTTGCTTAATCGCACTGAACATCTGCTAGATTTTAAGAAGTCAATTCCCAAAAAGCTGCTCTAGAATATAATATACTACGAGAAAATATTGAGTTCATCTGATTTGCTTCCCGGTGCTTTTTCACCGATATGGTATTTTAGTGTTGTTTCTATCTACCCTTTGTTTCCACAAAGAAGTGACGTCATAGTTATACGCCTCTATTATATCTTCATTGCGTCATTGTGTACTGTGCTCACTGTCATCGATATTGCTAACTGATATCCATATCATGCACTTTGCAGGTTTGTTTTCATTTCTTTGTATGTTTTTTTTTATTGTCAGAGAAAAGCTTCTGACATGCATTCTTTTGGTTTTTCGTTATGTTGAAATATCCAAGATTATCCCTGATGTATTAGATAAACATTTTACATTGTAAATTTGAATGAAAGTAATTTGTGATTGCAATTGTGGTTATGCACGAGTGTGATTCGTGTGTGCCGCACTGCATACGGAGCAAAGGCCTTTGTCAGGCGTCTGGCTTTTTGCCTTTTCTTCGGTTTCTGTAACCAGGATAAACAAAATGCCTTAAAAAAAGTTCCCTATTTTTGAATAGCATTTCGAAAGCCTACCTTATCCTTGGATTGATTACTTATACGCTTGTCCCGATTCTATTACCGGTGTTCCAGAACGTTTGGTTGAATAAGTGTAACGTTGTCCGGTTTCTTTAACCGATCGCCTCTGTAATTACCTTGCAAGTAAAACACAGTGAGCTGGGCGTTCTGTAATAATTAATGTCGTTGATATCCTCTTGTTCGGTTTGTTTTTTTGGCGTTTTACGTCCCAAAGCGGCGCAGGCGATGAGAGATGCCGTAGAGAAGATACGGAAATTAGGACCACCTGGGGTTCTTTAACGTGCACTGACATCGCAAACCACACGGGCGCCTGGTTTTTCGCCTCCATCTAAATGTGGACGCCGCGGCCGGGATTTGATCCCGTATCCTTTTTCACAGTACCTCTTTCTTGTTGATTAAGACAATTTTAGCATCCTTTTACTCTTCCAGTGTGTTCGAGGTCATGAGACCTTGCGCAAACAGGGTGGGCAATTTTTCCAGCACAACCTCTCCATCATCCTTCAACAAAGGTAATGCTACCTTCTCCTCAATGGCTTTTTTTTTTTTTATTACCTTGTATCTAAGGCTTTCGTTACTTGTTGCGTTATCAGTGGAAGTCCAGTTTCTCTACACTACTGCGTCTCTCATTACAGACCTGATTACTTAGGCTACTGCAGAGATCGGTGTAGAACTCCCCGGCTGCATCCACTACTTTCTTCATATTGGCGATAATATATTGCTCTAATTTTGCCATATTTAGGCCACTCCTTTTCCTAATGCTTAGCGGCTATATTTTATAGCCCTGTATTTTTTGTTGTATTGCAAAGTTACACATTTTGATGCTTAGACGTTTCCTAATCAGATCTTTAGTCTGCTGACAGCGTTTGTAGGCATCCTGTCCAACTACCCTACTGGGTACTTCTATTGCACACTCTGTAATGATAGCAGTGAGGTTATTGCTAATTGCTTCGGTAAGCGCCAAATATCTGCTCTACAGCAAATTCCTCAATTACATTGTCTCTTCCCTCTCACCACTAGCCAGTTGACGGCCTTCCTCCCCGTCTTCAAGCCTATAGCCTAATTATAGACAACCTAACTTTGCGATCACTGCATCCTTCCTCGCCGAACGCATTCTATACGACGGCATGGTGAGCACGAAGTCCCATTATTGTCCATTTTTCGGACGCTTTCCACTTTTCGCAAAAGGTGTTTATGAAGCGCAAACAATTTCTTTCTGCATAGTAAAGGAACAACCACGTGAAGTTAAAGCCGCCCGACTTCCCCCGCAATATCGTAGATTCTCAGTCGAGCGTGCGTCTACATGCATACGTATTCCTGTGTGCAGGTGTGTCAGACTATGCGTGTCAATGCCCTCCACCACGCATGCGCGCACGCCTGTGCCTGTATGCTTGTGTGCCTTTTTTTCCACGTGCGCTTTTCTACACGTTTTCTACATGTGTGGTTGAATGCGTCGTGTTGTAATGTGTACACGCCTTGAGGCCGTACTTACTCATCCATTCGTTCTTGCAGCCTTGCGTGCCTGCGAGCGTGTGTGTGTGCTGTGACTCTGAAAGAATATAACGCCAGGAAAGCTTCTAAGCTATCAGGGACGCCGTAGTGGAGGGCTCCGGATAATTGCGGCCGCCTGGGCCGCCTCCGACGCCTGCGCGCTCGCGCATGCAGGCAAAGCGGATCGATTTCACTTGGGTACATATGTCGCTTTGGAAGCGCTGAACTTTTAGCTAAAGACAGACAGGCAGTTCGGTCTCGTTCCGTAGAGCGGGATTAAGTTAAAGAAAGAATCGCTCAGGAGCAGGAAGAAACGTAGTTCGTTTTAGCATCAATTATATGCCCCCGGTAATGATGCTGGCGACCTTGCGAATCATGCAAAAATGGTCCTTCTTATCATTAAACGCAAATAAAGCGCTGATTGTGTAAGAGCAAGCGGAAGCTCCAAACGCGCCGTAATTGGCTCTTAAAGACGACGACAATGAGAACTGGTTGAATTCTCAGACACTCGTGTTTCTTCTGAATGAGCGCTGTATGTGGTTGACCACAGGACAGGTAGGACAGGCTGATAAAATGACATGACGTTACACCCCCTCACAGGGGTACTTTCGAGGGGACGTGAAATCCTTGCTTTAGCCTTCTGTGGGAAGGTTACAAAGTGACTTCCCTTCTTTGTTCACATCAAATAATTATGGCCCTGCGCAGAAAGCTAATCTTCCCACCCCGAATCTCGCATACCATCCAGAACCACGTGTTCATTGTGTCAATAGGCTTGATAGTCAAATATACGTGATTTAAAGTTCCAAACTGACACCAATTATGTGGGACGCCGTCCAGGTCTGGACATCTTCGACCACCTGAGGTTCTTAATGATGCACCAGTATAGGTAGTACACGGACGCCTTTGCGATTCACCGTCATCGAAACGCAGCTTGGGCAGTAGAGACCAATCTATGACCTGGGGATGGGCAATCGAATGCCCTAACCATGCATTGACTCACCGTGGGAGCTGAATGTGCTTGAGTGGGCGCGGTTGTGTAGCAGGGCTCACACGTACCGCATTGAGAAGTCGACGATGATACTGCCCTAGATTACGTTGAAAAACAGAAAGCAGAAGCGAAAAGAAAACACCGCCACGAAGCTCCGCACTGGGATTGAGTTTGATAACGGGTCTCTAGTAAAGCAAGCCTCCTGCCATGGCCACCTCGAAGCGGTGGTTACACATAAGCTTGAAGAATGGGCGCCCGACAGATCCTGACCCAGTGAAGAGAAAGGGCGAGATTTTCGAGCACGAAGCTCGCTTGGCGGGCATATATTTCTTTGGCATTCATTAAGCTGTGCTTTACATTTTTGCGAAAACGACGAGCAACTACATGCAAAGCTGCGGTCAATCCAGGACACGTGGCACCCGGTGCTCAAAATTGACCAGGGAGGAGAGCAGGGGCTGTATACAGTGAAAGGAGGAATGGGCGGAATGACCCCGCCCCTCCCATTCTATCTCTCTTTCTCTACGCGCACACGCACACTGATATATAGCGTCTCCCTGTAAACGCGCACGCGCTGTTTAAACATTTCATCAGGCCCATTCCAGACACTTTGCTTATCGCTGCGCGATCGTACTCACTCACTCCAGGTTGATGTGCGTGATTTACGCCAGTCGTCTGAAATGTTTGGTATGGTTTTCTCCTCATGTGTCATCACTTTAGCGCTATGCAGACCTTTACTGTGTCTTTAACTTTATCCACGATTCCCTACTTCCAGATGTCAGTAAATAAAACAAGATCAATTCTAAGGAGAAGCAAAGAAATATGAATAGGTAACTCCTCTTGTTTATAACTGGTAACTGATATTGTGCTGGGCAGTCGACTGTTATAAATACGGCTTAATGACATGACAGGTGATAGACAGATTGCTTCCTACAATCGAGCAAAGAAAAATGAACCGCTGAAGGGTTCGCAATCGGGAGGAATGCGAATCTTATAGACTTGCCCAGTGTAAATTAGGGTACTCACACGACCTTCTGGCGGTTCAGTGCTTTGATTTTAAGTTAGGGTTAAAGCCCCATTACCTTGAAAAGTGTGTGATGTTCGCGTTCGTGAAATGTGTATATCGAAGAAATCGTGCTCACAGTCAACGTTTGCCCGCCATGGTGGTTTTTATGATTAAATGTCCGCGCTCAGTAGCTCACAGATTTTTTCTCATAAAGCCTAGCGAGAGCAGCTCCTTAATGATGGGGGTCAAATCGGAAGTTTAGAGCACAATAAAGAACTTGAAGTTATTGAAAATAATTATAGCGTGGACCACTCCTACCTCTCGTGGTCAACTTTTCTTTGTACCAATAGACACGTTGGGATAGCGGTAAGCGGAGCACGTTATTTGCTTCCAACCTTTGTCACCCGTTGCCTAAATGAAAGCGGCATCTGTGGTATGCGTAGGCTGATAGTATACGCTAGTTTGCATTCTTTTACATGAAGTTTAAAGTCTGATCAGTAAGACGTGATTTCAATTGCAGCAGTATAGCTTTCCCCGTTTACCTATTGACACGCCTTCCTCCCGTGCACTGGAGATCAAGTAAATTTGGCTCCTCTAGAGTAGAAGTGCAATATTTATATTTTTTACTGCGGGCAACTAAGCTCTGCCAACAATATGTATATATTTTGGTCATGCAATAGAAAAATGAAATTGTAATGCACATGTCAGAAAAAAAAAACTTACAGCGTATTGTCCAAAGGACACTCAATATATCCAACTCTGGCTATTGCGAGAAACGTTTCGTCACTGATAGCAAATGTTTCAAGTCAAAGGGCTCCTTGTAATAACCTTGGGATAACGTTTGTTTGGGCACTTTTCTGAAGGCTTTGTTCGCGAAAAATTTAGAAGGAATCAACACTGCTGAACCGAATGTGGAGCGAGAGCGGCTGCGGAGTCGACCGCCGGCAGATGCGTTTCGGTGCAGGCGAAATGGGGAAGTGTCCGTGTGCTGTGCGATGTCAGTGTACGTTTAAAACTCCCTAGTGGTCGAAATTACTCGGTTGTAGGTAGAATCCACTTTCATGCCCTGCGCATGCCATGCCGGGAGACGCTTTCCAGCTCCACTCAGTCAGCCCTTCGCGGCGGCACGCGCATGCGCTGCGCTGAAACTTCCCTTCTCTCCGCGCCAGCGGACGCATCTGCTGGGATTGGGTGCGAGCGCCACCACTGCAGCGAACAGCGCTACTGTCGACCTAGGGGAGAAAGTGTGACCACGTGACTCCTCTTACTGCTGCCGAAGTAGATGCTGGATGGAATTTGTGCGATTTCGAAGCTAATAGTCGCATTTACTTCTGTATTTTAAGTTGATAAAGAGTTCCAGCCTTGCACATTTTGATCTTGCATCGTTACTGAGGCTTCTGAAGTTTAAGCTGTTGTTACGGTCCGTTAGTGCTCTGTACCCGGACGTAAGCAAGAGAAACCCGGCGCAAGATCCCATTGCTACCCGAGATATAAGCTCCACAATCTTCCTTAATCAAGATTTAATGGGCAAAGAAGCGAGTGACAATACTCATGATGTGCGCAGCAGATATTTCTGCAAGCAAGGTTTCGTAAATGGAGTTGGCGCTAAACAGTTTCTTTGAGCAGCATAAGAAACGACGCGCGTTTGAATTTGCGCTTATCACTTGTGAAGCTAACGGTATTGCTGGAAAGATGGAAAAGACGTTGGCTTCTTCATGGAGCAGTACGCTCCCCAAGAAAGGAAGACTCGTGCAAAAGCCAGAAGGTCTCAAGTATTCTAAATGAACGCGTTGACACGGATGTTTCACTGAACTAGAAGATCCTGCCACTTCAGGCAGCGGTATGCATGCTGAATTGTCTGAGGCAGCGTTTGCAGTACTGTAGTAATTTCAAATGGCACAGTCGGTGAATAAACGAAAGATAGAGCATTGCATGTATGTTGTCACGTGCTGATCGAGGTATGCGTAAAATAAAAAGCTACTGTGCGCGGGGTGAACAAATATCCACTCTAACCAAGAGCGCCAATGACGGAAGTCACTGCGCAAGAATTTGATGCGTGGAACGCACGTCTTCACACTTGCCAAAAAAATTATCCATGTCATCCCCATAGTGATACTTCTCTCCTCTACCACGTTGAAGGGAGCAGGCGAACTCTGCTGCTTCCGCCAGCGCTATGCGAAGGCGCTCAGCATCTGTCAGGCTCCTGAGACAGTCCTCTGCCCTTGCAGAAGAATTCCATTGCATGTTCAGTGACCGCTTACATCTTACTGGTTCTGTAGCAGCTTCAGTTTTTTTTTTTTTCATAACAGTGGCAATGGTGCCGCCGGTGCGCGTCGTGGAAGCAGTAAAGCTCGGCAACTTCGATAACTTTATTCGGTGAAGTGTTTTCTTGCCGAGCGAGTAGGTCTAATACCTCAAAATAACCCTATGCGAGCCCAGACCGAGGTGTATATTAAATAAATAAATGAACGTAATATACTAGCACGCAACTGAACTGTTTAGGAAAGCATCCTACAGCAGAAGTTCAACGTGCGTTATTGCACTTATTTCGTCACGTAGGCGCTTCCGAGAGGTGGCGCCACGGTATTTCCTCGCTAATCTAAAACAATAAATTAGATATAGGGAGAAAATTGAGCAAGATAGCTACTACTACCACTCCGTTTCGAAGGGGACGCTCCTATATTCCATCTATCCATCCATCTAGCCCCCCCCCCCCCCCCATACCTCTACCCTCTTCCTCTCTGTAGCGAGCGCAACGGCGGTACACCTGTAGAACGGTGCCCCTGGTTTCCGCGGTAATGGCGCTTGCGCAGTAGCAGCTTGTGCCACACACGTCGACCTTAGATGACGTAGCGAAGCTCTCGCTTCAAAAATGCGCTGTCGGCATTCTGAGCGTACGGCCACGCTTATGGAAGTGGCAGCTTGCAGGAGACATGGCCGGACAATGACATTGTCTGGTTGTGTGACGTCCCGTGACCAGATGATGTGGCCGAGTTGGCTGGCGCTGCAAACTTAGACATTTGCCTTTGAAACGAGAGGGTTAGATATCGAAATTTCGATTTAGACACGCTGCAGATTGGTCGCGTAGGCACATTGGTGCCGCTTGTTTAGAGCGGAGATTTATATCTATGCCGGGTGGTTTTTCACTTAATGTGGCAGCTTGCGACTGCACGATAATGAGTATGTGTGAAATAACACCTGCACGAATTGCAAAACTACTGATTCAGCGAGCAGCAAAGTGCACGCACGACAACCTGGCTCCGCAAGGAGCGCCGGCAAACTAGGGCTATTAACACTGTCGCGACACGCCAGTAAAGAAGAGCTGAAGTATCGCCCCAATTTTTAATCACTGTTGAGTCACGACATGAAAAAAAGGAATGGGAATATTTTTATTTACCAGCTGGCACAGCGTTCGGTGCGTCGGGTGGATTGTTTGAGCACGTGCATACCATGTGGGGTAGCCCTGTTTCCTGCCAACATGCATTAGCTCACTTTAACCATCTATAGCGGCATAGCGAAAAATTAAACGTTTATGACTAAAGACGAGAACACAATTAACGGCGATCAATGTCGTTGCTTTTGTAGTTGAATGGATTAGCCCTGTTCTTTTTTGACACGTTGACAGCGCTTATTGAATTTTAATAATCCTTATTTTGATGATTTACACTAGGTATTTCATTTTTCATTATAACCTCCGAGTATTTGTTGCCCTTTAGGTTGTATCTTTAGATGGTTTAGAAAAGCCGCTTTTTATTATTGAAAAAAAGCAACAACAAAAATAAAACGAGTCATTTTCCTCGAAATTGTTTTCTTCTTTTTGATACAAACACAAGCAAATACAAGGACATAAAGCAAGAAAATTGTGATTATAACTGGCAATTTATTTGAAACCAATACGCAAATTTTGCATGGCAACTGAAATTAAAAAAAAAGTCTAAAGAAACATATCGGAAACACATAAAGACTTCTTATGATTGAGCTATTTGGACCAAGTCCTAATTACGAGGTATAACTCCTGAACTAGGAGGGCTATTTCACTCAACACCTGTGCTGTGTATGTGGTTATCTTGAATGCAAGTTGAACTGGACATAATGCTCACTCAATGCCACAGCCTGGCCTGACAGATTTATAGCAACATTTGTCACCGACTTACAAGGTGTGGTCAGGCAAGCCAGCTCCAACCAAAGGCACAAGCATGATTCTTCATACCCCACAGTCAACGAAAGACAAAAGCTTTCACCTGGCGTGGGTAGAAGTGATCACAATACTTAAATTTCAAAAGGCTAACTCCCCTTCCTCACACCCCTTGCCACCATCTATGATATTGTGGAAACTCGGCAGGTAAGCGTACCAATTTGAGCAGCTACGTCTAGAGCTCTCATGCACCTTGCAATGGGAATGACAATTGGATGTCAAGGAAAATGACTTAAATAAAAAGATGTTTGACGGACATCTACAGAAGCTAGCTAACCATCACCGAAATTTACTCTCGCCCCATCCAATGCCTTCTCCTAAGAATGCTTCTGTTCTCAGAAGCACATGGACGGAGAGCCCAGGGAATTTGCTACTTAAGTTCCGCATTACGAAGAATTAATTGGAGCTTGAGCCGATAAAAAAAAAAAAAATTACTTTCTCTCCTTCCCTTCTCTGCTTTCGCGATTCGTGTAGAGGCTCCCCTAGGCTCAGTATGGCTCCAGCACTGGTGCGCGGGCGGCGGCGGGTCAAGAAGCTGCGTCCATCGTTTATCGGCGTCGAGCGGCTCTTGATTTATGCGCCGGCGGCGATGGCCAGCGCCCATATATGCTTCGCCACCATTCCAGCCGGGCTGCCCCAGCGAAGATGGGCGGAGGACGGGAGAGAGCCCGTATATGCGGCTTGCCTCCCGTAATCCGCGGTCAGCCGAGCCACGCGGCGCCCGTTTTCCGCCTCGGCTGTGGCGTGGCGATAGCGCGCCGTGCTCCCACCATTCCGCGGCTGCTGCTTCCCAAGCACCAGAAACAGACGTGCCGCGCGGGCCACAAATCTCGCTCCGCCGTGGAATAATAAAGCGCACCGAAGAGAACCGTCCAGATATGCGCCGCCGCTTTCCCGAGGCTTCCCATTGTTGGCGGTCGCAACGGGACGGCAGCCACCATCCTCTCTCATTTTTCTTCTCCCCTTCTGTCGTTCGGGCCCCTCTACCGGCGCTTATGTTCGCGCTTAAGCGTCCAGGCTGCACGGACGCCGGACATTCGGGGCGGCCAGCGCTAAATCAAGCGTTAGTTCCCATGTCCGTACAGCGCGCTGGAGGAGCCGTCGATTCTTGGAGCTTCTATCACCGCGATAAGCGGGAATGGGCCTGAATCTCACCTCATTCTTTTGCAGTTCCTTATTCGTCTATTTTCCCCTTACATATTTCAGTGTTTAATTTTTTGTATATACGTGCCGCAGCAATATTCCTAAATATATGGGCAAAATTGTTCATCAGAATATATTTCATACTAGAGCTTTGAAAAGGTGTTTTTATTTTTTTTCCGGTCAGGAAAATGTATAGCACCTGAATAATGCGCGAAACCGAAATTCGCGCATCTCTGAATCAATCATTCAAATGTTGCTGCAAACATAAATACCGCGAATAGGAAAAACAAGATGCAAACTAATGCCTCTTTTTGAAGAAACTTTAGCTGCATATCTTTCAAAATAGTGAGTAGTCTATTCGCTCGCAGGTACTAGCTGCTATGTTTAAAAGTATCATTAGGAGGCACCATATCAGTGTGGCTACGCTGGCACAGTTCCATTGAGGAGATATTCGTGCTTACACTCAGGGTGAAAAGTTACAAGATATCAATCGAAAGCACTTAAGTGAGAAAGGCGTACTGGCTTCCGTTGAACTAATTTAGCAAGTGGATTTGGGAAGGAAAACATCCCATTCATCACGAACTGATAACTACTGCTAGCAGTTACACTGACAAGCACATAGTCTAGACTGAAGCACCACAACGCTAGGGAGAGGCGACTTTAGAGTTCCTCGCTTTCAGTGTTCACGGCAGCGGGTTCCCACAATTTTCTTCTTAGATTAAAGCCTCGATATAACTGCCAGCATGCAGTGAGGCGTAGGAGAAAATGGATTCATGTCATCAAGGAAATCTTTTCAAAAGTTAGCATCCATTTTTTCGTTCTTCTTTCATACCACAGTAGCACGAATTGGATGTCAAAATGTAAATTTTCATGCGCTTCTGAACTCGGTACTGATCAAAACGACACAAAACTTGGCGCGATGCAAAGATTCTTAGACAGAGTCATATAAAGTATTTCAAGTTAAATGGAAATATAAGTTACATCTTTTTTCCCGGATTGTGCTGTTCACGTTCTTTCCCGATCACTGGAAAATTCTGCTTTGCGTTTCTATGCAGACATTGTTCAGCAACAGGGAATATTTAAAGGCTTCTGGACGCGCAAATTTAGTTAAATGTTTTATTCTTTGCAACGATGGGCCACAGATTGCTCTACACGGCTCACCACCTGGTCTGCCCGCGACCGCTAAATAATTTAAAACTGAATTTCGCCTCTTCGCTGTTTCGGTTTCAGTTTCAACAGCCCAGAGGTAGTTGTGACATAAAAGTAGTCAAAGTTCCGCACAGGTCACGTGATGGAGAACAATGCTATACAATCGCCGCTTCTTCACAATTTGTGACTGCGGCTCTTGAAGCAGGTTGGCTTTAGCGTTGTAGGGAATCAGAAAGACGAAAAAGCAATTACACTGAAATTTTTTTCGTCCCTCACGTGAGCTACACGCAACGTTGACGAAATAGCCATCGCTCGGCTTTCGAAGCCGAAACAAGAGCGACAATAAAATCCAGTTATTGACTATTTAGAAGCTGTAGCCGAAGACCAGGTGCAGGTCCGCGTACTGCAATGCCTTACGCATTATTAACAAGATGAAAACAGGCTAGCAAAATTTTGTGTTCTTTTTAAATACCAGCTTCACTTGACACTGAGAAGAGAAGGTTGTGGCCTGGACGCTTCCCTAGGCTCGATTAAACAATGTTTCTGTTCACCCGTTCACCAGCGAGTATATAGTTTCCGGACTCGGCTTTCCGGCTGCTCCTTCGTTCAATGCGGTGGAGCACGTTTTCGCTTCTGCAGGCTCAGCGACCTTGCCTAGGCATAGCTGTTCTCCCACCCGAGGTTCGAAATATATCCGACATCGTTTTATCATGGCTTACATACGAAGGAAACCAAGAGTCAGCGAAACATGAAAAGTATTGAGAAAAGTTTTTACTTTTTTTTTTCAGCTTGTCTTGAAAATTACCAGGGAAAATCAAAAGGATTATAAAGTAGAAGAAAAACCGCATATGGCTTTGGAATCCAACAATTGACTTCCCAATTCGGGAACGAGGCTCTATCAGCTGAACTCGTTCAACTGAGTTCAAATCATACCAGATGCGCGTGGACACTCTTTCAAATTTCTTATCGGTTAACTTTTATCCAAAACATAATTACTACTTAATTCTCGTCAAGAGAAAGAAATTAATAAAAAATGTAGACACTTTCCCCAATGTTCTTCTTGGTTTAGATAATTCTTGGCTATCTTCACGGAATATCCTAACCAACCTATTGTTTGCCTGCATTTGTCAGCTGTTTTACTGCAGTTATGACGCACAGTATCAATATCCAAATGATTATTATCCAGCTTGTGCCATTTGTCAAAAACAATTGGCTGGAGCTTAGCTAAGGCTAAGCCTTTATATCTTGAAGCGAAAAGCTGTTGCTTACGGTTTAGCTTATGGTTATGCGTTATGTTTTAGCTTATGGATGTGCTTACGGATTAGATTATGTTATGCTTTATGATTTAAGCTATGCATGTGCTTACGATTTAACTTATGCATATGCTTATGTGATAAATTATGGATATGCGTTCGCAAAGTCTGATGTGAACACTCCGGTCGCACTGTGGTCGGTGGTCGGTGTAACCGCAAGTCTTTTCCTCATCTTGCGTAATTCTTTCGTCGTCTTCACTCATTTGGCTGCTGACACTGGTCGTGGGCACTGCCAAAAGCCGTTTTTAAGCTTTTTTTCATCGCCGTTCAGCGAGGCTCTCCTCCCGTTCTTCGGGTATTTCGACTTTTCGTTAAGCTTTGCGTTTCTCATTTCTTCGCTGCTTTGCAGCCAACTCCCAAGCAAGCACTTCGATATTTTTCAAGCTTTGTCTAGCAAAAGCAGCCACAATCTCTTCTTCCGTGGCGAGTGCGCATGCCTGTTCTTTGGTGTGCGGTAACACGCGGCTCCAAGGAAAGGTGAAACAGTGGCGAGGGGGCGAGCGCACCGTAGTAGCGGCGGCGCACATGCACCAAAGGTCAGGCCTTCCTCCATGGTCACGCGACGGTAGCCACTGCGCTGCAAGTCACGTCACTCGGTTTCGTGCAAGCCCAGAGTGGCTTTTTCAGCCTACGGATCATACGCGAAGCTCGGCTCCGACCCTCCTAGTGAAGCTTTTCCTTTCAAAAGAAAAGCTTTAATCACTAGCGCGTATTAGTGACGCCCAGATCGAGATTTCACCACATTGAGGTGGTGGGTGTTATGTGATAGCTTGCTTATGTCACGAATAGATCAAGGCTGCGGATTGCAAGACTATGTGCTAAGCGCACAGCCAAGGTATCGAGATAACTCGTATCTATATGCTGGTGTACATGCGTCGTTCGCATGTCGATGTTGCTCGGCGTGAAATCGCTACGAGTCACATCGATGCATAATAGCCAGTGGTGAAGGCATCAATAAATGTGATATGGTGGAGTGGGGAGATGAGGAATCTCTCTTTTGAGCTGCTTAAAAACTGCAAATATAGCGCACCTTGGATGCGTTTTGCGAGGAGGAGCACGTACGCAACAAGCAACGGTAGAACTTCGTCATTAGCCTTCACAGAACTTCACCGTACTTTTAACAAAAACTGACTTGCTATGTTCGTCAGCCATATATCTTCAGTTCAGATATTTCACACAATGTATAGAATGGCAAAAATAGAGCAAGTTACAAGTTTCCCTCGAAGTTCGAATGCGTCGACAGCTTCGATAGATATAGTGCGAGATAGTTTTGAAGTGAACGATAATGGTGGGAAGTTTTACTTTCGACAGAAAAACTGCAGTGCAACCTTTCTGTCGGATACAGTTCGTGTTGTAAGGCATGAACAACTACAGTGCACATAAGAAAAATTATGGAGGCACAGCGAGACTGTGCCAGGCACGGTCACATAGTCCAACATAGTTTATCAACGTTACCTCTCGCTCTCTTTCACAGTGGAGGGAGTCTACACACAGAAGTACTCAAAAAAGAGAATTCAGTACACTCAGCTATAGCGGACCTTTTTGTGATGGCGGACATCGTCCAAAAGTATAAACATTGCGTGGGAATAAATAGGTTCAATTGTTAGGAAATTGCATGCAGACCTAAAGTAATACACTCACCCGCGACCAGCGGTGTTCTCTGGTTCAGGCTGCCAGGCTGGCGAGGTGATCTCAGAGGACAAAACTAAACACGCCTTCCCCCCTCCCCGAGTGGAATTCGTACCTTAAGTCAGAGCCAGCCGGAAAAGTTATGAGCTATGTTTAAGTATAATCACATTCACAAAAGGACAGGCTGGTTTGTTCATTAAGGTTCCCACAATAATCCGTTATTTAGCTGACCCTCTTATGCGTTCTTTTCTGCGTGCCTATGACCCGTCAGCTGCATTTGTCGGTTAGCAGAAATTATATTTCGAATAACTGGTTGCCGATGCGCGCGTTGTGTGCTGCTTCAGGAGAACAAGTGAAATAAAAAGTTGTGGGATGACCACAGCTTCGATGCAACAGTTCTGCGAAAGCATTTGAATTTATACTCTGTCGATGATAACTATGATTCATTTACTCCGAGTCAAGGCTCCAAGGTAAGTTTGGGGAAGGGGGGCGTCCTATCTAGAAATGTGGGAGATGTGACTGTGTGACTGGCGGGTAGCGGTTGTGCAAGAAAGGTAGGCTGGCTTTTACGGCATAGTGCGTGGGATCGCTCAGTCGTACACAAGAAATGAGAACCGTAACTTGGAAGCGTAGGGCAAAAAATACGCAGCACAATAATAAACATTTATCGTCATGCGGGTTGAAACCCAGGCCTTGCGCATGACAGGCGTGAACTTAAAGCGTCGGCCACAAAACATTTGCTTTCTCATGTATTTACTGCTCGCAATGCATAATAATGTGTGGTATACCTTTTAAAGACAAGTACCACAAATAGCGCCAGCGAAAAGTAAGTTTACGATGTGTTTCAAAAATGTTTTAGGTTAGCCACCTCGATCAAAACTCGCAACCATTCTGGTTTCTCACTTTTGGCATTATAGCCGTGCCTTCAGGTAGGCCACACTTTCAAGTAGGTACTCCTTCTCTGAGCGAGCATCCACGTCAGAGTGTTTGACAGCCATTTTCGTTTTCCATATACTGTGGAAGCAAACCAAAGTGAAGCACGAAACTGCAATAGGTGCTTCTTCAACACGCTTTGTACCATCTGTATTCCACAAAAAGTTGATGGTACAAAGCGTCTTGGAGAGACACCTAGTGAACTAGTTGCAGTGCGCATAACTTAGTAACGTGTGTTTGAGATGTGCACTGAGGTTTGGGTAACAATAACCTCCATAATTTCAATTCAATAAATTTGTTGTCCATCGTATTCGTAGAACAAATTATGGCAGGCGCCAGTCTGACAGCTTGACAAAGCCACGCCGACCCCTACACAGCAGTAGTCAACAATATTGATTAAAAAACAAAAGTATGTGTCATGTGAATTACAACGCAGGATAAACAGTGAGATAGTAAAGCTCTTGTCAATTTGCAGTTGTCGAGGTAAGAACAAGTACACAATGAAAACAGAAACCCACACTTGCGGTGAGTTAAAAAGAAGCAGGTTAATTTAGGAATGAACAAAACAAAATTTAAACGAGAAACTTTAAAGAATCACGAATTGAAAAGGCGGTGTTAAAGGCTCTATCGCGTATGCTCTTGAAGCAAGCGAAAGAGGGGTTCGAAATTTTTTCTCGGCGTGTCTGAATTCAGTTCGCCACCGCGGTTTCATTCCATTGCAACAGAAACTCTGCTCTCAGAGTAAAAGGGGGCTCCACTTGTACAGCGGTTGCATATCTTTAGTGAAGTGGAATATGTAACTCGGTGTATAATCAGACGTATACATCGCGTGTGTTGGCTGCCCGCATGACGCAGTAGATAAGCGCATTTTTTGAAACGTTCTGTCCCACACTAAATTAGGGAAACAGCAGAAGAGGAGCTTCCGCTGGCACGCAGAGAAGAAAGACAGTATCAGGTCATCACAAAAATATTTACATGGTGGCGCCAAAGCCTGACCAGAAGAAATCATAAATGTTAAAAGCCTGCACACAATACAGTCATTGCTTGTTGCAGTAAGACGCGGATAAGTTCGGTATGCAGTAAATAGGCACTCACTGCACTCGAAAATCAGCAGGAACTGATTGTTCTTCCACGATTGTAGAAGAGATGTTGAACCAGTCGCGTTTTCTGGGCTCCTAAATAAAGGTTTGCACCCCAAGTGGCAACTTTTCCATGGCTTCCTAACTTTCATTCTAGGCTATGGTGCACTGTTGCTTACACTTTTTAATGTTGCATAACAATTCTGCAAACTAGCAACCCTTCCAGTTCAGAGAATAGAACTGCAAATGTTGCTCTGCACTGCAGCTTGCCTTGTTAACGAGTTTCAGCCGAGCTGGTCAAGGCTAGCACTCAATGACCGTAACACTCCGTGGCGCCATCTGGGAAGTAGTCGAACTACTTTAGCACTAGTCTCGAGAAAGTCCTCTGCCGTAGTTTACGGCAGTAGTGAGTGCGTTAACTTAGTCTCGTATTTCAAGGTGGTGAAGAATAAAAAAAGCGCAAAAAAGAACCGCTGACATAAAGTTGCAGAGCTGGTTCGAGTGGCATTTCTGCTGTGGCAGCATCGCAGGACACATATCTAAAAATTTCAGAGGTGAACTTCAGTCTTCTCGGCGGAGTAATGCGAAAGCCATTCTCTGTTCTGCTGTCGATCATGTTTATAGCGAAGACGGTTGTCCCATGTAGATGTCCGCGGCTATCGTGACATCGAAGTCTTTTCTCGCAATATCTCCCAGAATTCTCGAGTAATGTGTCGAGAAGTTCACTAATTGAATTTTATTCATTCCGTCAATTAATTACTCTAATTTAGAATGGTTCTGTCATTGTTAGTGGGTTAATAAAATTTATTCGATTGTTTATTAAATAATTTAGTTACTGAAGCACCAATTCGACTAAATTATCGATCACTTTTTCAAGTAGTTGTATGAATTAACTATTCATTTATTTGATTTTGGCAATTATTTAATGTTTATTCAAATAATCATTTCGGTGACATGTCTGCAGCATAGATAAAACCTCTGCAGGAGGAAATGACGCAGCTCGCAGCAATTGAACTTAAATCATTATGTAATCAGTAATTAGGTATTTTAATAATACAGCTTACCAATTATAATTTGTGTAAAAACTGAAATGAATTATTCCCCTATTTTATAGAATTATTTTTATAAATTCTAATAGTGGATGATTTAAGGCTCGCGCGGAAATTCTCTGATGACACGTTCCGTCGACAGCTTCTGTGCCCGCCACACATGTGAGAAGAAATTCTTTCGAATTAAAAGTTGCGTAGAAAAGCGTATACTAAAAGCTTACAGTGAGCGCTACGGTCATGCGGCCAGTCTCCTCAAGCCAAGACCTCCTGAAGCCTTTCCCGTCCTTTTTTTTTTCTTCCTCTCTGAACACGTCAAAGCCGGCCGTATGGACCATCTGGCAGAGCTGAGTTCCTTCTCTTTCGGATGCTAGGCTTCAGAACTGAGACCATCGGTGACTGACGAAAATATTTTGCTGCATGAGCTAAAGCAGAGAGGAGGCTCAACTAAACTCCTGCGGCGTGTTCGTTTTACTGCTAAAGATGCTTGCGCATGCAAATAAATGAAATCAAGGACTCCATGATTTTACGGTCCGCACTGGTTTGCTTGTCATGTGTTGCTCTGCTGTTGCTATGAATGGTTCACACTGCTTTTGCTAAGAGATAGTCTGCCTCCCATTTCAAAATTTTGTTCTGTTTCTGTTAATTTATCTGCTGGGGTTAGAGATATCTTGTCTGGTATGCTGATGTTGCCGACTTGATTCCACGTGTTCGGTTCGCAGCGATTATTTGGCGATGAGTCTCTAGCTTGAGCTGTACGTGTAAATATGCCACTTTTCCATTCAATAAATTGTTGGTAGTGTGCGCCTGTGGTGTCCCTTTCTTGTCTGTGTCTGTGTTGCGCCGCTGTTCTTTGCCATCATGCACCAACTCGCCCCCCCCCCCCGGCCATTATTCTTTCTTTTATACTCATTATATCCTCAATAAAATCTTACGGGTGTGACAGGGTGAATTAAATGCGAGCACCATCATTTTGGCGAGTTCTCATGACGAAGAATAGAGTAGCGAGTCTGCATTTAGACAGAAGCGGACGGGCAAGTTGCGAACACTGCTCTGTCGAGCGTGACGAAGGTTCTAGCGCAAAGGCAACGGCTTGCGTGCGTATGTACATTACTCGCTTTCCTGATTCGGGCCTGAATAACATTCTCGCAACAGCCCTGTGTACAGAAGATGCACAATAAAGCCATCCTTTTGGCAATCTGATGGAGTGAAGTGATCGTTTGTTTCTCACCAACCGATATGGTAATTTGTTGTGGTTATCGTTAAATGTTGCTACGCTTTTCAACGTAATACAATGTAATCTCTGGAATCGCGGAGGAGTTGCGGACCATGCTTTGTATCTGAGCTTATAGGCTCTCAGCTAACGACAGTAGGTGTTACTACTTTTATTAGCCACGCAGAAGTAACACGCAACTAGCCCAAAGTGGCCTAACGGAACTTTGAGGAAATAAATGGTATTTGTGAAGTGGCTTGCGTGTTTCCGACGAGATTACTCATGCAACCCGTATTTTATCTTTCAGGCAGTCGAAATAAAAAAAAAATATGATTTCTTCCCAAAAGTAGTAATTGTGGCTGTAGCTTTGTTTATCGGGACTTATAGGACACTCTATGTGCTGGTCCCCATTTTCAGTGCACCCCTTTATTTAGTCAGGCAACCGCATCCCCTCAGCACCCGACGTTGTTCAACCATTCGTGGGAGTCCAAAACTTCGTTGGTGAGAGGATCACCCGGGCTGATTTATTTGCTTCAGGCAAGACACTGGGTAGAAACAGCGGCCTATCCAGCGATCAAACAGAAGCAGCAAAGGAAAACAATGGCCAGCGGCAGCTGTATGCTGAAGGCGCATATCTGTTGACACACCACAAAAAGAAAGAGAGGATTCCGCGAGCACATGTTAAAGCTGAGCTATGCGTCCACGAAGCGAACCCGGGGCCCTATTTTCGACACACACGGCCGCCGTTCTGCATCATTTTTTTTTTCTCGAATTAGTTCTCACAACAGTCCCGTGTTTCAAATTTCTGGCGCGAAATTTCGGTGTGTCGAAACGGGTTTCTGCGGTGACGTAAACATAACGTGAGCCTGAAAACGAATTTTTAGCAGCGGTATTCATGATGCATGGAGGGTATATATAAGTGACTGTGGAGGAAAACTGAGATATGTATGATAGAAAGAAAAGCACTTACGCTTGTATTACGAATGGGGTGAAGTGAAAGCCGCATTTTCAAACACTTGAGGCGACCGCGAAAAAAAAAAAACAATTGCGAATTGAACGTGAAGTCTAGGCGGCTGTTAGCTAACCGCAGTTGTGTAGAGAGTTTGGTGGGTGGTTAAGTTAGCTGACACATCTTATACTTGCAGAAAGCACTGAAACGTCGTCATAAGAAAATTTTTCAGCTGCATAATCTTTTAGAGGATTAATAATGAAGACGCAGATTTACAACCGCACGAGGGTCGTAGCTACCCTCGTGTTGCATATGCTTTGCTCTCATAGAGAACCCATCGATCCGCGCCGTTGTTGCCAAGTGCAGCAATGCGACCCGCTAACTCAAGCGGTTGATCTGCGCGAGACGAGGCATTTCAGAGAGCAACAGAAGGGGAAATTTGGCGAGTTGTAGCTTTTTCAGGATGATTTCATCTTCTTCTCCCTCGTTATAATGTGGGCGCTCTTTAACACAGAGACAAAGAAAAGAAATAAAGCCGCCAGTCCTGTGGTTTCTTCTCTTTGTCTGTGTTAAACAGCGCACGCCAAGCCATCATGATTTTCATAGAGAACCGAGATGCTTTCTAATTATCTCTCTGATCGGTTGGCGAGTACAACCTGAGGGGTCATATGAGTCGATGGCTGTGCAGAAACTTCGCGCGACAGGTAGCAAGGGATCCCCAAAGACTTTCTTAAACGTCGACCCTAAACACTGCCTTTTTTGCCTTGCACTCTGTGCTCACTGCAGTGTTAATGAATTGAAAAGCCTTTCCACGATGGGCAAAGCAAGCAAAAATACTCACAGCTTCTATTTTAATAAAGGAATGTATCTTCCATGTACATGGCACATGTTTGCCTGCCACATGTGATGTGTTTCATATATAAAACTCTCATGTAATATGCAGGCGCGCTCACCATTTGCTTATTTTTTACAAACAAGTACTCTGGATCACGTTATCACGGTACGCACTAATCATATGATGTAGTTGAGTGACAGTGTGTGTTGACTGCTTTTTTTAATACCTCCTGAAAATAATTTCCCTTTATTTATTTGCATTCTACCGCTTCGAGAGGAATACACGCGCACGGCACCGCCCTAGCTTCATACCATGATTTCCTCAATCGTCTTTTCTTTCTTTCTTTCCATATTGTCCGTTTATCCCCCTCTGCACGTGTACGGTAGCCTGAAAATAGCGTTATTATATTTCCTGTTATTCTGTTCTTCTGCTTTCTCGGATATCTCTTGTCGCAAAAGCTTTTCGCACGATAACCGATGGTCGCTTAGGGTAACGAACTGGATTCCAAGGGAAGAAAAGCGTAGCAGGGGGCGGCAGAAAGTTAGGTGGGCGGATGAGGCTGAGAAGTTCGCCGGGGTCAAGTGGGTGCAGCTAGCACAGAAATCGGTTAATTGGAGAAATATGGGAGCGGCCTTCGCCCTGCAGTGGGTATATACAGGCTGCTGCTGCTGCTGCTGATGATGATGATGATGATGTCATGACACACCATCACCGGAACGCCACAATATACTCACTGCAACCCGAAGCTTCCGAATCACGGAATGCACCGCAGAATCGGTTTCTGCAGGAGCACCATCGTTTTCCATACTTGGCGGCAATAAATTGTACCAGACGACAGCGCGCTTTTTTCTGTCAATTTATTTCTTTTTTTCTTGATAAAGCCTAACCGAATTGTGTGCTTACGTATCCCAGCACCGTCCTACTGCACACGTCACGCGTACCTCACAATTTGAACAAAACTGTGAATTGTCGATAATAGGGCCGTCGAAATTATTGTGCGGGGCCCCGTTCAAAACAGATAGCTATTGACGAGTTCGCCGCGTAGATCACCTTACTTCTACCGCACGCATGAAATATATGGTGCATAGTTCGGATCAGCTGGGCTACGCTTTCTTCGCCTTCTGCTCCGTTTCGGCTATTCGCTTGATCCCCGCCTTGCCTCCTCAGGGTTTACTGCCCAGTTTTCTTCCACATCGTTTTTTCTTCGTCGGTTCGGTTCTCTGGTTACGTATCGCTACAAAATGCTCCCTCGTTTCGTGGTTACATAGCCGACTTCGTTCCAGGGCTGCCCCTCTCACCGGCGTTTTCAGCAATCGCTGGAAGGAATGCGGCTTCTCGTGAATATCCGTAGCTTTTGGTTCCCATAAAAGATGAAAGAGAACACGACGGAAGGATTACAGGACGCCGCATTTTTCCTTGTGTAATCTGCCGTAGAAAGCCCGGGACACGTGGCGCGCCGAGCAACCATGGGCAACGATCGTCCCATAGAAGAGAATTCCGAGCGGCAGCGCTGCCTAAGAGGAGAGAGGACAAGAGAAACGATGATTTACACACTTTGCAAAACGTAACCCGCATACGGAAGGAATTTGCATATTTGTGTCTGCTCCCACTCCACAAGCTACCATAGCATCAAATGCTACAACCGTGGACGAAAAAAGAAAAAAAAAACGTGCGATAGCTCCCGTGGACCGATGGAACCTCACGAACTACAGCGAAACTCCGGCCTAAACGTTGCTTATTAGGCACAGACGGGATACGGCTGCTGCTAGCACACGAAGGTGGTGTAAATCCAGCAGCAGGAAAAGTAAAACGCGATACGATGGCCTGGGAAGGTCACGTGGTGTGAAGACAAAGACCCTGGGCACGAAGCCACGAGGAAGGGCCGCCGTGCTGCTGGGCAATCGGGAGAGCGATGCGGGATCCGCGTGTGAAAGGCCTCCAGGCAGAGGCGAAGGGAAAAATAAAATAATATTAGGCGGGTGCGCACGTGCCTGCGAAGTTAGCAACACGACGAAGAATTTATTAACCGTTAAGCAAGAATTCCGAGGAGAACGATCACGTGCTATTTAAGGTTTGCGCCAGGGAGCTAAACCAGAACGCGTAAAACAGACCAATTCCATTTCGCTATTATATTACTGGAATATTACTGTGGGATCTACACAGCCATCATCGACAATGCTTCAGTATTATCCCGATATAAAATTCACCGACAGGTTACTATACCTAAGTGCACAATATTATGCAGTAGCGCAATACGCTTGTGCGTTTTTGTTGGAAGTCGTCGTTGGCGTTTTTCGTCGGGCACATAGAAACACTTCGCACGACCTTTGACGCCTCGAAGCCAGGTGTCGAAATACAATCACACAATTAAAAATGAATACTACTCATTCCGGCCCTTAGTAAAAATTCATCAAAGAAAATCAGAAAAAAAAATGCAGGGTGGATGAAGGGATATACATAACAAAGGAGGCAATAGCGAGTGATGCAAAGGAAAGGAAAAGGGAATGCATATTTTAGGAATCCGATGTAATTATTTATCGTGTGATAATTGGCCAGAACGTAGAAGACAAAATCGACCATCTCTCCCGTGTTCGGAGGTCGTGGTTTCGGATCCCGCCGTGATATGTGATTGTTTTTTCTTCTACTTTCTAGGCAATCCCTTCCACAATTTGTTACTTCACATTCATAAAGAAAAAAAAACCATTCCCCTATGCCTTTCTTTGCATCTGTGGCTGCTGACTCCTTTTTTATTTTTGTCAGAGGAGATGAAGACGATGAAGAGGACAACCCCTGAAGTAAAACTTAAAAAGTAAGTCCATAAACTTGATTTGGAGAATGCGAAGGGAATAGCGCTGCAGCTACCTAATCTACGAATTTCTGTGTCTACTAGCCAACCCGTTAAGACGTGGGCGCTAATCTTCGACCTCCGATGCTGCCATTCGACGATGTGCAATTCTTTGGAGTGAGACGTCGGTGTCTCGCGGCATTGAGGGTAGAGTTTGACGTGCCTTCACATTGGATGGCTGCGTGACGTCAACAAACCACCGACGTCACTGGAGGCGACGTCGCATACTCTTACGTCAAATACCATATGACGCCACATGAGTTACGACTTAAGACTATGAAAATCTGCCAGTGACGTCAGAAAGTTGATCACGTCAACGTCAAGCTATGCTTGTGAGCAGCTTTTTGATTTTTCGTTTATTTTGACAATTTTTTTCTTGTAGAGTGCCTCTGGTTTTTCCCTCTATGACCTATGGCGTCCTGACACATGACAATGATAATTATTAAGCCATGTTCACCAACCCAGCCTAGAGAAGTGGTTAGTGCGCTCGGCTGGAAATCTGGGGCATGATGGGTCGACATCCAGCGGCGACACAATTTTTCGTTAAGTGTCAATGCGAAGGACATTTTCTGGTCACAGTTTCTGGTCACCCGATCCTTGAGGCTAGATCGTGTCACTTTGTGATGACATCACGGGGGGACCAACTTCCGGCAACGCATTTTTCGCACACAACATATGCTAGTAAGGCTGTTACCTTAACAGAGTAAATGTGGTAGCTTGGCCAGCCTAAATACTGCCTACCGAAATGACACAGTGCTCTAACGCATTGTCCAGCAAATTGCTTGCTTCAAACCGAGTTCGGGTCAGCCCAAGTCCTGGGCTCGGCCCCTGTTAGCCTTTCCGCTAACCCGAGCTTGCTTGGATTGTTTGACACACAGCACTACCGTCCTTGACGCCCACTAAACATAAACAGCCCTTGGCAATGTCAAAATTGGCGGCGCCGGATGTGATCTCGGAATTTCTCTCGAGGATTTTTTTTTTCTGGCGAGCCCAGCTGAAACGCTCTTGTATTAAAAAGAAACAATTATGTAACATCACGATTACGCCTTATTGTTTCAAGAAAACCGATTCCGAGACAACGGTAAGGCCGCTTCCCGCACCCAAGCGGCTCCATGTGGGTCATCAGCACGAGGAACGACACGTCGATACGTAGCTCCCTGCTATACTGTCTCTTATTAATAAAAGCATTTCGCGAGGCTGCGTTTCGACCCTTCAGTTTACACAAAGCTTAAAATACAGATTTATTCACACGTTGGTGCGCGTACATAGGACAGTTTGACAGTTCCATTCTGTCAGAAATCCTCAACATTCCTCGAATGGAGCTTTAGGATTGCTGCTCACGCAGGCGAAATCGAGGTACCCGCCTAACCACGCAAGCTTTGCATCTAGCGAGGCACGAGGAGGACAGTTACGGGACGCTGCACTGATATACTCTTGATAGGAAAATAAGTTCTCTTTTTTTACAGGGTGCAAAATTTTCGGTTGCTTTTCGAGCTGATGAATAGAGGGGAACAGGGATGGTAAGAACGCGGACGCCGTTTCGTTGTGCAAGCTTATTTTGAATTGTTGCTATACTATATGTACTCAATATTTCCTCTTTTATTCGGGTATTTATGGTATTGTATTCGTGTAGGCCTGTGGTGGAGCACTCGCGGCGCGGTTTGCGACGCCTTCCAGCGGGAAGAACCTGCCTCTCGGAGATGGTGATGCAAATTTTCACGGAAACCGCACATCGTCTTTACGCGGCATTCGACGACGCGCGATCCCCTTCCACTCGCGTTGCATGTCTCAAATCTGCACACGCTATGCATGGCTTCTCTCGTACAATTCACGCTCGATGGCTTTCGCTTCGGCGAAAAGCTCAAACAATCCCCGACTCGCTTCCGCCCTGGCCACCCACCACACTTGTACTTGTGGTATTCGTGCCGAGACGGAGCACTGCGCGGAGAGAAGGTTGTAGCAGGAAAGTGGCGAAGCTCTATTTTTGCGTCGAACGCCACCAATGTTCAGCACACAAGCACATTACTGCACTCAAAAGATGTAGGGTGAAGGCATTAGAAGACATTGAGCAGCTATAAAACGTATACATGGAAACCCTATCGCCACAAGTAAGCGCTGAGCGACGGCCGCAAGCAACCGGCAGACTCGTGCTTTCTCAGGGGACAACGAGAGCGGTGTAGCTACGTATGGAGAGCCCGACGAGCCGACGTAGTCCGGTGCTGGCGAGGTTTTGAAGACAACTGCTATGTACTTAAGGGCAGTTCGTATGGTACGAAAAAGGTTTATTCCTTAAGTCGGTGGCGCAGGAAGCTACTCCCCACACTACCTCAATGAGATGTCGTCGAAGTGCGGTCATCTATGCATGTCGATCATTGGCGTTATGTCCGAAGGGTGGCCGTGTGTGGCGGCCTGGGCCTTCGGGTTGCGTGGTCAGGGTTGATATGTACCGCCAGGTTTATTCCCCATTAAGCGCTCGTTTCTAATAACATTAAGCAGCGCAGAAATAATATGCCTGTACACAAGTTCCCGATCTCTAAAGGCTGCAAATTGTGAAATTTCCTGCTTTTCCTGATATATCAGCGAAATATTGATATAATGCTAAATTCGGAAGCCACCGCCACTTCTCAAGGCGTATGCCGGATGAAAATATTTAACGTTTACAATTTTCCCCCCAGGAGGCACCTGTTAAAGCAGGTGTTTGTGTCTACTATGCGACACCACGGACCCCGAGCACCCACGCATAGCCGTGCGTGGCATAGCCGTGTCTGGGGAAAACGGGATCCTGGTGGTTGAGCCGATGCCGAGCGTTTGGATCTTTAAGGCCCCTCGGCGGAGGTGGCAACACACCGCATTGGCGCACGCTTCCCATAAACTGCAGCTCCGGCCTAAACCGACCAGGGGAAGTCGGCTGTCGCCTTTTCCTGTCCTCCCCTCCATCTTTCACTTTCCTATTTCCTTTCTCACAACTCTCCTGTCATCTCCTCTCTTCCTGTTTTTTCCTTCTTCCAGGCGGCTAGGGTTAACCTTGTGTGGCTAACCACCCTGCGTTACGCCATATTTGGATAGAGTCGGGGTGTACGGCTGGCGTGAGCAAGACCTTACAAGCTCCTGTTCCGTCCCCTTGTTGGGCTCCATTGTGGGTGGCCGCCGCCGTGGCCGAACAGCCAATAATTTTATGGCTTCTTCTCTACCTTCAAATGATCGCTCCCGAAAACGGGGGCGCACCGATGAAACAGCGAAGTTTTTCCCAAAGAATGCCGCCAACTTTCCACGTTTCCACATTATCCATAGCGCAGACAACGAAAAATCAGCTAGACGGATTTCACCATTTCTGGTTACCAAGGCACTAACCGAGACAATTGGTCGAGGGTACAAAGTGAAAAAGCCACCGTATGGCGACCTCCTTTTGGAAGCTCTGTATAATCATCAGTTCGAGAAACTCTCAAAAGTGACATCCTTTGGAAACTGCCCAGCAAAAATCTCCCAACACCTTTCATGAACACATTGTGTGGAGTCATTTCCGAATATGACATAAGGCACTTGAGCGAAGAAGAATTGCTCGAAGGACTAAAAGACCAGTATGTCACTCAGGTTTATAGAATCAAAATCAGGCGAGATAAAAAAGAGACACCGACCAAGCACATAGTCCTTATCTTCTCATCGAGCACACTGCCCGAAGATGTAGAGGTGGGCTACACAAAGATAAAACTAAAACCATACATACCAAACGCACGTCGCTGTTTTAAGTGTCAGAAGTATGGCCCATGGCTCGCAGACCTGCCGAGGCCAACTCACCTGCGCAAAGTGTGCTTCACACGAGCATCCTGCAGAAAACCGTCAAGTTGAAACACCTCGTTGCATAATCTGTGAGGGCAGCCATGCAGCTTACTCAAGCACATGCCCTGCCTGGAAACAAGAAAAGGATATTCTCACATTGAAGTCCAAGAAAACTTAACTTACAGGGAAGCGCTAAAGAAGCTTACCTCTTCTCAGAATCCTTCATACTCTGCTGTGGCGGAACAGGGGGCCGCACCAAAGCAGTCTTTGACACCGGCCCAGGCCACACACGGTGAGCTTCGGTCAGGGCCGTCTGCCCCCAAGGTGGATGGAGCTAGTGCTACTCCACCACCCCCAAAGTAGGCTGCGCGGACCTCTAGGTCAGCCGGCCCCAAGGTCTCTCCAATCACGGCGAGGCCTAACACAAATGTGTCTGTGCATTCAGCACAATCGTCCAGCACGTCCGAGG
>JAJIZL010021952.1:193539-203705 GCA_023969395.1 Amblyomma maculatum | reverse complement strand
CCGGCCTGGTGCTCGGCTCTTCTGGGGTGAAACGCTTGGGAAAGGGGGTCACTGCCCAGGTGGTTGCTGGGCAGTGCGCCGATGTGACAGTGATCCGTTCCGCCATCGGACAACAGTAAGTCCGCCTCGCGCGGCAAAAGCCCATTATGTGGCCCTTGGTAACTCAAACATGGCGAAAACAATCGTTCCTCACTCATATATACAACAACAAAAGAAAAGTACAGGAACTAAGTGGCACTGCTGGCGCTTTGTCCACGGAGAGCATCTCGTTGCTACAAGACCCTTCTGTCGGCACAAGGGGGCCATAATTGAAACATTGTGCTGTACACCTAGAAATTGCGACTGATTTTTACACATGCACTGCTGGCAGGAAGAGGCGGAAGATTGCCGTGTCCTCGGTAAAGACTGCCGCACCGGACCGTCGTCCTTGAGCTTTTTTTGCGCTGCCATTACCGCCGTCCACGCATTCACTGGTGCTTGTTTCAGGCGCCGCTGGTCTCGTCTTGTTTGGTACATAGGCGGAAACAGGGCGAGAACTGGTCGCACACTTCGCTTATCACTGGTTCTGATTGTGATATATGCTACGTCCTGACTTCAACTTCAACTTCAACTTCATCGGAGCTCAAGTGAGTCCCCCCGTCGACACAAATGAAAATCCGTAAGAACAGTAGAATTTGAATTTAAAAACGCACCAGACATAATAGTGAAAACTTCATCCCACATTATTACTGCCAAGAAATGTTTCCTAAACTGTTGGAGTTGGAGGTGACCACTCCTCGTAGCGGGAAATAAGAGTCTGTTCACCCGCCGGTGCAGTCCAGGGATGGGCTGTGCCGGCTAAGTCTCTATGTATGGACGCCGCGGGGGAATCCCCGCTGACTAATGTCATCAGGGGTAGGGGCAACCCCGTGTAACCCAGCCCGCGAGGAGGCATGGGGGCGCTGTTAGAGACTGTCTTCACTCCCCCTCCGGCGTGCCAGGGCCGTCCTGGGAAACACTGAGGCCTTCGGGCGTCTCAGCAGGCTAAGAGAGTGAAGGCGAAGCGAAAGCAGAACTGGTGCAAGCACCCTCTGAAAGTCTGTCAGTAGTACCGCTGTGAGACCAGAGGGGTGGAGGATGAAGCCTCCACTCGCGCTTCCGGTACGTAGGCGGTAGGTCCCAAAGAGTTTGCAACGGGGCCGGCGTCCAATCCAAGACGCTTAACAAAATTTGGTAGAACCGGGCTCTCGCGTGGAGCGCAGCACGAAGAGAGTTACCGAAGTCGGGGACGCGAAGGCGTCTGGCAGGGGTGCACGTCATGGGAGTGCACCACGGGTGTTGCGATCCCGCCTGCCCGAGCACGTGGGTGCGACCCACAACACGACCAACGCGGTGGCAGTAGTTGACAAGTCCGCCACGTGCGCTGGGAGAGCTGCAGGATTCGTTTTCAGCTCGACGATGACCAGACGTAAACTGGGACAAGAGCGGTCCCCGGCGTGGGTGTCCGCCATTTTGTGGGACTTAGCTCTTGGGAAGGGGCTCGGCCTGGGCGATCCCATGTAAGCCTGGGGGATATTGTTTGGCTTCTTGGGACGGAGTTTGGGTTGCATATGTCTCCTCCCATAGCCAGGCTCATGTCTGGCGCGGGCCCGTAAATCCAAGCTTCTGGGTGGCTGCAGCGGGACTACAACACGGGTGAGCAGACACCCGAGAGCCCTCCGCGCAAGCGGAGAGGACTCAGCTGTGACCTGATAAAGAGGGACAGGTCAGCCTGGTGGCATTAATTTGTCATCGAGCAAACTAAGGCAGTTTTCCCGATGATGGGTGGATTGACTTTTGGTTGGTCACTGGGAGGGGCTGCGTCCTTCTGTAACCGAGAGGGGTGCAACCATTGACGATGAAGCTCTGAGGGATGGATGGATGGATGGATGGAAACAGCTTTATTTAATAAAAAAAAAAAGAAAACGAAAAAAGTCTTCCAGGGTGGTCTCCTACTAGTCCAGGAGTCCACGGGCTTTGGCTTCACATAGAGCCCGATCGACCAGCCATTTCTGACCGGCGGGTTGAGCTGTCCGCAAAGCAGCCTCCCAGGAAGAAAAGGTGGGATGGGGGATGGGGGGCACTGCCTGGGGGGAAGGACATTCCCACAGGTAGTGGAAAAGTGAGGATTTTGGCTCGCCACAGGTGTCGCAGTGAGGGGGCAAGCCAGGGTGAAGGCATGAGATACGGTAGGGGGAAATGAAACAATTCGTCTGCAATTGTCGCCATGTAGCACTGGATAAGGGTGACAAGGTGCTGTGGGGTGGTGGCAGTGTCATGCGCTTGTGTTTGTAGAATGTGGTGATTTGGTGGTATGTAGAAAGGACCGATGCGGCCTCCTGCGCGGAGTTGGGTGCCTGATCATCCGGGGCTCGGGTAGAGAGTTCTCGAGCCAGCGCATGAACGCGCTCATTACCGGGGATCGAGGCATGCCCTGGGATCCACGTTAGATTAACCGTTCGGTCGAGAGAGGTGGCGGTGGTAAGAATATGATGCGCGGCCGGTGTCGCCACGCCGTTTAGGTAGTGGCGGTATGCCGCCTGAGAATCTGTACAAATTTCGGTAATAGCTTCGTCAATGGCTGAATGGGCAAGCGCGAGTGCGATGGCGGCTCCTTCCGCTTCTGCAGGCGAATTAGTTCGAATAGTGGCGGCGGCCACCACTCAGCCATCTCCGTAGGCAGCGACTGCAGTGAAAAATCCAACTTTAGAATTCCCTGCCGCGTCGACATAGAGGATATCAGAGCGGTTGCGGTATCTTTTGGTGTAATAGCTGGCTCTAACTTTCCGTCTTCCCTGATAAAGGCAAGCGCCCATGTTGCGTGGTAGGGGCTTCTGGTATATGTGATCCTGCGTGCCCGGAGAGATCATGAAAGGTGTAGCACTTGCTGGGGTGGCGATGGGTGGATTGAGACGGAGTTGTCGCAGTAGGCATCGTCCTGTTTCCGTGCGACTCAGGCGGACTAATTGGTTGGTGCGTTGAGCTTCTATTAATTCGTTCACTGTATTGTGAGTACCAGTGGCCAGCAGACGTTCTGTGCGAACCGTCCGTGGAAGACGTAGGGCGGAGGTTACGGCCATGCGTATTAGGATGTCCGCCTGCTCTGTTTGGCGCTGAGTATATGATATGGGAGGTGGTATGTGATTTGGCTAATGATTAACGCATTGGTCATATTGAGGGTTTCGCGTTCCGACAGCCCATGGTTGCGCGCAGCCACACGCCTGATTAGTCCAGCAACCTGCTTAGTCTGTCTTTGCAAGAGTTGAAGGGTGGCGGTTGCATCAAGTGCGTTGTTAATGAGAAGGCCGAGAATCTTCATCTGAGACACAATGGGCACTGGGTTTCCGTACATGTGAAGTTCAATGGGGGGATCACCGGGTAAGGGTTTAAGCTGCATTAGTTCCGATTTAGTTGGGGAGCATCGGAGGCCTGTGTTTTCTAGATAGGTGGTGGTGATGTCTATGGCGGACTGCAAGATATCCTGGGCTGTTCCAAGGGGTCCGCTTGTTGTCCAGAGGGTTATATCATTTGCATATAAGGCTGTGTGGAGCTCTGGGATAGCAGCAAGGGCCTTTGCTAATGGCGCTAGGGCAACGTTAAAAAGTAGCGGTGATAGGACCGCCCCTTGAGGTGTTCCGCGGTTAGGCAGGGGGAAAGGCTGGGAGGCAATATCCCCAAGGTAAAGTTGTGCCGTGCGGCCCTGAAGAAAGGCCCGAACATACTGCCATATGCGCGTGCCGCAGCCCGTGGTGGCTAATGTCGACAGGATATGGTCATGGCTTATCGTGTCGAATGCCTTGTGAATATCCAGGGCCAGTATGGCGCGCGTAGAGGCTGTACGGCGCTTAGTGTGTAAGAGAGACTCTTTAAGGGCGAGAAGTACGTCTTGTGCCGATAGGTTTGGGCGGAATCCAAATTGAACATGGGAGAGAAAGCCTGTTGCTTCTAGGAACGGTTGCAGACGATTGATAAGGGACTGAGGGATAAGGCTGGGAGCAATGGCGCGCTCCTGTAATCGAGAGAGGCCACGCCGGTGAATGCTCAGACGGCCGACTGGAACCTCGGAGCCTTGTGCACTCTGGGGAAGTCTACCCCGCTAAAGCGGGGTAGATTCTCGGGCTTAGGAACTGCTACTATGGGACCCACTGAAAATGACAGCCTTTACCGATGATGTACCCTATTGATAAACGGGGCTAGGGATAAGGCTGGGGAGCTCCCAACTCCCTGTAATCCAAGGTGGAAGCCGCTGGAGTTGGAGGTGACCACTCCTCGTAGCGGGAAATAAGAGTCTGTTCCCCGCCGGTGCAGTCCAGGGATGGGCTGTGCCGGCTAAGTCTCTATGCATGGACGCCGCGGGGGAATCCCCGCTGACTAATGTCATCAGGGGTAGGGGCAACCCCGTGTAACCCAGCCCGCGAGGAGGCATGGGGGCGCTGTTAGAGACTGTCTTCACTCCCCCTCCGGCGTGCCAGGGCCGTCCTGGGAAACACTGAGGCCTTCGGGCGTCTCAGCAGGCGAAGAGAGTGAAGGCGAAGTGAAAGCAGAACTGGTGCAAGCACCCTCTGAGAGTCTGTCAGTAGTACCGCTGTGAGACCAGAGGGGTGGAGGATGCAGCCTCCACTCGCGCTTCCAGTACGTAGGCGGTAGGTCCCAAAGAGTTTGCAACGGGGCCGGCGTCCAATCCAAGACGCTTAACAAAATTTGGTAGAATCGGGCTCTCGCGTGGAGCGCAGCACAAAGAGAGTTACCGAAGTCGGGGGCGCGAAGGCGTCTGGCAGGGGTGCACGTCATGGGAGTGCACCACGGGTGTTGCGATCCCGCCTGCCCGAGCACGTGGGTGCGACCCACGACGCGACCAACGCGGTGGCAGTAGTTGACAAGTCCGCCACGCGCGCTGGGAGAGCTGCAGGATTCGTTTTCAGCTCGACGATGACCAGACGTAAACTGGGACAAGAGCGGTCCCCGGCGTGTGTGTCCGCCATTTTGTGGGACTCAGCTCTTGGGAAGGGGCTCGGCCTGGGCGATCCCATGTAAGCCTGGGGGATACTGTTTGGCGAGCTAAACTCTTCTTATACCGAAGCGTGTTCTTGTGGTAGAGCATCCGCCTCGTGTTCGGGAGGTGCCAGGTTCGATCCCTGGTGCCGGCGGGTACCCACCGGCTGTTCAATGGGTACAAGCTTTCCCCCGGTCTGGTGCTCGGCTCTTTGGGGTGAAATGTTTGGGAAAGGGGTCATAGGTCCCAAATAGTTGCTCCGATGTGGCAGTGATCAGTTCCGCCATCGGACAACAATAAGTCCGCCTTGTGCGGCAAAAGCCCATTATGTGGCCTTTTTTTTTTTTCTTGAACCAACATTTTGGTTCATGGCCCCTTTTCCCAAGCATTTCACCCCAGAAGAGCCGAGCATCAGGCCGGGGGAAATCTTGTACCCATTGGAAACCGGTGGGTACCCGGCGGCACTGGGGATCGAACCCCGTACCTCCCGAATGCGAGGCGGATGCTCTACCACAAGGCCACCGAAGCGGTGGCGGGTGCAATGACGGCCTACAACAGATAAAAATGCGAACAGGCTAGCCTCCGTCGCAAACGGCGGTGACCTACCTGTCCCAGCCTCATCAGGGGAGCACCATTAAATAAAGGAGGAAGCACTAGACGTCTGCAGCAGGTAGCATATACGTGCGCCGGTGAGCATGGCCACGCGCTGTCGTAGAAGCAGCACGTTACACGGGGTTTATGCTTCACGACATGCGCACAATTTATATTCATCATTTCCTCTTCCTTCTTCGTTCGCGCTCTTGTTCCCCTTCTCTTTAGATTTATTTCCGGTTCTTTGCTCTTCCTCTTTCTTTCTTTCGAATCATATGCGAAAGCGCATGAGCGTCGAAGTTGTGAGCTGTGGGGGTGTTAAATGGCACTGTTTTGTATGTATATTTTTTTTTCGTGAAATATAATCACTCAGCGAAACGCATTTCGACATCTGACAGCCCATAAAGAAAAGCAGCTTAGTTGGCAACTAGGCGGTTTTCGTGCCGAAAGAACGCCAGGCAAGACCCTGTTCTTTGCTTGCAGTCGTGAAATTTGTTCCTGTCCCAGTTTGCACAAATCGGGCGATACCTTTGAGAAGCCTAAACGCTGCAAGAACTGGTAATTACCGAGAGTTCGTTGTCAGCTGACACGTCCGTTATCGACAAACCCTAGAGAAAAAACCCTATGAGTCACAATAACCTAGCTTATACAGATTTCTCATATAGTAATCTCATACTAAACTCGTACAAATCTCACATATTCTCATACAGATATCATTTAACGTATTATAAATAATGAGATTGTACGAGACTTGTATGGGTTTAGTTTGAGGAATCTGTATGAGGTTATTGTTACTCATACGGTTTTTTACGCTAGGGAAGTTTACGATAACGTCCCTTGTTTCTGGACGGCGCTACACGGAAAGCAGCGTAGCTCAGCCTCTTGCTCGCGCTGAATCACACTTATCATATCATTGTTGATTAGCCAACTGTAAAAGCAACGACAAGTGAACGGCGCTTTCGGCCGCTGTCAGTGGCCGCTGTATAGACCCCGTGCCTAACTGCAGCAGTTGCCGCAACTACTTCTACCTGCTCCTCTGGATATCTGCATTGTCGCCAGGGCAGGACCCACGGCGAGAATAAAAAGAAGGAGTTGAACATTAAACGGCAGGAAGAGAGGCTCTCTCCTGTGAATCAACTCTCTTTCAGTGGTTTTGTATTTAACTCCGCCGGTCTGATGTCCTGTGAGCCCCACAACAAATCTAAACCAACTTCACTATAACTGCTCTTTGTAAACACTAATAACGCATCAATGGATGAATAAAAAGGGCATATATGGAGCTCTGCGACCTTGCTGAAAGCGCACCCAGCTCCGGCTGAACCTTGCTATATCAATCGACAATAATCAGAACTGCTAGTCTGACGAGCACTTTGGTATTACCAGTCATAAACCGACGTTAATGCCCCGAACAGCGCGTCGTATCTGTAAACAAACACTGTCATAGCTTGCACTCCCCTAATGTACCAGGAGTGCAATCCCGTCTACAGCTTCTTTTTCCTCTGGACCGGCTGCCACTGCTCCCATCTCATCTCCATCCTCTCGGCCGTCTTCGACCCCTTCCAACGCTTGGACAAACACTCGAAGGGGCCCTCAGCCAGCAAGCCAAGCCGAGCGGCATAACGCACCACCACTTCTCGCGAGCCGTCTCTCAACCGGCCGGGCGTGCGGATACTTTCGCCAGACCAGACGTTGTGTACACAAGTGACGCGCAGACGCGGAGGAGGCACCGGTCATAGCCAGCTTCACACCACAAACACCCCCGCTCTTCATATTTTCTCTCTCTCTCTCGCTCTCCCTCTCTCTCTCATAGCAAAGTCCCCGCCATCTTTCTCCAAACAGCATGTAGAGCGCGAGACGTTGCCCGAAGAATGCGAGAAATGCAAACAAGCCGGGCCCTATTGCACACCGACCGCCGCGGGTTAGGCCGATGCTCTGGGAAGGCTCGCTGGCAGGCCGAAACGTAAACCAGCGCGCCAGGTCAGTCAAGAGCCCATACGCACCCTCTCCTTAACCCCCCGCCTCAACGTGGCGCAACCTGCGCCGCTGTTATCACTTGTGGCCAATGGCACGGATATCGGTGCGCGCCTCCCTCTTCGCGAAAGAGAGCAAGGTCTGAAACGGAGACAGGCCTTGCGCAAGATAGGCTGAGGCAAGGTTTGAGAGCACGGATCGGTGTGGACGATGATGATGATGATGGACAACATTTATATTGATACGACACTCGTGTCATCTAGTCGTCTAGGTCTATGTGTGCGTAAACAAACTGTGGAAACGTTCGAGGCAACGTGCGTACCACACGCCAAAGCATAGTTTGCCTGTTTTAGCCAGGACACAGAAATGCTCATTTCGTGCCTGTACTGTTGGAATCCGCAAGGCGTTTAGCGTTATAACTTTACTCCAAAACGTTATATTGTTGCGCTTAATTAAATCGCCAGACCGGACGGCTGAAGCGATCAGGCACGATTCCACGGCTTATCCATCACGGCTAAGACGGCGGACGACAGTTTTTACGACGGCGGAAATGCGGAAACTCCACTGAGAGTCATTCCGCGCTAAACTCCGGCTGGGCGGCATCACTTAAAACAGGTCATTCCACTACACAGCGATTCGCAGCCCGTACTGTGGCTGCGAACCGTGCAAAATCAATAAATGACTTTAAGCAAAGTCCTCCTTTAAGGTTTCAGTTTTTCGATAGTAAACCCTTCGTGCGCAAAAGGATGCAAACAAATAATCGAAAGGACTGTTTGCGCGTTATGTGTTGTTGTTGTAGCTGTAGGAAGAAAGAAAAGAAAGTGCACGGGCCTGCTACTGGCTCTGTATAGCTGAGCCACCTCCGCTGCCTCGTGCGGACAGGAGAGAGGGATTCCGTGGGATTCATTTATAGGAAGGGAAAGACGCGGTAACTGCCTCACTTGTTTTCTGTGGACACCTCACCCGCGCCGTAAGGGAAGGGAGGAAGGTGGGACTGAAAGTGGAAAGAGAAGAGAAAATAGACAAGAAAGAAAAGAAGAGGGAGAGGGAGAGAAAGACGCGCGCCGCAACAACAGCGGTCGTCCCCCACCACCGAAGCGGTGGCGGGTGCAATGACGGCCTACAACAGATAAAAATCAGTGGCTGGCTAGCCCCCACCGCAAGCGGCGTTGACCTACCGTCCCAGTCCCGTAGGGCCAGGAACTGCCACCCTTCACCACTTCCTCCATCCGTGTTATGTGCGAGTGTTAGATAGTACCCAGCGTTGCAGCATCACATGAATCACAGTACGACATAGCAGATGCTCAGCAAAGTATAGTAATGGTTCTATTAAGAGCCGAATTCCATGTAAGTGACCGGTAACGCTCGTTATTTTAAGGTTGTATTCGAATAAACAAATTTCACCATTTCTTCAGCGTCCGTGCTTATGACAGGCTACCAGATGTGCTCTGATTGTTTGGGGGAAACGGAAACACTAGAACTGCCTGAGCGTTCCCCAATTGCGGAACAACAAACACTGGCGCCACCCGCATGGCTTTTGGCCGAGGCAACGCAAAGAAGCGCACGAAGCCCGGGAGTAAACACAGTGTGGATCCCTCGAGGCTGTTGTAGAGAGAGAAAGAAAAAAAATTAAAAAAAAACGATGGGGAGTGGAGATGCAACCGCCCCTGGCAACGCGACCGAACTTTTTCGACGAAAGTTCGGAGCAAACTTTACACTGCCAACTAATGCACTCAAAAGAGCTTTATAATTTACCGACGAAGCAAGACGCTCGAGCGGCAGAAAAATTGCATGGCGCAGAAAAAAACAAACAAACAAAAAACAATGAGGTAAACTTTAGTCTCCCGTCTAAAACGCTTTTTTTTTTTTTAATACTGCTCGCCCGCTTATAAGGATTCCGTGAAGCGCGTAGAAGGAAGAGACGTGAAGGTGCACGGTAGGACGCTCTTTCGTTCAACTTCCGTTTCCAGCATCGCACAGCAGCAGGAGCGCTTTGATCGCTGCGCTTTCCTTCTCCGTTTCGGCCTGGTGATCCCCTCCTATACCGACTTTCCTCTTTCACACATTCACTCTTGCTTTCCCCCCAGAGAAGAATCTGTTTCCCTCACCTCCGAATATAAACAGGAGCAAGCCGTTTGTGTATGTGGGTGCGCGCGCGCTCTCTCTCTATTATATTCGCAATTGTATCCTGCGCATCATTCACTGCCTTTTAAAAGTCTCATGCTACCTGATTGTTCTGTTTTTTTTTTTTTTTTTTTTTTTTTAACGCGATAGCGGTAAGGGCCCCGTGTCGCAGAAAAGTCGGTGTCGTCGTCGGCGGCCGTCGTCCCGCGTTGGCCGTGAGCGAAAAATTCCAGAAGTACTAATAAATAAAAACTAGTAGGAAAAATCGCCGGCCTGAGGAATCGAACGTGGGCCTCCGGGGTGCTAGACGAGCACGATAACAACTCCGCCACGCCACCTAGATAGTTCGAAATGGACAAAGGCGCATCTATTGATTGCGGTGTTGCCTCAGAAATTTCCCTTAGAGAAGTGTATTGTGGCGTATAATAATAATAATAATAATAATAATAATAATAATAATAATAATAAT
>JAJIZL010021952.1:90421-131182 GCA_023969395.1 Amblyomma maculatum | reverse complement strand
TGAGTGAGTGAGTGAGTGAGTGAGTGAGTGAGTGAGTGAGTGAGTGAAAAACGTTTATTTTCTGATATGGCGATTACATGTTGAGGGACGGGGAGCTGTTCGACGGCGTGCCGCGCGCGCCCACCGTGCGGTCTCCTTCACCTTGGCTGCCACTGTTGCTGTATCAGCAGTCGACGATCCAGCACGCGCGGCGTTGCACAGCCGGAACGGTGCTCCTCACCGGTTCAGAAGTCGCGTGCCTCCCTCCCGCCGTGGTGGCCTTTGCACGCTTGACCGAGCACTAACGCTCGCCCCACCTCCACCCTGCTCCGCTGCAAAGAAGACGCCGCCGCTCGCTACTTCTGTCTCGTCAAGAAAAAGAGGTTAGTACTGCACCTCCCGCTCTTCTACCGACTTTGCGTTAGACCGCCACTGCCGCTACCGCAATGGTCCTCATTAGACGGAGTTTGGCAGCGAAGTGGACAGCACCTTGCACGATTTTCTTTTTCGCCTCTGTGCCGCTTTTCGGGGCTGTCGCCTAGACGGGCGCAGTTTGAGCGGAGACATCCGTGATTAGGTCAACCGTCTATTACCGCGCTTTTCGTTCGACCCCGCCAACGACCGGAAATCGGGACCTTGGGGGCACTCGCTCTGGCAGAGATTTGGCCGGATGAAAGCACCGCAAATAGCGTTACATAACGCCGCATACAACGCAAGCTTAAAGGTTGAAATTTTGGGCTATTGTATACTTTGGAAGGGACTGTACAGCATTTTCTTTTTCAACATACATTCACCCGCTCGCTGTCGCCCACATACCGTGAAGTAAGCCGAATGCGATTCAACACACCCTGCGTGGACTGCACGCTGGAAATTACGGTATTTCTTTTATTTAAATGAAACCCAGAAGGAATGTATGAAAAAAAAATAAGCACGCCCTGCGGAGGCGTGGGTAAAGCCCCTGGGGCTTTAGGCGTGGGTGATTTAGCGTGGGTGCGCAGTAGTGGCAGAGGGTGCTGCTATTACTATACGGCCTGAGGAACAGCCTAGGAATGAATGGCACGCCGAATATCGCGGTCGCTTCCGAGCCCAAGTAGGCGTGAATGACACCGCACCTGCTTCAGAATGTCAAGTTCTGGGCGTCTCCGCTTGGCAAGCTGTTGACTGAAGGCCCGCGGATGGTGTTTAGCGCCTGAACGCTCGGGCGGTGTCCCTGTCAAAGGTGTTAGCGTCTTCAACGCTGGTATTTTGTTGCCCCTATAAAGTCATGTTGAGGACAACCCAGAGGGCTATGGAACGAAAAATGGTAGGGGTAACATTAAGAGATAGAAAGCGTGCAGAGTGGGTCAGAGAAATAACTCAAGTTACCGACATTCTAGTAGAAATTAAGAAGAAGAAATGGACATGGGCAGGACATGTAGTGCGAAGAGAGGATAACCGATGGTCGCTGAGGGTAACAAACTGGATTCCAAGGGAAGGAAAGCGTAGCAGGGGGCGGCAGAAAGTTAGGTGGGCGGATGAGATTAAGAAGTTCGCAGGGGTCAAGTGGATGCAGCTAGCACAGAACCGGGTTAAGTGGAGAAATATGGGAGAGGCCTTCGCCCTGCAGTGGGTATAATCAGGCTGATGATGATGATGATGATGATAAAGTCATGTTGGAAATCATGGGTTATGCGAAAAACTGTAACTGCAGCCCCATGCCCCACGACACATGTCAATGCACCCAGTCGCAAAGAATATGTTAAGACAAAGAGGAATGAATAATAAAGTCCAGGCTTACATTCAATCACAAGAATGCCTTTACCATGCATTCGACCGCGGTTGTCACATTCTAGGGAGTTCTCTGCACGACCGTGGGAACGGATCAGTACGCCTTCGTGGGTTTGCCTTCGTTTCTGGTGCCGAAAAGAGTTGCCTGCAACACAGTGGAAGCTGTCGGGTCTGGCCCGCAAAACGATATGGCGGTGATATCAGTTATAGAATGTCATGTTTTAGCGAGTTCGATGTTATTTTTGCGTTGTGTACTTTAGGGGAAGGGCTGTGCACTCAATATTGTGGAGGCGTGGCACAAGGGTTGCCAGCCAATCGCCCAGAAAATATTTACCTTGATTGGATGCTATAGAATGTAGGCCAGACCCTTAGAACCTGTCTCGAAGTCTGAAAAATTGTTCTGGCCCATACGGTCAAATGAATGCATCTTCGGCTAGGTCAAGCAAGAAGCCTCGGCTAAGTTCGCGGGCTTCTCCCAGAAGCATAGATAAAGTGACCACCGGGTCCACTGTCGCGGGGGAGAGTCCGGAGGAGCGGCGAAGGTCAAAGGGGAGCTTGACGCGGGCTTATTTATGACGGTCGCGCAAGCGGCCGCACTTCAGAAGTGGTACCCGAACCCGTGGGAACGGGCGACGCTGCCGGTTCAGTCGTTTCCGATTCTCGAAAAATGGCCCCAGAGTCGCGCCTCGACCGTGCCGCGAAGGAGGCAAAACAGAGTAGTTAGAGAGCATCGCGTAAGCGCAGTTGTGGGATCGGCGAAAACTGCTCTGTTTCTCGCTTTGAGTGGAGAGGGTGCGCACGGTCATAAATCCCCGAAACGTGGCGAAACACGGGCTGGATGCTGGCCGGGCGCCCCACTCCGGAAGCTTGTGCATGGTGTCGCGCGCGCGATATGCCAGCGATAGGACGCTACGTGTGCGCGGATATGTATATACACCCATGTAACTATATTGTAAACAACTGTAGTGGCCGCTCGCGCGCAGGGCTTTGTAGACAGTGCTCGGACACTTGGGCGCGAGCGACGCAATTTCGTTGACTCCTGTATTTTGTAAATAATGTACAAAGCTACCCCTGTCCTTTCTTCCTATCGCTCCCCTCTATACTTCCCCTCGCTATCCTCTCCCTATCCCTTTTTCTTTCCCGCCGGCCGCCGCTCAGGTGCTTCACTTTGTTTAGATGGCAGTTGCCGCGGCCGGCAACACTCTTTTCCTTCTTTTAATTATTTAATAATAAACCACTAACGCTAGAATGCGTGACAGAGGATGCCGTTGACACGTCTTCTCAAAAAGGCGCTTGGACATCCGTCCCTTTGAAACAGCCGCCCGCACGCAACCGACCAAGGGCAGCGATCGGAGTGTTCGGTGCTGATGTTTGCGTGTGTATTGGAAGTGCAACTGTCGACGTTGTTTGTCTTTGTGACTGCTGAGCACCTCTTCGTTGAGCTGAGGGAGGATCTTGGAAAGAGTGTAAATCTGGGATGTGTGCTGCTTAGTGCGTGCTTTGTGTTTGTTTTACTCAATATGCGTATGGGAGAGACATATGTGGCACAGCGATTGACCAGCCCACTTGAAAATGTTGCATGCTATTGGCCACAGAGTTGCATTAATTGGTCTACGGAGTAGCATAGTGGGTGGAACAGTGCGAAGACACGAAGCACACAAGAAGGGAAGCACGACAGACGAGTGCTGTTGTACCAACTTGCCCAACTGTCCATCCTACTTCTACGGACTAGATTGGACTTTGGAAACGGTGAAGGAAGCGAGCGTTTGGACAGTAGGGCTCGGACGGGAGTCGATTCCGGACCACAGTCGAGTTTAGACGGGTTGTGCGAGGAGGGAGGCTAGGTTGACGGAGGTCTCCAGAGACCATAGGTAGGCGGACTCACTCATGGGTCGGCTCACTCAGGCTCACACTCAGATCATGATCTGAGTCGTGAGTGAGTCCGGACATACATTCAGATCATGATCTGAGTCGTGAGTGAGTTCGGACTCACACTCAGATCATGATCTGAGCTGTGAGTTCGGACTCACACTCAGATCATGATCTGAGTCGTGAGTCCGGACTCGCACTCAAATTATGATCTGAGTTTGAGTGAGTCCGGACTCACATTGAGATCAGTAGTACTTGTGTGCGGGCTAGTCGGTTAGACGACTCTGAAGACCTCTGGCGCTGCATAGTTACACGCAAACACAACACACGCACAAGAGAATAAGGCAAGACGTCCACACAGATGATGCGCTCACTTCCAACTGGCTGTTATTTGTGATACGACAAAGAATAAAGCATCACAAGAACACGCAAGGTTACAATAAGAAGCATAAAACAGAAGATTCAGGGAAAATGCGAAGAAAATTTTTGAAGGAAAAAATAAAACGAAAATAATGGTAAATTGCGTATATCTCCTAGTCATATTGTCCGAACGAAGCAGTATCACTTCCATCCTGTTGAGCGTCACAGACGGTTCACGCATTCCTCTTCTTCACCTGAAATCATCTTAAATGATTCGATAATCTGTCTTTTCAAAGTGTCTTTTGCTCCAGCCAGCACCTTAGTTTCGGTGAACCTTGCTACACAATGGTTATCCCTCGAGTCCTGTTGAGTGTTTTCCGTGCGACAACGAGGGCAATGGGTCGCCAGGTTTCCCGGAGCCGACAATTCGGCACACGAATTTCTGTGTTCCCTTAGCCTCTCATTGAGGCATCGGCCTGTCTGCCCCACATAGGCCTTTCCACATGTCAGGGGAATCTTGTACACAACACCTTTGCGGCATTTGACAAAGCGTTCCCTGTGCAAAACGCCGCATCCTCAGTCCTTGGTCTCACTCGTTCTGTTCACCTTCCTGCACATATACTTCGGTGCAGACAGCACGACCCTAATTTCAAATCGGCTCGCGATCACCTAGGATTCGAAATTTCCGGAGTCCTCCACTACGGCGCCTCTCGTAGCCTGGGTCGCTTTGGGAAGTTAAACAAAACAAACCAACCAACCTTTCACAGTAACATTCTGGGCAGGTGCATTCTCCTCTCGTCCCACTATTCCCTTATTTCCCTAACCGATAGGGTCGCCCTATTCCAAACCTCGCTAATATTCAACATGATCAAGAATTCAGCGCTGCTAAAAAGGGGTGTTTCAAAAGTTCAAAAGCGAAGTACAGATGGCGCTAGCGAACTAAACTCGTCCAAATGCGCGCTCTTCTCGATTTCCATGTTCCGGGTATTTCCATGCGCCGGAGTACCCGGGTTCGAACCCGACCTCGGCGGCTGCGTTTCGATGGAGGCGAAACGAAGAGGCGTCCGTGTGATGTGCGATGTCAGCGCACGTTAAAGATCCCCAGGTGGTCAAAATTTCCGGAGTCTTCCACTACGGCGTCTCTTATAGCCTCAGTCGCTTTGGGACGTTAAACCCCACAAACCAAACCAAACCATATTGTTGTTTTTTCCCACTACACACGCAAACCAGCACCAGATACATCGATCATTCGCGAAAGACGTGTTTATCTTCAGAAGCAGCGCCGTCCAACCGCGATGAGCCTGCAAGGGACGGCGCCGCTCCCGCGCACGGTGCATATGACACGGTAGGCTGGATATCCGAATTACGACGACGACGCTCCGCGGCGACAAGGTGGAGCACATTATACGCCAGCAAAAATATGTGGCGCGAATACGCGTACACACATGCGCCATACATTCGAGTCGTTCTCCAGTCTACAGAAAGGTTCTGTTCGCTCGCCGAAGCGTCGCTTACGCTGGAGGCACTCTTCGCAGATGTTGCGCACCCGTGCGCCCGCGAGAATGTTTATGCGGGTAGACAAGCAGAGAAAGAAGAGAGAGAAAACACGAAAGAACGAAACAGAACGGTTCGCATTTGTTCAACAACAGCGTCTTCGGCGAACGGTGAAATACATATACGCGCGAGAGGGCAGGCGAGCTCTAAGACCCGCAGGCGATAAGAGAAAGGGAAAAAAGAAGGTGGAGAGACCGCTGTGAACGGAGACGCACCGATAAATGCCCAAAGAAAGAGATGGACAGAAGGTGGAAGGACTAAAGCTGCTCTGGCGGAACGACAGGAAGGAACAGAGAATGGAAGAAAGCGAACGAAGCGCCCTTCGCGTCAAAAGCAGCAGCAGCGGCGGATTCGTGCCACGGGCGCAGCTGCGCTTCCGAGACGCTTCGGCCGGCGCGGGGTCGACGAAACTCCATTCCGCCGCGAAACCGATGCTCGCCGTCGCGACGAACGAAAGCCGCCGCCGAACAGCGCGCATTCGAGATTTGCGCGGCAAGCAGAGGCCAAGGCGGAGGGAAGGCCCGGGGGAACTGCGCACGGCTCGCGTTTTATACGAATTTATATGCGAAGAGTACGCGGCCGCATTTCGATGCGGACGAGACGTAGAAGACATTGCCGCGTGATGCGCGATATATATATATATATACATATACATATATATATATATATATATATATATATATATATATATATATGGAACTCCACGCTTGGTGGTCATAAGCAGGCTCTTTTACGGCGAGAGCAGTACGTACGTTTCCAGCTCTAGCGTTTATTCATACCGCACCGTGGTCACGTGACCACTGCAGGCTCTCTGCCAAGCAGGAGCCAGCAAAGGCTCCAACGCGAAAGCCTCTGATCAGTGGTCAGAAGCGTTATCCGTCACGCCATAGGTCGAGACCCCCAAGAGACACTTAGAGGAGCTGATTCTGGTGGCGCTTCACACTTGATTGGCATAGACCGCAGCTCGAACTAGATTAACGGTTCTCGCTCTGACAAAGCGAGAGAGGGTGCGTGCTATCTCTATCAGCACTGCATTTTGCGATTTACGCAACAAGCAAAAACTTTCAACATAGCACTGTATACACGGGCAAGGTGTCCGTGTATTATGCCATGCACATGCGCGTTAACGAACCCCAAGCACCGCCGGGGTGGCGCAGTGGTTACCGCGCTCGACCACACTTCCCAAGGATGTGGGATCGAATCCCGGCCTCGGCGGCCGCTTTTCGATGGAGGCGAAAAGCAAGGCGCCCGTTTTCTGTGCGATGTCAGCGCATGTTAAAAGCCCCCAGGTGATCGACATTTTTGGAGCCCTCCACTACGGCGTCTCTCATAGCCTGAGTCGCTTTGGGACGTTAAAACCCACAAACCAAACCAAAGCAGGTAATCAAAACCTCAGGAGCCCTCCACTACGGCGTCCCTTATATATAATTGGTTCACAGGAAGGGAAAGGCGCGGTATCTGTCACACTTGTTTCTGTGGACACCTGAACAGAGCCGTAAGGGAAGGGAGGGAGGTGGGAGTGAAAGTGGAAAGAGAAGCGGTAGTAGAGCGTGCTAAGGAGTAATTTCGACCACCTGAAGATATTTAACGTGCGCTGACATCGCACAGCACACGGACGCCTCATAGCCTGACTCCTCGCTTCGAGGCGTTAACTCCTTGTTAAATCCCGTGAATCACAAACCTTTGCTCCCTTCACTCCCTCTTTCATCGCCCCTTCATCGTCGCAAAATTGAGGTTCCCAGAACCTATAGTATACTATTTTAATAATGCCGTTGCCTTTGTTGTTCTCGATTTTGTCTATAGACCCGTGAACTAGGCACGTTCGAGGCGCAAAGTGGTCTAGCCGCGCCCAGCTGTTGCAGCTTGCGAGGTTAAAGTCAATTTATTCATCTCGCGCTAAAGCCGACATTTAACAAACGAAGGCATTGCGCCTCGAAAGGTCTCGACGGGGCCTTGACTCTATAAGCAACAAAGGAATGCACTCGGGTGACAGACACAATGCTGCTAAATGGAAAGCAAGAACAGCCACAACTTAAGGTCAGTCCCATATGGAACACTGAAAAATTAATTCACTCATTTGCGCGGGCTGTCTTCAGGAGCCAGAGCAAAACTTCGGGCCATTCGTACACGGTGGGAAGCTCAAACATAATTTCGACTGTGCAGCTGAGGTTCTTGATGGTCGGATGAGAAACGTTGGGTAAAAAGCGGCGTTCTTGAAGTTCGCCTAAGTGCCGCCGATTGTCCGAAATAGAAAATAAAAGTATAGTAAAAGCAGAAACAGCAACAACATGTACGTATACTTAAAACGGTCATTATAATTGGTTGGTTCACAGGAAGGGAAAGGCGCAGTATCTGTCACACTTGCTCTGTGGACACCTGAACCGCGCCGTAAGGGAAGGGATGAAGGTGGGATGCAGAAAACGTTAGTTACACAGGAACGCTGGGGTGGTCGAAATTACTCCGAAGGCCTCCACTACGGCTCCTCTTTCTTTCCATTTTCACTCCCACCTTCCTCCCTTCCCTTACGGCGTGGTTGAGGTGTCCACAGAAAAACAAGTGAGACAGTTACCGCGCCTTTCCCTTCCTATAAATCAATCAATCAATCACCCCTTAGCAACAGTACACAGTCAACGGTGGTGGATGCGCACCACGTGGCCTTGGTAATATGTGCAGCATTACGTACGCGTGGACACGTACAAATGCTGAGCTCTGATATTCTTTTTGCCGCGCCAGCTTGAAGAGTGGGTTCGATGGCCGCCGAAAGGACTGCGGCCGTGTGAGTTTCACACTTCCGCCATGCCCCGCTCAAAGCAAATCTATGGGTGGGTGCCGATAACGACTGCAGCTGTCGAGGCTATTTTGAGGCGTGACGTCACTGGAGGCAGTTCCTCGCGAGTCAAGCGCGCCGCGAAGAGCCTCGATATTACTGCGCACTTGCAGCCGCTTCATCAGCTTCAGACAACTTTACGCCTCTAGAGGAGACGAGCGCAAAGGACGCGAGCAGCACGCGGAGAGAGAAAGAGCGCGCTTACGCTTCTTGTATTGAAAACAAACAAACAGAACAACAAACACAAAAAACGCCAGCGAAATGCTCAAACTTCCCTACAGCCCTCCACGCCGTTCCCAAGCACAAAGGTGTGTTTTGGTGCATGAAAAAATTTCGAGGCTTTAAGCATGGCTTGAACCTATATCCCAGTTGGCACAAACCATATGTGCGTATTGACACGGCATCGGATGCGGCCGGCCCAACATAGGACCAGTGTATGGCCAACACAGTACCAATATTGGGCTGATAGTTTGTGCCGCCTGGGTACGAGGGAAAGCTGTGCTAAGCACGGTTATGCATGATTTGACGGTTTGAATTAGGAGGACGTTCAAGGCTTTGCCTTGATTAAGGAATAACAGCGCGGAGACCAAGGACACGGAAGAAGACAACACCAGCGCAGGTGTCTTCCTTGTCCTTCGTCTCCGCGCTGTTATTCCTTAAACATGTACCAACTAGCTCAACTCTCCGTTTTATTGAACTTCGCCTTGAGAGTATACAGTGATAGCCCTTGTAACACCATCTGTTCAATCGGCGTTTTTTAAATATTGTGTTCTTTATTTACCGCCTTTTCAATCCGCGCTTTTTTATATTTTTTCTTTAACTTGGGTTTTTTTGGGGAAAAGGCGCGTATACTTTCGGTGGACACCACGGAATGGTGGACACCTTCACTTATCAGATCAAGGTCGCGCCACTTTTTTTGAAGGTCAAGCGGCCGAACAGGCTGACTTTGGCTAACACATAGCGTACTGAAGCTTTCGTTTCAAAACCTGCCAATTCCTTGATTGGGGTTAGTGTTTCTCTTCTGTTTTTCGCAGCGCATCTTCACTGCTGTGAATTCACGCAAGCACCCGTTCGCGACATCTGAGAGCGGCAAATCAAATAAAATAAAAAAAAAAAAACCATTCATGCCGTAGATCCACTTCGCCGTTAGATATGTTCGCCTGCACTTTTCAGCTCGACAGAACAGCTCCGTGCAAGAAGTGCTTGCATTCAGTCTCAAATATACCATATAATAGTGCAATATAATCGCAACAATTCTTCACTTTGGATGCAATAAATATGTTAATCGATCTCCCGATGCCCCTCTTTTCACTCTGTTCATTACTTCGATTGGGGCACGATCCAGGTATCCGTGGAGACCGCGACAACTACCACTATTTTCCTTTCTCATAAACGAAACCTAACCTAATGAGATCGGTCAGCCATCGCTTGTACCTACATCAGTGCATGCCTGCGATCGGAATAACCAAGAGAACTGATGCGACAAGAGGAGCACATTTTTCTCGGCCGTTTCTATTTTCTGATATGCTACCTAGTCGTGTACGAATCGGATTACCATCCCATATCAATTTCTCTATTCACCGAGTGCTGCGAGCAAGAACAATGAATCACTGCACGTGATGCTGCACAAGAGGGTCAAGAATGTCGGGAAACCACATTCCAAAAGCGCTGTCGTTTTCCACATATGTCGCCTCCTCCTTCGCATTCGTTCACCGCTTTCATGTTTTTCTTTCTTTCAGCGCGGGGAACAGACAGGAAACTAGGAGGCAACGCTCTGGGAGCAGCCTGTGCCCTCAGAATAACGCGACGTCAAGTTAGCTCCATATAGTTGATATAGTACACGCACGCAGCGACGTCTTTAGATGCGTCTTGTTTCCTCTTTTTCCTTGCTCGTTCTATCAGCCTGTGCTAATGCGTGAACAAGCAAAGCGGATTACAGAAGCATATGAAATTGAACGATTATGTTGTTGCTATCACTCCAATAGTGTTTCTCTTTTTTTTTTTTTTTTTTTTTTTTTACCTATAGCTGTCGTCAGTACGGAGCCTGCAGACGTTGCTGCAGAGATCTGTTTCAAACGCGATCGCTTGCGAATGGAAGTTCCCCGCCAGAAGCGGAATGTTCACACTGTCACCGGAATGCCTAACTCGAAAGGAAACAAACGCACAGCCCATCATGTGCTCGGTCGCTGCTCAACGCATGAAAAAAAAAGAAAAGAAAAGGGAAACATGAGAGACGCGTTTCGATTACTCGGCGTATTCGATCGGTAACAAGAGCTGCAATAAAGCTCCGCCTCGGTTCGCGAAAGGGATTCGATTCAGCGTGCGTTTGCAGCCATCGTCAACTCAATGTAATCGCGAGGTGTTCTGTAAGCACATGGAGCGACACCTAATTCGAATGAATGAATGAATGAATGAATGAATGAATGAATGAATGAATGAAAAACTTTATTCAGACAAAGGGAATTATCCCGGCATGGGTGGAGCCTCAGTCCAGGGCCCCAGTGGCCTTTGCCGTCTTGCGCGCTCTGTCGATCAGTTTGAGCTGCAGTAATCAGGCGTCGAGAAGGACAGCGCAGCCTCCCACTGCTCCGGTGTTAGTGTGGTGTTTATTGGCGCTACCTGTGTTTTTAGACACGCTCATGTACATGGTAGAGTGTAGGGGGTTCCCCGCATAGTGGGCATTTATTCTTATATGTTGTGGGATGGATTTTCGAACCTTCAGCCGAAGGAAGCCTTGCATCTTCGAGGCAGCGTTTACACAGGCCTCAATGAGGTCCAGTCAGATCAAATGGTTTCCTACAACAACTGGAACAACATACTTGAATTAGTTGTGTGGATTTTACCGCCCCGGCGCAGCAGCCACTCCATGTTGTTACATAAGGTAAGATGGAGTCCAAACACGGACTCCTCCCGCACCACTAATGTATCACAGCCGGATTTTGGTGATCGGTATTCGACCTTTTTGTATCGCAGGTTCTGGCGACTCTGAAGTGTCTCCCACACTTCGGAGCACTCGCCTTCGTACCTCGGCGCATGCCTGCGCTATCTGATTTCAACGTGTTCGTTACGTCGACTTTTTTCCTTTCCGCTAGAGCAGATTAACTGGTCAAACCCCAATAAGAACGAAAAAGAAAATTAAACGGATGTTCGCGTGAGCTTGTCTCCTTTCTTTTCTTTTTTTTTTTTTTTTTTTAATCACTGCCTGCCTTTCGCGTCTCCATCCAAGGTGAACACTGCTAAAACAAGCGGCTTAGACATCTCCTTCAAAGAGCCCACGAGCAGGCAAACAATGCTCTGGCAATAACGGCCGTTTTTCTTGTCTGTCACTTGACACTTCTCGAAGCGCATTCCTCGGCTTTACTCCGTGTTCGTGGCAGTTGTTTTCTTAAAAGAGTGCGCTGACGCCCGCCAACCGCCTTCGTGAGGTCCTTGCCTCTCTCGATACGCGAGGAAATCAACAATAGGGAGCCGCGCTACGGCACAAGGTGAAGGCGCGGGAAAGAAAGGGAGGGGGCGACAGAGCCGTGACGCCGCGCTCTTTCTAACCAGGCAGGCAGGTCGGCTCGCAGTGTTCTAAGCTTAGAACAGCTTCACTTTTTTTGCGCCTCTCCCACTCCTCTCCTGTCTCATGCAAGAGGACGATGACGCACCGTCATTACCCTCTTTGCTCCGAGGCGTCTTTCCTTTACACGCGAGGCTCTCCCGCGCAGCTGCCGAGAGGTCGGACAAAAGACGCGGGGCGCGTAGAGGTCTCAGAGAGAAAAGCGACGATAAATGCGCGAAGAAGGGTAAAAAAACAAATGTATAAACGAAAAACCAAGGGGCAGATGGAAAAAAATATATATATATAAACGAAAGAACAAGCGGCAGATGTAGTTTAGTCGCAATATAACCGCGCAACGGACGACGCGCGCTTAGTAGCGCGAAGTTCTGAGGCGCCGCGGTGCAAGGTGTCTGAAGCACTTGCGCAAACTGCTTGCGGCAGTTAGGGAGCCCAGACGTCGAAATACGGACGAGACATGACCCGCCTCGCGCGGAAGGTGGTGGCCGATATAACGAAATATCGTTGCAACTTGCAAGTGGATCACGAATGCGGCAGGGGCACCGCTGCGCTTTAAGCTGTTGTGTATACTTCGTTACGGCCGTTGAAGGAATCGGGGCATGGAATTCGAGAAAAAAAAAAAGTTAAAGAAAAGGCAGTGACCGTAACGTCGCGCTTCGTTTCGCTATAGCGAGATTTCGCCTTAATGAGATTATTAGAGACGTTATGTGACATCGTTATACCGTCCTTTAAAGTGGCAGGGTTGCTACATTTGGAACTATTAATTTTGCAACATCGTTTCTGCAACTCGTTTCTTCAGATCGTTCTTATATTTAGCATACAGAGGTTTCAGGGCACCATGGCTGTAAGATACGTTTTTCTGGCTCAGATGGTGTGACGTCGACGCCTGACGCAAGCAAGCTGTAAATGCATCCTTTGTCGGCACTCGGCAATTGCCTCCAAAAGCACTTAATATAATTTATAGCACAGAGATTCTGGAGATTTATGAGACCGTAACACAGATAAATAAAAATTATTTTATCATCTTCTACACAAATGAGATTGTTATTCTTGGCGTAGGAACAATTTTGTTAGGTCCAGGAAAAATAGACTTAATAAGAAACTAAGGAAATGCTGGCATATATGTTGACGCTAGCCTATAGAAAGGAGAAAATATGTCGATTTATCGATGCATCTGCTAACTCTGTCTACTTGCAGTAGTCTAAAGCCCCGGCAGGGCGCTAATGCGGTGGATTAGAAAGCAAGTAAAAGTGGATGAATTTGGTTTAAAAAAGCAACAAAAAAGGAAAATGGCAGACATTTATGTTGGTCAATTTTCTGTTTTGTTGCTCTAATTTCTACAGATACCGCCACGCGATCAAGGCGCACAACTTAGCAAAATTAGTTCTTAAGAACACCCCGAACGCTGTCGGGTTAGAAGCTAAGCTGGCTGTGAGTTATGAACATGCACGCGTATTTAAAGCTGCCGCTTCATTATTAAATACCGATTAAACCAAGCAGAAGTCTGCATAGGCCGAAAAACACAGTGCGCTAGCCGCATAGGATTAAGGTGAACAGGGCCAGTCTTAAGCCGAAAACAAGAAAATTGACTCAAGTTTCTGCGAAACTGCCCGCTTAATTAACGTACAACCGTGTGGTAGTGCAACAGCGAAACAGGCCGCGCTTTGTTGTTGTTGTTGTTGTTGTTTTTTTTTTACTTGCGTGTTTAGAACTGGCGCTAACCTCTGCAAACCCTGCAGCCAACCTGGCGTCGGCCTCCGTCTATACTGGACTAAAAAAAAAAAAAAAAACAAGTATCGCGTTGCAGTCCTTTCCAGCTCGCAGCCTGCCAGCCGACACCTGTCCGAACCTGTCAGTCTTGTGGGGAGATATACGTCAGGGACTGCAGCGCGATCCCGCCCAAGGACAATTCTCACAAAAAGTGCACTTCTTTTTTTTTTTTTTTTTTGTCACGCGTTCTGCTACTGGCTCGTCGCATACATGCCCACATTCGCGATGAAGGACCGCAGCCAAGAATTTCGCCATGAGCATTCCTCAACGAAACTATATCCAAGACCGTCACGCTCAAGGAACTGTGCAAGGGAGGCGCCAAATAACCTCTGCGCTTCTGAGCTATCTTGGAATGACACTGAACCGGGCAAGCGTATACATTGATTTTGTTATGCGCAGTTCGGGCGTGTTTTATAACAGAAAGCTCTGCGCTTTCAACCCGCACCCCGAAGTTAAGTGATCACATGCCGATCAATGGACATCTTGCTCACGTGATTCACTCTTCACACTGATTCACACTCTTTTCCTTCTTTTTGATCATTTATTAATAAACCACTAATACTACTACTACCATGAGTCAAGAGGACACCAACAACTCTTTCATCCCAGGGGACTGCAAAAAGTTTATTTTCCTTTTTAACTTCTGTATCGCCATTAAAACTATGCGCAGTTTGTTTCGCTCGTAATGTGATACTTATGAAGTTAATCTTGATAAACTTCGCTGTAAGAAAATGGCACCATTTCGTCCACGCTTGCATACCAGGATATCTGGGGAACAACGGTCGCACTCGATCAGACGTAACAGAAAATTAAGTTTGAGTTTTGTCGCGTGCACCTTGCATCAGTCCGAGCGTATTTAACACCAGGGTACAAAAAGCACGGGGTAATCACAAAAAAGGTGTGGATTCATTCAATCCACTTTCCTAGAAGCTGCCACCGATCAATGCCGACTGCCCATAACATGACGAACTCCACAGTTGGATGACTATTATTGGAAGACATTCCGCTATTGATATCGGAAAACATTTCGATATTGAGAATATATACTAGATTTGCCAAAAGTCAGCGAGCAGAGGCGGGGTTGTATCTTCGCAGTAAAGTAGAGCCATTACGGCACCACCCCCAAAAACGAGGATAACGGTACTCTGTATCTCAAGACATTTAAATCTTACGGGTGCCATACGCGCGCATTCCTGCTCACGTACGCCACGCAGTATAGTACACGTAAGCTGAGGCGGCAATTTACTTCCAGGGGCGGACCGCATATGTTTGTTCAAGCGTATACCGCGCATTCATGCATGCGGATTGTCTTCGCTCTTTAATTCCAGCGCGCGGGTGTAATGAATGAGCACGAGTCGGTAACCTTGAGCTTCGTATCACCTCTATCTGCCGGGGCTCATTTCCATAAAAAATGCCACTTCCCTATTGGAACAACAACCGCCTACTCGATCTCCAGCTCACACCCCCCGTCACTTCCCATTCAGGTACAGGCGCCCTGCACACACACGCTAACTCACTCTCACTCCAACACAAAGTGAAAAACAGCGTAGGAAGATAAAGGAAGAGAGATACCGACGTCCCCACCGAAGCAACTATAGCAACATGCCAACATTGGAAAGCCGCTGACTATTGGGCTGGGAAAACTGGCACCAATGATCACACAATGATGGCGTTTCACTCGGGCGCTACCAGATCCAAGGTGTAACTGGGTTTCCTACCATGACCACTACTGTCATACTAATTCACACTTGTTTACTACTCACGGTATTACCCTTATAACCCGAGGAAAAAAGACAACAACGAAGGCAGAGACGGATCTCTCTCGCTCCATATCACTCACAATTTATACACTCACGCACCGGCTCGCGCAGCGCACACACGTACAGGCTACAGCCCTTGTCAAAAGTGTACAGCCCAGAGAGTCTGCTTCTGAGCCGTGTACTGGCTCTAATTTAGCATCAGTGGATGTATACTTCCCATTGGAGAGGGTAGGACAAAAAATCTTATCAATAATCAAAAGCTTCGGAACACTGGCAATGCATTATAAGTCGCATAAAATGGCTCAGAAGCAGACCCTCTGGGCTCTCAGACACTTATGAGGAAGACTGTACACACTGGAAACTACGAACATGCACACATACAGGCCGCCATGCTGCACGCGTTAGGCAAAAACATTGCGACGTTCGCTCAGTACGTGCCACGCAGCATCAGCGGTTATGAACGGGCCTTCCTCCGACAACGGCATGCCTCGCAGCCACAGCACTCTACTACACGACACGAGAGCCTGGAATGCAGACACCTCCTCCTCCTCTTTCCTGCGGCCTTGGACACGGAAAGAGGTGGTGAGCCGTAAAAAAAAAAAAAAAAAAAAAAAAAAAAAAAAAAGAAAAGGGAAATGAAATAAGAAGCCACAAACGCGCTCTCCCTCCGCGCGGTACCTTCTTTTTCCCCGTTGGAGCCCCAGCGGCTACTTTCGCTCGTTTTTGCCTTTCTTCTTTCAATCACATTTCCTCTTCGAAAGAGAGAGTGAGAGAGGGGGTACGCCCGTAGCAAAGTCCGTACGTAGACGGCGCACGGGTTTCTATTACTGCGGGGCATTCGTTCCATGCTTCCTAAAGGCGGAGTCACACTGCGAAAACAGTTGGCCAACTCTGTCCGTCAACAGCGTGTTCGCGCGGTGTTGGCGGCCCTGTCACATCGCGCCAACACGAACTATTGGGAAACATGTCGTTGTCGCCCTCCAACAGCTGCCGCGAACTTGTTCTCCTACAGTTGGGCGACACCGTGTCACACCGCGGAAACTTGCTGCTCGTTGAGGCGCTGATGTCAGGAGCCGCTCATTTTGCTACTATTTTGCCCAAATTCATGCGCTATACACGTGCCTGTGAAAAATTCAATAGACAAAGAGGCTGTCCCAATTACTCTGAGCTTGCTTTAATGATGAACGAGGGCGCTGTTATTGTGGGACCCTCGGTTCGGCTCTCACTCTGGTCGATCTCCTCAGGTCCCGCCCTGAGAAATGATGAGCAGTTTGGAGGAATGGGTAGAGGCTTACGGCAGAGAAGACATTACATGAGATTTATCTACATACTTACAGGAGTACAGGAAAGTCACATGAGAGGCATTTGTGAGGCCTCGACCGTGAGAACGCGAATCCGACAGACCACCACCTTGGCTTGCAACACAACACGAGTGGAATTCCTCGTCCGGACGTCGAGTCGGCGTTCTGACCGCACATCCATACAGCTCGCCCAAGCAACCTTCGCTGATCTGATCACGTCATACGCCTTATCAATAATTAACCACTCAATTACAAATACACTTCTTCGTTTCACACACGCACGTTCGCACACAGTTTTCAAACATCCGCTCTCCGTGCTGACGCACCACTCACTCCTTCGCCCATTTCTTCACGTGCCCGCTCTCATTGTCGACGCACCACGCACTGCTGCTCGGTGTCCCGTGATCGCACTATCTCGCATCAAAGCATGGACGCTGTATTTGCTGCGCACTAAGCCCATTCCAAAAAGAAAACACCACTACCAAAACAAGGTAAACACGGATGGCACGGCGCCAGCCACCGCGGCGCCGAATCGTCGGAGGGACGCTGCAGATGGGGGTTGTCAGTTTACATGTTCCCAGGCACACACACGGGACGCTCACGTTTGGTTCAAGGTTCACACAGCCGCCGCCAAGGCGGGAATTCCCGGCGCAATAAGTCAGCCGGCGACGTATACGGCTGGCAGGCAGCAGCGCATATCATCGCCACCCGCGGGAGGCGCCGTTGCCAAAGCTCCGCGCCTTTGCCAACGGGTGAATGCGCTGCCTGCAAGACACCACAACGTGGGAAATGGTTTGCATAGAAACTCTGCAAAAAAAGAAAACCGTATCTGCAAGTAGGAAATTCGCAGGAATGAGTCAATCAGCTCAAATATGAGTACTTTGGTTGGTCTGTTGTCGTCCAGAAATTCGCCCGGCCAGCGAACAGGCCGAACAGCGTTGACGGACACTGTTTCCTGCTTGTTTTGGTTGCCAAACACTGTCACACCGAGGTAACACTGCAGCAACCTGTTTGGCTTCCCGACTGTTCGTGCGGTGTGACATGCTGTTGGGGAACAAGTTGGTTCGGAAACTTGTTGACGGCTTGTTTGGCAAACTTGTTTGGTTGAACACTGTCACACCGAGGCAACACTGCAGCAACCTGTTCGGCTTCCGTGCTGTTTGTGCGGTGTGACATGCTGTTGGGCAACAAGTTGGTTTGGAAACTTGTTGGCGGCTTGTTTGGCGAACTTGTTCGGTTGATGTCGCTGTTGTGTTTCCGCAGTGTGACTCCGCCTTAAGCGACGACGCGATGCAGACAGCCAGCCCTTTCGCCGTCTTCTCCCAAGGAGCAGGGCGGATTTCGGCGCGGCGGCGCCTTCCGAAGAAGAGCACTCGCGGAACGAAGGGATCACAGGCTGCCGTATGGGAACCGCTCATTACGCTGTCGCCAATCGTCAAGGTTCTCACTATTCTCTGACTCTCGCTAAGCTTCTTTCTTTTCTTTTTTTTTTTTTCCTTTCCCTACTTCGTTGCGCATAGGCGTTTACGCACGCAATTCGTGGCCTTGCGAGTAAATTGCACACCATACAGAGTGTATGATGAAAGCGGCTTCTTGGAGACGCCTTTCGATGTTTGATTTCTTTCATTTTGGATGATTCCTTTACATTTTCAGCATTTCCAAAGGGTTAGACAGTGGATGGCATGACGGAATAGATGCCATATGCGGAAAAAGCGACGTAGAGATACGCCGGATCCGACTGAGAACGTGGGCCAGTAAAAACAGATTTTATCGAAGCACCTTATAATAGTTTTGCCCGCACAATGTTTGACTGTCCGAACGCCGCAGCACAGGTTCAATCCACACAGGACTTGCACAGCCAAGAAAGCGGCTTTATAGCTTAACCGCCCACTTCTAATGAGGGTGCAATTTATTCATTAACATCCACCAAAACGGTTTTGTTTCACTCCTACATCACGTGCTCAATTTTTCACGAATGTTTTCATGCCGCGCAGAAAAAACTCGCAGCTGAATTGTTAGCCAAGTGTTGCTAGTTGTTCTGTTATTATATAGAGCACCATAAATAGCACCTATCACCACTATAAAGGAAAGAATAACTAGCAGCAAGAACCCATCAGTATCCGTGGCGTGCAAATTAATCAAATGTTTCATGTCTCCCGCGGTCTTAAGTTTTTGTCTTGCGCTGCGTGAAATACGCACTGCCTTTCAGCGCTTGGGATGAGCATCGCATTCAGGTATACAATGGTAATGGTAATTCAGGCATACACAGCAATCCGGAGCTTTCTATTCAAAGTGTGCAGAGTAGCTCAATATGAAAGTGAACAAAGATTGAGTATTCAACAAATCACTACTCCGTAATTATGTGTGCCAAGCACACATAATTAAAATAAATAAATACGTGCCAAGCACAAATTGTTTTTTTTCTATTTGTTAACTGCAATTCCTCTTGGGTACAACATTAAATTTACTTGCGAATTTTGTTTCAAAAGAATAGCGAGCGAACTAGCCTGTTTCTGCAAACTGATCGTTATTTTTCATAGCGAGCTAACGATCATTTACGGCAAAAGAGATATGTCCGTTACAAGGAAACAAAGAGCGCTGTCCAGTAAGGACTCTAACGAGATACAGGCGTTGCCAAAGTGCAAACAAAGCCTGTCGGTCATCGTCGGCTGACACAGATCCGTGAGCTTTGCACTTATCCCTATTCTCGTCCTCGTCTATTCACACACACTGACTCTGAGGACAATTCAAGAACAATTTCGTGTCAAACTGCCGCCTCAGTAAAACCAATTCCGGGACTATTTGGGTACGTCGACGTTTGTTGATGATTATTTTAGGGATGAGAAAACTGCATTTAAGAATCCGCTCGCCACTCGACGACTCAAACAAATGGCGGCTACACCGAAAATGACTCCGTGATCACCGTCGTGAAATGAATGCCCCTGTAGCCTAGCCTCCAAGATCTGCCAAATCCTTCCCCCTCTCCTAAAATGAACTGCGTCATCGCACCGGCTCTACTCATATTTCATGCAGCTCTATTTCATCAGTGTCAATTCGATGCGGCAGTTCCTTGGCACAGTCCAATATGAACCCCCTCCCTTGTTCCTTTAGCGTTCCATTGGTGCTCACTTGTGCCAGCAGCGCCGGCGACATGGGCACGTCGCAACGAAAGAACCGCATTTTCGTCCGACGCTGTCCCCGCCAGCTGAATCCTTCCTTCCGAGTCATGGAAGCACCGGGACTTCCCGAAAAATGAATAATACGAGATAACAGACAGAGCAATACTCCAGCGCTAATAAAGGAGGGAAGTGCGCGTTCGTACGTTACCTTTATCTTGAGGATCAACCTACGCGTCTAAAGTTTAGACACATTACAGCGCTGTTATTTTCGTAGTATATACAACTCACGGACCATCATAGATGGCATACGCGAAAGGAAATACGCGACGGCTTGTTTTCAGTGCAACGCAAAAACGGTCACATCTCGGCTTCATTCACCACGCTCTCGACGCTTTTCGCGCTCTGTCCCAAGCGGCCGCAAACGCGCACGTAAGTACAGCATCTAAAGCAACACCAGCGGCGTCATCAAGAACAACCAAGCCTGCGGCGGCGTCGCGCTGAACGTGATCGGCATCCCGCTGCAAACACAAACTGCGCGCACACGCCGCTGCCTCGGCCACAGCGGGGCTGCGGCCGGTCGCCGTTTTGCGCCGCACACGCGCATGCAGATATGCCCCTCGGGGGAGCACGGGGATAAACGTTGAAAGGGAACAACACACACGCGAGGAGGAAGAGGAGGCAGTGGAACCCGCGGTGCGTGACGCTCGACGCCGGCAGAGGAAGCGACTGTTTGCGCTCGGGTTCACGCTCCACCGGAACACAGCGAAAGGGCGGCCCCCGCGGTGTACGCATACACCCCACTACTACAGCAGTTCTCGCTTATACAGGATGCGGCAGCACAGGGTCGAACCTTGTACCTCAAACAAGCTGAAGGTGCGCGCCGAGCTTTCTTTGCCAATACTATTTTATCTGCGGCATAAACACACTGGCCACGATGGGATCGGTCGGTGGTCGCGGCGCTCGACCGCTGAGTTGAAGGTCGCGACATCGGATCCTGGTCGAGTTTCGGTGGGGCACGAACGCGAAAACGTCCGGGTGCTGTGGTATGTCAGTGCACGCCAAATAACTCCACGCGGATCAAAGTAAGCCTGGAGCCTGCCACGACACACCGACGAAATCGGGGCAATCACTGCGCCTTGTCGTCTCATTCCCTTTGTGTAAATAAAGTTTTTCATTCATTCATTCATTCATTCATTCATTCATTCATTCATTCATTCATTCACTCTTCAGGAAGTACATCTGCAAGTTGCAGTCGTAAACGACACTGCACTGGGCCGGAATCGAACACGAACACCGCCTGCCTATAGAACCAGCAGCATAGAGTTATACCCGTGCCACACGGCAAATTTAATGTCATTTCCATCGAATGACATTCGTTCAAAATGACATTTGTTTGCTGCCACACGGGAAAATGTAATGACATTCGATGAAAACGACATTAGGCACCGAATGAGTTTGGGGAACGCATTCGCTCGCGATCGTCCGAGGGAATGTGTTATCTCGAAACCAGAGACTCAGTAAAATTAATCCCCAAAATAAAATAAGTAACAAGATAATGACATTTTTCATATGCAATTTTATAAGCATCTATTTATTTATATAAAACATAGCAAACAGCGCTGTAAAAAAAAAAAAATAATACCACTCTCGCTATCAGCAGATCATATGACGGGCGGCCATGTTTGTTTATATGCTGGATGCTAGCACACGTGCACGAGTGGTTACGGCGTTACGGTTACGGCAGTGTGCCAGTGCCATTTCTTGTATTGAAAGGAGCAGGATTTTCTCAGTTCTACAAGCAATGGCTGAGGAAGTAGCCAGATATCGAGCGCAGTGGACCGAGGCAGAAACTTTTGTCCTGATCAGAGTGTGGCAGGACCACCTGTGCGACCTGCGCCGGACAAAGCGAAACGCTAAAGTTTACTCTGCAATTGAAGAAGCCCTTCGGGCGGAAGGCATTGAGAAGGGGATAAAGGCTATAAAAAGCAAAATGGAGAATCTCGGGAACAAGTACAGGTAAGATTTTTTTTTTTTTTTCTCCAACCAGCTATCCTAATCCGCTTTACAGGAATAGCCGTGCATAGGCCTCGAGCTTTCTTTAGCAGGCAGCTAGTCAGTGTGCATGTGTGATGAACCAGCTGCATATTTGTCGCAGTCTTTTTTTTTTTTTTTTCTTGCCATAACCAATAACATCTGCGCTGCACCAATTAGTTTTTCAGTTTGCAGCAACCGAGTAGGAATGCAATGTGTTAAGCTTCCGCGCTTTCGTACTGCGCATTTAAATTGTTTGTTACGGATGCGTGTGCTATAATCGTGCGGGTTCTGTTCTGAGGATGCGCACCTTATTCCGATTCAAGATTATATTCTTTAGCGCAGTCGTGACATTGCTATTATTGCCGACACGCGAAGCATAGTGCGTCGGCAGTGCAGAAAATATATTACTACGCGACCGAGCAGTACCGTGCATGCCCGCATTAGTATAAAACACCACAATGTTATTTCTTGCAGAGAGCTCAGCAAGAAAAACACAGGGCAAGGTGCCATTGTGTGGAAATTTTATTGGGATCTGCACAAGTTCTTGGGCACATTGCCAGCCAATGATTCAAGCCTGGCTCAAGAGACAGGCTGTCACCTGGAGTCCACAGCGGAAGAAGTAAGAAAAATTATACTGCATTTGCAAAGGATCTGAAATGTGTTTATGAATGCATGCTGTTGAAATGGTACTGCAGTGGCATGTCAGTATTTGTGTTGTCCACAAAGAAAGCCAGTGGTTACATTTTTCCCTGCTAACCTTCACTTGGAAATTGCTGTAGAGGTAATTTGATAGTGACCATGATGTATCATAATGCAGTTATGTATAATGTTTCACACAATAAGTTATGCGGTTTACTACATATGCTGTCTAGTCGACGTGACGGGTATTTCCTGTATTGTTGCACATGCATGGTATCGTTTCCAACATATATTATTCTTCCAGCTGTTCCGCAACATGGTTGATGGAGAGGACACTGACCAGTACAACTTGGAGTCCAGCCAGTCGCCAGCAGCGTGCAGGGAATCTGCACATTTAGATCAATGTGCTGCAAATTCTTCGGAGCCACTTGCCGAAAACATTTCACAGAGGCAGTCGCCATGTGGCCGTCTGCAGCCTCCTACCACTAGGCGTGGAAGGCAGCAGAAGGAAAACTTCTTCGGTCAGCTGATTGAAGAGCAACGCAGGCTGCGTATATCGTTCGAAAATTCTAAAGATAAAGAGTTTTCGTTCAGAGAACGTGAACTAAAGTTGCAGGAGGCAGCTGCTGAGAGAGAGATCAAAGCTGCTGAGAGGGAAGACAGGCTAATTGATGTGCTCTCTGAGCTGTGCAAAAAATAAACTGGTGCAATATCCCCAGCTACATTTCTTGTTTTTATGTTGTGATGTGTCACATTGTCCAGGGTTTCTTTAACCACAGATAGCTATAAACATTATGTATGCCGGCCCATATAAACTACATGCTGTCGACACACTCATTTCCAGTGCAGTGGAAATTGTGCAGGCAAAAACTGGACTTGTTTGCTATGGTATATATATCTGTCAGGTAAATGCTGCAACACACGCTACAGCGGAACCAACATTGAGGGGTGAGAGGCAGTTCTGTCCAGCTCGAACCATGAGGATCAATGCGCACTCGTCGACAGTCTGGAGAACAGCTTCCGCCAACAGGGCCCTCGACAGAGGGCGTGGCCACCCATTCTTCTCTCCAAACACCTCGTTCCTAAAATATTATTTCAGCAACAACAATGCTAATTACATGCTACAGCCTTGTTATAGGTCACACACACACACATACACACGTTTGATCACAGTCCAGCTTGAGCGACCTTCACTGAGGAAGTTGGTTCTTCTTCTTGAAGTACGAGGCAAGGGCTGCCCTCACTTCACGGCCCTGGCCGTTGGCTACATCTGTGCGATGTACTGGCTGTGCGTACAGCCCGTCGAAGTCATGCGCCTCTTGCACCCACTGCTGTTCAATAGGGTCGTTGAGTGCCTCGCAAATGTTGTGCAGGACACATGCAGCTCTGAGTGCCTGCTTTGCTGTTGGGAGCTTGCACTCCATGCGCTTCATTGTGTATCTGAACCGCGCTTTCAGCCGACCGAAGGCATTCTCGACAATTCGTCGAGTTTTGGATAAATTATAATTAAATGCTGCCTCACGTGGTCCCGATGCATTTGCAAATGGTTTCAGCAGGTTTGCTGACAGAGGAAATGCTTGATCACAAAGTACTAGCGGGGGCACTGTTACCCCCTCAATCACTGACACAGGTGACTGGAAGCAGTCACTCTCAATGTACTTGCACAACTTCGAACGGCCGTACACAAATGCGTCGTGGCATCTTCCGGGGCTTCCAATGTTGATATACCGGAAGCAGTATCTGTGATCAACGAGGGCCAAAAGTATGATGCTATGCCTGCAAAAAACATGAGAAAAAAAGTCAATGTGGGTGACCCTTTATTATGAAGTGCAATTTCATCTGAAATAAGAAGAAAAAAAGGCCATTATTTCTAGCTTCAAATTTGCATTCAATACAAGTTATCTAGAATAATATCCAAAATTTTGCTTTCAACAGGATTCTGCCATTGCTATTGGAGCACTCCACACAAGACACGTCAGCGTGTGTTCACAGCATCAGCATTCACTTAGCATCTTGGTGATTATAAATCCTAGAAGATTGTCGTTAGCATGGGTACCACTTGACACAATGGTGCCCATAATACATCTTTTTGAGTACCCTTTTCAGATATATAAAGCCTAATGTTCGAGCTAGCCGTTAAATTTAGTACCGTCATAAGTAGCAAATACGGTTGAACAGTTCCTTGACTGAAAACATGTTTGAATAAGCCCAAGGCATCCACTAATTTTCATGCGGTGTCTCCAATACGTAAAAAAGTTAACTGTGAAGAAGGCGCCAGAATATGTATGCCGTTTCCTGTTTAGTCAAATAATTTCAAACACTTACCACCCTTTATAATTATAGTAGTCAGAAGCATGCTCCAGCGGCGGCGAAATGGGGATATGGCAGCCATCCAAGGCGCCAATAGCCTGCGGGAAGCCGCTCACCGCGTAGAATTCGCGGATGTGTTCCGACATTTCTTCTCGGCTCACCATGCGAAGCCATCGCGCCTCCAGCATTTCGATGACAGCAGCAAAAAATTCTTTGCTGATCAGGTTCACAGTCGAGCGTCCCAGGCCGAAAAGATGGGCAATCGTTTGGTCTTCGGCGCTTGACCGCAGCCTGTAGAGTCCAATGGCTACACGTTTTTCCACCGAGATGGACTCTCGCATGTTAGTGGTCTCACGCTCAAGAACATGCCTCAAAGCATCAACAATGTAACGAAACGTAACCCGCGTGACGCGTAGCGACTGTGGGAAATGTGATTCACCTAGGTTGGGCAAAGTGTCCTCGAACCATCTTTCGTTGCGCTGGAACACCCAGCGCTCCCGTTGAGCAGTTGGCAGACTTGCAGCCATGAAGGCACTTATTGCGAACGAGTTAGCTAAAAGTTGCTCCTCCAAGCCCCTGGTGACAGCAGCTTGTGTGCGTATTAACGACCTTAACTGCTCTCGCTTGCTTTCATACTGCACATGACAGCTTCGGCGCTGTTCTCGTGAGCACAGGATGGCACGAATAACTTGACGCCGCCGTCGTTGGAAGTCAGCTTCTTGTGATACGTCGTCCATCGCAGAAGCAAGCATCAAGTCGAGACGCACCGAGGCGACCAGTCGATGAAAGCAGAAGGGGGAACTTTCTACACATACGCGGACAGCAAATGAGAAATCTGAGGAAATTTTCAAAGGAAAATGGCGTCACGCTGCTCGAAAAACGACGGCTCAAATGTGGCGCTGGCTTCAATCTGGCTCGGCTCTCGATGGCTAGCGCTGTTGAACAAGTTGGTGTAAATATTTGTAAATTTACTTTTCACGAGGTTTACAATATAATAACAAGTGCAGTACATATTTTAAAGCTGTTTTCGTTAAAGTTCGCAAATTTTAAAGCATGTAGTACAATATTTTATATCTGCCACTTTCTGTCCATCGCAATGGTCATCAGTTGCAAATGTCATTAGTTTTGGTCGTGTAGCAGCGCGCACAAAAAAATGACATTAACCTGAACGAATGTCATTCGATGGAAATGACATTAAATTTGCCGTGTGGCACGGGTATTAGCTTACCCTATCGCAATAACAAGATAGCCCGCGTAATCTGCAATGTGCCACCCGGTGGAGGAAAGGGGACATGAATTGGGCTCTGGAATTTGGACTAACAAGTGCGTCGAGGCTGAAAAGAAAGAGTAAAGGTGCCCCAGACCATGCCACCGCCCGCGTAGAGATATGATGCTTGATTTTGGAGAGTGCGAGTCCAGACAGAACCAGCCGGAGTGGCGCAGTGGTTACGGCGCTCGGCCACCGTTCCCAAGGATGCGGGGTCGAATCTCGACCTCGGCGGCCGCTTTTCGATGGAGGCGAAAAGCAAGGCGCCCGTGTGCTGTGCGATTTCAGTGCACGTTAAAGAACCCCAGGTGGTCGAAATTTCCGGAGTCCTCCACTACAGCGTCTCTCATAGCCTGAGTTGCTTTGGGACGTTAAACCCCACAAACCAATCCTGACAGAGCAAACGGTGCGGGTCCGCGCACCGATCCTTTTAAGACTATACTTCGCAGCGCCGCCGCAGCGAGGCGTTGATTTCGTGAAAATCACAATACACAGTCGTACTGCTGTGTTCGCATTTAATACTACGGTCAGCATGCAGTGACCGAGTGACTGCTGTGCTTACCACATTGAAGCCATAAGGCCGACATACCACTGTCGGCCGTTCTGAATCCTACTTAGAGAACAAACGGTGAGCAGTTAACGGAAGAAATTTCTTTTAACCTCACGTCAATAACACACGGATGGACATAAAAACGAGAACGATGACTGTCACCGTCAACATCGTAAATAACTCAAATGAATTAACAAAAAATTGCATTTTTCGTAAACAACCCAAAATAATTAACAAACGTGTCTACTTGAACAACTGAAAAGGCGGTCGTATTCTTATACAGACTGAAAAGCTGGTTAAAGTCTAGTAGAGCATCCGTTTTCCGCAACATACATCTCCAAGAGTTTCACTCAGCCCGTGTAAATCACGCAAGAGACACTGCAAGCGTCTCGTTTACCGTTCACTTTCGATTATCACCAGCTTGCATCACGCCGCCAATATGACGTAAGAAAAGAATCACACGGAGGACGCAGGGGACGACACGATATCACGCCCATCCAAAATCACTCGGGATGCGGGCGTCCCAATCCGCAGGAGGCTTATTCATGGATCACTGCCTTGTCGTGGCGGAGGGGCTTGCGAAACTCGATGAAGTCGTGAGCTCTGCTGTGTAGGGCCACCCAAGATAGACAGGTCACGGCAGAGAGTTCTGACAAAATGTGATTCACTGGAGAAGGTAATGGCAACCCACTCCAGTATTTCCTGCCAAGAAAACCCTATGGCCAGTCACAATACCATTATCGATATGGCGCCGGAAGATGAGCCCCCCAGGTTGGAAGGCGTCCCACATGTTACTGGGGATGAACAAAGGGCGATTCCTAGTAGCTCCAGGACGAATGAAGCGGCTGGGCTAAAGCCAAAAGGACGCTCAGTTGTGGATGTGTCGGGAAGCGACCGGAAAGTCCGATGTTGCAAGGAGATATATCACATAGCAACATGGAATGTCAGATCTATGACGCAAGGTAAACTGGATATCGTCAATCGAGAAATGGACAGATTGAACATTGATATCTTGGGTATCAGCGAGCTCAAGTGGACCGGAATGGGAGAATTTAACTCCGGCGACCATTATGTCTTTTATTGTGGGCACGAATCCAAGAGAAGGAATGGGGTCGCTCTCATAGTAAACAGAAGAATGGGCAAAGCAGTGCTAGGGTACAACCCCAAAAACGACCGAATGATTTCACTTCGGATCCAAGGTCACCCTTTCAACATAACAGTTATCCAAGTCTATGCACCGACCACTGCTGCTGAAGAAGCTGACGTTGAGAGATTTTATGCGGACCTACAATGCCTTTTAGACCGCACCCCATCATCAGACGTCGTTTTTCTCATAGGAGACTGGAATGCTAAGGTCGGGAGTGAAGAAATATCCGGAATTACAGGCAAGTTCGGTCTTGGTGAGCCAAATGAAGCTGGGCAGAGGCTAGTAGAGTTCTGTCAAGAAAACAACCTGACCATAGCGAATACTCATTTTCAACAGCACAAGAGGCGCCTGTACACATGGATTTCACCGGACGGTCTGTACAGGAATCAGATCGATTATATTATTTGCCGGCAGAGATGGAGAAGCGCTATACAAGCAGTAAAAACAAGGCCTGGGGCCGATTGTGGCACCGATCATCAGCTTCTTGTTGCCAAAATTAAGCTTCGATTGAGGAAAACGCAGAAAACTAGAAGGCCTTTCAGGTATGATCTGGATCAGATTCCATTAGAATATGCTGTGGAAGTGAGGAATCGATTTCAAGAATTAGATCTAGAAGACAAAGAGCCCGAAGAGATGTGGACTGATGTTCGTGATATAATACAAGAAGTTGCTACTAAGGTAGTTCCAAAGCAAAAGAAATGCAAAAAAGCAAACTGGTTATCTGAAGAGGCTTTGCAAATAGCTGAGGAAAGGAGGATGGCAAAAGGTATGGGGGAAAGAGAAAGATACAAGGTTCTCAATGCGGATTTTCAGAAAATAGCAAGGAGAGATAAGAATGCCTTCCTGAACATACAGTGTCAAGCAGTTGAGGACAACAGCCAATTAAGAAACACAAGAGCTCTGTATAAGACAATCAAAGATATCAAAGGAAGCTTCTGTGCTAAGCTGGGCGTGATAAAGGACAAACGAGGCAAGGACCTCACTGAAGCCTCAGAGATAAAGAAGAGGTGGCAGGAATACACAGAAGAACTGTACAAGAAGGACCCGGATGTGCAATCCCAACATAGGACGGTTGTGATTACTGATCTCGAGCCGGGCATCCTGAAGAGTGAAGTTGAATGGGCCTTAGCCAGCCTTGCTAAGAACAAAGCAAGCGGAATTGATGGTATTCCAGCTGAGTTGCTTCAAAACCTCAACCACGACGCTGTTAACACACTGCATACATTATGTCAAAAGATTTGGACAACCCTGCAGTGGCCACAGGATTGGAGGAGGTCAGTTTACATCCCCATTCCAAAGAAAGGCAGTGCCAAAGATTGTTCCAACTACCGCACGATCGCGCTTATTTCGCATGCTAGCAAGGTGATGTTAAAAATCCTGCAAGGTAGGCTGCAGCAGTATGTGGATCGGGAGCTTCCGGACGTGCAAGCTGGGTTTCGCAAGGGCAGAGGAACTAGAGACCAAATTGCCAACCTTCGCTGGATCATGGAAAAAGCAAGAGAGTTCCAGAAACCCATTTACTTCTGCTTTATTGATTATGCGAAAGCGTTTGACTGCGTAGATCACAGCAGATTGTGGCAAGCTCTCCGAGAGATGGGAGTTCCAATTCACCTCATCTGTCTCCTCAGGAACCTGTATGAAGGGCAAGAGGCCACAGTCAGAACTGGGCATGGTCTTACTGATTGGTTTCCGATTGAGAAAGGGGTGAGGCAAGGCTGCATACTGTCGCCCTGCCTATTTAACCTATATGCAGAGTGCATCATGAGGAAGGCCGGTCTGGACGAGTCTTCAGCTGGAGTGAAGATTGCTGGAAAACGTATCAACAACCTTAGATATGCGGATGATACCACTTTAATGGCAGAAAGTGAAGTGGAACTCAAGAGACTTCTGATGCGCGTACAAGAAGAGAGTGAGAAGTTTGGGCTTAAACTGAACATTAAAAAGACGAAGATCATGGCGTCTTGCCCTATCAAGTCCTGGAGCATCAATGGACAAGAAGTGGAAGCTGTGACAGATTTTCTGTTCTTGGGCGCCAAGATTACCTCGGAAGGAGACTGCAGCCATGAAATTAGGAGACGCCTGCTTCTGGGAAAGAGAGCAATGGTTAGCCTTGACCGCCTAGTAAAGAGCAGAGACATTAGTCTGCCAACCAAGATCCGTATAACCCGTGCTATGGTCTTTCCAGTTGTGATGTATGGATGCGAGAGTTGGACTGTGAAAAAGGCTGACCGCCGAAGAATTGACGCGTTTGAATTGTGGTGCTGGCGAAGACTCTTAAGAGTTCCTTGGACTGCCAGAAGATCAAATCAGTCGATATTGTCGACCATAAACCCTGACTGCTCATTGGAGGGTCAAATTCTAAAGTTAAAGCTCAGCTACTTTGGTCATCTGATGAGAAGAGAGGAGTCGCTGGAGAAAGATTTGATGTTGGGAAAGGTTGAGGGTCGCCGGAGAAGCGGTAGGCAGCGAACGCGATGGTTAGATGGCATTCTCGAGGCATTGCAGATGAAGCTATGTGATGTTAAGAAGATAGTGAGAGACCGGAAAGCGTGGCGTGACATGGTCCATAGGGTCACGAAGAGTCGGACACGACTGAACGCCTGAACTGAACTGAGCCCGCTTCTATTCACGTCACGTGCATCTCGCGCATGCATTCGTAATGTATACGAGTCGGGAGAGCGCTCTCGATGTGGAAAACGGGCACGGCGGCAAAACGATGCAGCGGGCAAGCTTACAATCACCCACTTACCCTGTCCCTTTAGAAGTGTGCAGCGCCATCGGATATCTGGGGGCGTATCTGGGGGCGTATCTGCCCTAATCAGGGTCTGTTGCATTCACTATTCGTGGTTCAGAATAAAGCGGCGTTCAGATGCCAATCAATCACGGTAGATTGCCAATCGCACCGGCCAATCGCGAATTCAAAAAAGATCCCAAAGCTCCAGAATCTAGAGCTGAGGAAGCAAGGCGAAAAACTGTTATGCTCTTCGTAGGTACAGCCTTTGTCAAAAATATACGGCCCAAGAGCGCTCTAACTAAGCCCCTGGAAGCAATACTGGAATATATAGGTAAGCATAGACAAGAATGGGGACTAGATTTGTCGTCTACTAGATTTTAAACGGTGTAGATGCGTACTGAGCACCGTTACGGGGCTTTGAATCAAAACCTTTGGCCTGTATATTTTTGACAAAGACTGTACATGGCTGTTTCACAGCACGCCGTTGTACTTAAGACAATCAATTACGGTTCCTTGCCAGTCGATCCGGTCAATCCGGGAAATTGAAGCACCTCAATACTACAGAATCTTAGCTTCTATCAACCAATCCGGGCAGCCATGCTATTTTCAAGTTCTCCGTCGGATGATGTACAAATGCGGCAAACTAACTGGCAGCCTGCCAATCACACCAGCCAGTCACAATGGCGAGCTGGCCCGTCTGACTATCTAGTCAAGTATAACGGTTTCTTTTCTTTTCTTTTTTTTTTTCTTTTTACAACTATAAAGGTTGTCTGTGATTGGTAAACGTCCACGAAACTACCAATAAGGATAATCTGCAAATCGCACCGGCCAATCGCGAGTTAAAACTGTTCTGCGGTGCGTAATCTATGGGCGTCAAGCAGTCGCGCTAATTGGAGCCTCGCTGTGTCTTCGCAACAACGTTTCGCGATTGGTCGGTGCTCGCGCCTCGACGAATCACGACAACCTACCAAACACATAACGCGCCGCCAATCGCGATGTTCCTGCGCCAGCGGTCGTCGTGCTTCGCGAATTCGGTCGCCCTCGATTAGCTGCCGCGAGCTGTATAGTACAGCCTTCGGAACGCGCTGTGCGCTTCTTGGCCAGGCGGAGTGTATAACCGGAATTAAGATACAAAGTTAAAAAGTAAAAACAACAACAACAAAAAAAAAAACGATACACTAAAAGGTAAAATGTAAGGGTAGGGGGGCTGTATCTTCGAAGAATCGAAAGGACGCTGCGGCATCACTTTTATCTCGACGCAGCGGGAAACGAAAAGACGCGCGCAGAATACACGTCTTCTTTTTGTCCTTCCTTCCGTACACACACAGTGAGTACACACACACGCGCGCACATCGATGTGTCATAAGACGTGCCTTGCGTAGCAAACAAGCGATTGCAACTTGGCGACGACGCATGAAAAGACTGAAACTCAATCCGCTGTGCGCGCGGTTATCCCGTTATTTTGTATATCATTTGCTGAAAGTTTTTGCACTTGCAAGCGACGAGTGTGTACCAACACCGAGCGCCGCGCAGTAAAGAAGGAAGCCCGGTAGCTTTTTGAAGGCAGTGCTGATCGTATTAGGAGGGAAATTGGATACCCTTGAAATCAATATCGACTTCGACGAAGGGACGAAGACATTGTTCCTCTCATTAAGCTCCCTCCCACGTAATTACTGCCGCTAATTATTTTTATGGCGCTCAGAGCGGGCGACGGAGATGTTTGAGGGAGAGAGCGAAGTGCTCCGCGTAAACAGCCACGAATTATTCGCCTATGTTAGCTCAAGGGCGCAGATGTGGGGCACCTGCACGGGGGTGGATATCGATATGGCTATGGAATACGTAATTGGAGATAATCATCATCATGTTCATTTATTACACCCTTATTAGAGCCCAAAATTGTAACTGTGCTCGTCACTACTTCTCTCTAATAGACTGAGACAATTGCGGACGAGCCTCAAACAACGAACCTACTGTGTAATTTGTATCATAGGGTATGCATTTTTATTTTATCCTAACCTGCCCTGCCCTTTCTTCCTGCCTGTTAACACTCTGTTTTCATCTTCCTGTTCCTCCCTTTATTTCCGCCGCTCCAGTTCAGGTGCTTCGGATGATTAAATAACCGATGTCGGGGCTGGCAAACACCTTTTCCGCTTCCATGTTTGTTTATTTCAATAAAAGCCACTTACTACTACTACTTCTCTCCTTCCCTTTCAGGTATCGCTATTCCCTTTTCCCAGCGCAAGGTACCCAACTGGAACAACCTTCTGGTTATTCTCCCTGCATTCAGTCCTCCCATCTGGGACGATATAAAATACAGGCAATGGCACACGAGCATAACAATGTGACATCAGGTTTTTATCGTGCAATTATAATAATTACGGCGAGAAAAACGACTACAAAAATGTTCAAGAAGGTCGCTGACCGCAGACGATATAGCAGTGACAACAGATCGGAAAGAGAAAAAAGGCGGTATGGTAGTCGTCATCGGCGGTCAATTTGGAACAAGAGTGCTCAACGAGTTGAGTAGAAAGCTATTTCCAGTCTCTGGTCATTTATCAAAACTCTACAGAAAAAAGTAGGGGAGGGGGGAGGGGGGTTAAGATCATGCTATGCCGCTCTTTACGCATCCCCAGCGTTTCAAAAATCTGAAAGATAAGAGGAACTGTGGTACTCCCACCTCCGAAAGTTGGGACTTCCATGGATCTGATCAACCAATACAGGCTTAGAAGCCAACTCCCGTGGGTTCTACACTTTGCAGCATACGTATATGGAGCGAACGAAGGCGTCGTGGTATCACTCATGAATTTCCGCATTATTTGCTGACAAACTACATGGCATGAACATTATCGCTAATGTTGCGAATCGTCAAACCTGACTCATAGTGCAAGGCATCTTGTTGTTCTCCTCTAATTTGATGGCACATACCCACACAGGGGGATCGGCCAAGAATTGGGGTGCAGAGATATTAGATTTTGAGATGTATAACTAGATCGCAAAAATAAGTAGAAATAAATGCTAGGGAATAGTGAAGGAAATGTAAATATTGTGAGGCAGAAGAACGCACCAGCAAATTCACCTTTTTACTTCAGGTAGGCCGAAGCAGCAGCTACCGACTAGCCACAGCTTAGCAACACTTCGTCTTCTTCGCACGACCCGATGACCGATGATGATTACGCTGAGATGAAGATGAAGGTCACTCACAGTGCTTACAACATTCCCCCTCCCGAACGAAAGCGACCATCCTGGTCGCGAATTAAATCTTAAGGTCGGCGGTTAAAGGGTTTCAAGCGCGACACGTGCACAATCTCGGTGCCGCGACACCGACGATCGCGAACAGGCGATGCAGGTGTGATGAGATAGTTTACAGGGGAAGTTTGTTCCAGAACCGTGTACGGGCCAATAAAACGGCTCAGAAACTTTTCACACAGGCCGGGGATGCGAGTAGGTGTCCAGAGTAGCACTTCGTCTCCAGGGCGGAAAGACACTGAGCGATGAGTCGCATCATACGTGCTTTTCCTGGAAGCTTGAGTGGCTTCAGTTTGAAGGCGGGCACGATCACGGCAGTGGGCGATACGAGACACGAACTGTTCGTGGGAAGGCGCGGCAGAAGGAGTAGAAGCTGTGAAGAAAGATGCTTCGAGGGAGAAGGTAGGATGGCGGGCATAAACAAGAAAAAACGGAGAGTAGGTGGTGGTTCGTTGAACGGCAGTGTTGTAGGCGAAGGTTACAAAGGGGAGTAAAGAGTCCCAGTTGTTGTGCTGAGGGTGAATGTAGGTGGATAGCATATCAGAAAGGGTGCGATGAAAGCGTTCTGTGAGGCCATTGGTCTGAGGGTGGTAAGGAGATGTAGTTTTATGCACCGTGCCTGAAGCATTAAGCACTGCGGCGAGGACGGTGGAGAGGAACGACTTGCCACGATCGCTAAGGAGGAGGCGAGGGGCGCCGTGGCGAAGAAGTATGGTGTGGAGGAAGAAGTTGGCGATTTCGGAAGCGGAGCCGGAAGGAAGTGCTGCGGTTTCAGCGTATCGGGTGAGGTGGTCAACGGCAGTAACGACCCAGCGGTTGCCAGCTGGAGTCAAGGGCAGGGGTCCATACAAGTCGATTCCGACGACTTCGAAAGGTGTGGAAGGACATGGGAGAGGTTGCAAGAGACCGGCAGGAGGCGACGTAGACCGCTTGCGTCGTTGACAAGGGATGCAAGACGCTACGTATTTTAATACTGAGGTTGAAAGGCCAGGCCAGAAGAAACGACGTTTGATGCGGTCGTAGGTTTTGTGGTACCCAAGGTGACCTGCGGTGGGGTCGTCGTGAAAGGCTTGTAGAACTTGAGGACGCAGGGAAGAAGGAATTACGGGAACCCATGTGTCGCCCAGTGGGCTGTAGTTGTGGCAAAATAATGTGCCATCCTGTAACTTGAAATTTTTGAGCCGACGACGGAGACGGGCATTTGGAGGTCTAATAACACCGCTGAGACTATCAATCAGCTTTTGACAGTAAGGGTCAGCACTCTGGTGGTGAGCAAGATTGCAGTGTATATCTGGCATGGGAGCAATAGAGGCGGCGCTCAAAGACTGCATAACTGTAGGGTTTAAATGGCTTGACTCCGTTGGGACAGGAGAGGAATGCGAGGACATGGGTTGCGACGGCAAAGCAATAGGGCAACGAGAGAGAGCGTCGGCGTCCTTGTGCTTCTTGCCCGATTTGTAAGTGACAGTAAAGTCGTACTCTTGAAGGCGGAGGATCCACCGCCCGAGACGACCGGACAGATTTTTCAAAGTGGATAACCAGCATAGGGCGTGGTGGTCAGTGACGACTGTGAAGTGACGGCCGTACAGGTAAGGACGAAACTTCTGAACAGCCCAGACGACGGCGAGACATTCTTGTTCGGTAATAGTGTAGTTTTGTTCCGCAGAAGTCAGAGTTCGGCTCGCATAGGCAACAACATTTTCTGTAGAGGTGTTTTGGCGTTGCAGAAGGACAGCGCCAATGCCATGGCTACTGGCGTCGGTGTGCAAAATTGTCGGTGCTTTATCATCAAAATGGCAGAGGACGGGACCCGAAGTCAGAGCACGCTTCAGAGTTTCAAATGCTTCTTCGCAAGCAGGAGACCAGATGAAAGGCGTGTCGTTGTGAAGAAGCGCATGTAAAGGTGAGGCAATAGAGGCGAAATTGCGGATGAATCTGCGGAAGTATGATGCCAAGCCGAGGAAACTGCGGAGATCTTTGACCCGAGTTGGACGGGGAAAGTGCAGCGCAGCAGCGATTTTTTCAGGGTCAGGCTTAATTCCTTCGCTGCTTACGAGATGGCCAAGAACTTTAATGGATTTTGATGCAAAACGGCATTTCTTCGTGTTTAGCTGTAGGCCAGCGCTGGAAAGTGCTGTCAAAACTTCATCGAGACGAGTAAGGTGATCAGGAAATGACGAAGAAAAAATGACGATGTCATCTAAGTAACAGAGACATGTTTTCCATTTGAGGCCGCGGAGAACTGTGTCAATCATACGCTCGAATGTAGCAGGAGCGTTGCAGAGTCCAAAAGGCATTACATTGAATTCGTATAAACCGTCCGGTGTTGCAAAGGCGGTCTTCTCTTTATCATCTTCATTCATGGGGATCTGCCAGTAGCCTGATCTTAAGTCAAGGCTGGAGAAAAATTGGGCACCTTGCAAACAATCGAGGGCGTCGTCAATTCGAGGGAGGGGATACACATCCTTACGAGTTATTCTGTTTAGAGCACGGTAATCTACACAAAAACGAACCGAACCGTCTTTTTTTTGCACTAGCACAACAGGCGATGACCAGGAACTAGACGATGGGCGTATGATGTTGCGTGCAAGCATGTCAGCAACATTTTCCTGAATAACTTTGCGCTCGGTTGGAGAAACACGATAAGGCCGGCGTCTAACTATGCTTGATCCGTCGGTGAGTATGCGATGCGTTGCTGCAGCGGTTTGACCCAGTGTGCCGGAATTGACGTCGAACGAGTCTGCGTGCTTGTTCAATACAGCGAGCAATGCGTCTGTCTGGTCTGTTGTCAGGTCGGTGCTGATCGTGTGGCGAAGTGCTGCACTGAGCGAGGCAGGGGATGAATCAGAGCGATCGGAGGTGGAAATGGGAAGAAGTGTGACAGGCTGGGCGGAAGCAATTGATGCAACAGTAGAGTCGCGTCGCAGAAGAATGGGCTCTGATGTGGTGTTGAATGCGGCGAGAAGAGAAGAACCGCTGGAGAAGCGAAGAAGGGACACGATGATGATAATACCTCTTGACAGGAGACGAGAGCTGGGTGTAATCAGGACGTCGCCATCGGTGACGGCGTCAGAAGTCACAGATAGAATATCTTCGTTGCCCGGATAGAGGACGTGATCGGCAAGCATAACTACACGGGAAGAAAGTGGTTCTCTATCGGCAAGAATGTTGCATTCAGTGACTTCAATAGTGGGAGGGGAACACGTAATGACTGCTGAGGCGTTTTGGAGGAAATCCCAGCCGAAGATGAGTTGATGGACACAGGAGGATAGGACAGCAAACTCAATGAAGTGCAAGATGCCATCAATGGTGACTCGGGCTGTACACGCTCCACAAGGGTTAATATTCTGTCCATTTGCAGCACGTAAAGGAGGACCGGTATAAGGTGTGCGCACTTTTCGCAGTTTTAAACACAAGTCAAGTTTCATAATAGAAATAGCGGCGCCGGTATCAATTAAAGCTTCCAGTTCATGTCCCTCAAGGAATACAGTCAACATGTTTGATGGGAGCAGAGGAGGAATTGGAGCGACGACAGGCGGTGCAGTTTTACCTCCGGAAACTGCACAGGTTAGTTTTCCGTTTGGCGGGCAGAAGCTGAAGATGGAGGGCGAAGGGGCGACGAAGTCCGGCGAAAGGGTGACGGGGAGCGACGACGCGATGGCCGTGCTGTCCTAGACCGGTCAGGAGAAGTCGACGGGGAGGAAGAGGGACGGAGGTCATTATCGGTGTAGTACTGGCGAGGAGGAAGCTGGTAGGCGTCGTCACGTCGAACGTACCCATAGCTCGCACGCTCATCTCGCAGTCGTCGGCGACAAACGCGTGTTACATGGCCGCGGATTCCGCAGTAGAAACATACTGGACGAGGTGGGAGAGGCAGCCAATTACCATACACCGGTGGTCGCGGGGACAGGGCGGCGAGGCTGGGTGGGACAGGCGCGTGATGGACAGGAGGACAAGGAGGAGGAGCCGCAGTGACTTCAGCATACGTCGGAACGTAGGGAGGGGCTGGTGGTTCTGTAGCCATGGGACGATTGAGTGAAGTAAGCTCCTCCTTGATAATGCCACGCAACCCAGTAGATTGAGCAGGTGGGCGTGAGAAGGCAGGAACCGACGAAATATCATTGTGGAGCTCTTCCCGTATTATAGATCGTATGATGGTGCGCAGATCAGTTTCGGGAATTTGGCTCGGATCCCAGGTGTTGTTGAGGCGGCGCGACTGTAGATAGTCAAGTCGCTGGCAAGTGGCACGAATGTCTGCCACCGTGACGGGATTTTGGGCAGCTAGAGCTGCGTAGGCAAAAGAGCCAATTCCTTTTAAAATATGTCCGACACGTTCAGCCTCGACCATGCCATTGTTAACTCGCCGGCAAAGGGCGAGTACGTCCTCAATGTAGGATGTGTATGTCTCTCCTGGAAGCTGCACACGGGTCTCTAGCTTCTTTTGAAAAGAGGCCGGACCAGCACCAACAGTTCCAAATATCTGGCGGATCTGTGTCGTGAATTGAGGCCAGTCAGGAATGGCGTCCTCATGGTTGAGGAACCACGTCTTAGCCACGTCACTCAGGTAGAATGAGACGTTGAGTAGCTTCATAGAAGCGTCCCAACCGTTAAAAGCGCTCACCCGATCGTACAATATGAAAAACCAAAATAAAAAAGAGTAAATACTAACGCACGCAGTAGGAGAATACTAAGATTTATATGTACAGATTAAAAGTTCAAAGCATGTTAGCAAGGTAGAAGTTTTGTTTCTATTAAGAAGTTTTGAATGGCGTTAAAAACAGGCCTGTGGCTGTACCATGTTTTTGAGATTCTTTCTTTTTCCTTTTTTTTTTTTTTTGCATAGCCACCCTGTTACCCTAGAAAGGCACCGCGTTCAACACATGCACAGCAGGAAAGAAGTGAGCAGCACAGCTGAGCTAATCATCGGGAGATTTTGGACACAACATGGCGCCACTGTACCTACGACTCATAACAAACCTGCGTTCACGCCAAACACGGCAAGACGATCTGCCTGAGACGCCTTGGACAAGGAAGAAAGAGATGTAACCTTTATTTCGGCCTAAAAAGTCTCACAGGTTATCACAGAATGACTTTCACAGATCCTTGTTTTGAGGGATGGTCCCTGTAGGCTTTCACACAAAGCCTGCTGAACTCAGGCTACAAATTGCGCATACCAATGCGCAATCACTTTCGTCGTTTTGTTTCAAAGTCGCTTTCGCTGCAGAGTGGTTGGGTGGTGAAAAACATTTCCTGCGAACGCCCTCAGTCCGGGGCCGTACGGGTTTTGAGCAAAATTCTATTATAGCAGAAACGGCGAAATAACACGTTACAAGGCGCAAGCACCAAAGGCCGACGCGGGCAGCCGGAGTTGACCTCGCCACGAGAAGAGCGCGCTCCGATTCTCGACAACAAAACCCGCCACCGCGGTCACCACAAATGCGTGTCAAACCGCGAGGAATTAAACGGGCAGAAAACTGGACACCTTTCAAGAGTTCGCTGCGCACGCTCACTTGCTGGCACGCATCACTGAGGCGATAAAGAGTGCGTCCCTCATTAAGCCTAACTCGAACAAGAACGGTTTCGGTCGCCAGCGGAGAGAGTAGATGTGAAAGAGGGCGTGCATCCTCAACACCTCCTTCGCTTCTGAAGGCGCGCTCGCGCGAACACGAAGCTTCGTCGAGCGACCGCCCGGTTGCCCGAAAAAGGCTCACCCCTCTCAAATCCTCGGCACGGACAGCAACGAAGTGGTCCGAACTTCGCGGCTATCCCGTGAACGCACGCGCGTAAAGCTCGCGGGCGGCCTTTTGTTCGACGCCCGGCGTGCGCCGCAGGACACGGGGCGAATGGGTTTCGCGTTGTAAGAACACCGCGTGCGCTCGGTCGGGCTTTGAAGTGTCGCGTGGCTCGAGCGTGTTTGTATTCGTTAGTTTATCTACAGCGGCGACGACCCCGGTCGCGACACGGGCTCGTTGCCATCGCGGTCACGATCGCGCATTCCTTTGCCTGGCGACCCGTCACCGCCGTTCACGCGCGGTTTAGTCGTGCTCTTCTTTTCCCGGTCCTTCTTGACTTCGGGGACGAGTGGAAAGGCACAAAGGAGGCGAGAGAATTAACCGCGCGCCGCTTGGAAGGTTTAACGACCCGGAGAGCACGCGTCCGTTGCGTATATCGTTGCACGCGTGTTTGTGTCACAGTGTAACGCTACACGCGAAACACGATGTAACGAGAATTACCCGTCGTTTTCTCGAGGGCGGAACGAAGTGTGGGGCACACCCGGGCCCATCGCTTTATCTATAGCTGTTCTTTCTCTCTATCGATGCGAAACAAGTGACAGAAAGGAGACGGCGGTGTGAGTTCGCCTCGAAAGAGGTCAGCGCGAAGAATGTCCGCCTTGGTGGTCAATACCATCCTTTAACGGCGAAAAAAAAAAAAAATAAATAAAAATATCCAGTTTCGATTTGATTCGCCGGGCTGCACTGACACACTGTCCCGCTCAATTTTCGAATGCTAAATGCGACCGGTGCTTTATAACAGTTATCTCTCCGATTAATTACCTTCCGCCTCGCGACCTAAGAGCAGGTAGTAGCTAGCGAGTAGCTGTTAATTGGCTTACAGCTGTCAACGGCAGAGAAGACAAATAATAATAATAATAATAATAATAATAATAATAATAATAATAATAACGTGATAATGTTTTCGCAGCTCAGCAGGCATATCAGCGATGGTAAGAGATGAGAGGACGGGACCTACCGCCGAGGAGCAGTCAGCGTCACTGGATAAGGGAGAACGAGACAAAGCGTCGGCGTCTATGTGTTTACGGTCAGAGCAATAGATGATGCAGATATCAAGCTCCTGAGTTCCTGAAGGCGGAAAGCCCACCGTGCGAAGCGGCTGGACGGGTCTTTAAGAGAGGACAGCCAATAATAATAATAATAATAATAATAATAATAATAATAATAATAATAA
>JAJIZL010021952.1:71298-90411 GCA_023969395.1 Amblyomma maculatum | reverse complement strand
ATAATAATAATAATAATAATAATAATAATAATAATAATAATAATAATGGGCTACACCGGTTCACGCAGCACCTGGTGCGTATTATGCGTAAGTGCACCGCAGATGTTCGAAATAAACAAGGGGCGACACACAATAAAGAGTGACTACGACCGGTACAGCTGGCGGGAGCCTCGCGAGAGTTTCGTTGGCTTCGCGTATGTGTCCCCGGGTATGGTGGCTAGCCACCATACCCCGGGCAGGGACGGAAGACCTTCAAAGCACCCCCCTCTTCCCCTATCTCGCTTCTCTCTTTACCAAACACTATCAGACCACAAAGGCATTAATCTCCCCCTTCCTACGAATTCACTTCCTCTGACATATACTGTGTCACAAAACAACTGCGCATCTTAGGGGGGCGGTAACCGCTGTGCAGGAAGGAGAAAGGTATGGTTTAGCTTCTTTTTTCTTTTATACATTTTAGATATTACATGACCGGCCTTTTGCACTTCCTTGTTGGTCACACGTAGCCTCGATAAATGCAAAGTTAAGCAGGCATGGGTTATGAATAAGAGTATAGTTTCGGTATAACAAATGGGCTTCGACTATGGGGTCGAAAACGGTCGCGTCATCCGTGCCAATGCTTCCGTATTATCTGCTCCAACATCGATCTGGGCGATAATCCCACTGCGTTTGGGAGTGACACTTAGGAGACAGAAAACGAAAGCTCCGAAGCCCGCGCTGCAATATTAATGTTTTCATATGGTCAGAGCATGTGAACACCACAGTTTCCATTTAAGGACAGAAGTGTCTATACAAGTGTCGCCGAACATGTCGAACTGCATTAGGCCCAGCCAAACAGCGGTAGTCGGTTCATTTAATTGCCAGAGCACTCGTCCCGAGGCTAAGACCCCGATAAAAACCTTGTCTTACTTGTGGAGCCATGCTCGCGCTCATACATGGCAAAATTACTTTTCAAAAGGAATTAAATTAAATTGCTAATTACTTTGCTGAAAATCGCAGAAAAGTAATTAAATTACATTACAAATACTTCTATTGAGTAATTCAATTACTTTGAAATTACTTTCTAGTTTCCATAATGCAAAAACTAAGTAAAGCTATTAAATAAAACAACAACTTGTTCTCCAGAGTATTCTAGTTGACTACAGTTCTGCTCAATTCTGTCTCCTTTTGCCAATCCGATACGCTGGCTTCGAATTCCAGCACGTCGTTCCTGCTTTCGCGCACTCTACTTTGCTGTCTATTGAAGGAGTGATGGCGTACTTTAGTAAAAGTAATTTCGAGAGGAATTAATCACCTTGCTGCGAAATTACTACCAAAAAGTAATTCACTACATTACTAAATTACCAAACTGAAAAGTAATTCATTGCATTACAAATTACCGAACAAAGTAATTAAATTACAGTAATTTCATTACTGTAATTCAATTACTGTCATGTCTGCTCGCGCTATAGCCATGCCTGTAATATGTAGCAGCAATTACACAGCAACACTGTAACAGTTATCCAAGCAAAGTCACCACGTTGTGCCTCTACATACATGATAGTCATTATACCGATGTCAGCAAGACTTGAGCTTTGATTTCGACATTGATCTTGGCGCTTAGAGTGAAATCGCCTCCGATGCGACGCAACAAGTCCCGGGCAATATAGCGCTGCAGTAGCGAAGCCAAATAAAGAACGCAGAGATATAATTGGCGACAAATGCGTGTCTCATTTCAACCAATCGCGAGAAGCTAGCCAGCAGAATAAAACCTGTGCAACAGCGCTTCCGCCCGACATTAGAATTGAGTAATTTTTTTCTAAATTTCATTTTCCTTTCCTTTGGCATGCTTTCGAAAACTAATAAGGTGTCTCTCAACAAACGTGCGCGCCCGCGGTACACGGATGGTCAGCACCGACTGTAGATACGTCGGCAGCACTTCATAGTCCGCTATGTTTGCATAAATTTATTTATTTATTTATTTATTGTACCCTCAGGGCCAAAGGCATTATAGAGGGGAGTGGGTTAATTAGGATACAGAGCAATGAATATAATACATTGAAAACAAGTAGTACAAAATAAAATTCCCCCAGAATAAAACAAACAACATTCACAAAGCGTAAATAACATAAAATCAATGTACACAATACAGTGGAAACAGATATAACATATGATCTAATTACTTCAGAATAAAGATTGTTAGCTGTTGCGTCGTGAAAGGTTTTGTTATCTGAAATGGCTGCAATATCGGGGTGAAGGCGGTTCCATTCCACAGATGTGCGGGGAAGATATGACTGAAAAGAAGATTTGGTGTGGCATGTTCGGATGCCAACCTTGTGGCGGTTATCGATGCGATGTGAAATGTATTCTGGGGGTTGGTTGGGTTGGTTTGGTTTGTGGGGTTTAACGTCCCAAAGCGACTCAGGCTATGAGAGACTCCGCAGTGGAGGACTCCGGAAATTTCGACCATCTGGGGTTCTTTAACGAGCACTGACATCGCAGAGCACACGGGCGCCTTGCTCTTCGCCTCTATCGAAAAGCTGCCGCCGAGGCCGGGATTCAATACCGCGTCCTTGGGAACAGTAGTCGAGGGCTGTAACCACTGCGCCACCCCGGTTCGACGCTCGAGCATAAGCTACGCGCCATCGACTATAGGAACTTCGCATTCCACGATCTTTGGCACTCACTTCTTGGCGCAAATGCTGAATTGATAACAGACTGTTATTAGCGAACTTGAACAGGAAGTGGCAGCCGAGTGTAAAACCCTTCAAGTGAACGACCAGATCCGTTTCCGGCGGGACCAAAACGTGAGCCGGCCTGGTGAAGCGCTGGAGGCCAACCAAAATGCTTGAAATTTCGGACAGCTACAGCGAAGCAAGCTATATGCGGAAATAGAAACGATGACCCGGGGTAAACTTGAAAGACAATGAGAGAGCAAAGGTGGTCTGGCAGCGGACGCGAATTAGCGGCGCACCACCCGAAATCAAAGACGCGAAATGGACCTGGGAAGGCCGGACATCCAATGCGATGCGAAGAACAGATAACGAGTGATCTCTTAGAGTAATATCTATGGATCGGAGTAAACGGGAGACGAGCCTTTTGATATGCTGTGGATCGACGCTACAGAGATGAAGATGACGGCGATTATTAACGAGCTTGGTGCATTTTATACCCAAGAACTTACCGCTCCGGACGAACATAACCCCACCTGGATGTTCTCCATAGTACGATCAATAAGTCCGGAATGGTTAGAGCGGTAGTTGTAGCCTCCCTGTCACTGCCAGCAGCTTGCGAGTCATGAGAGAGTGTGCCCAGGGGCAGCACACGGCAGAGGATTCTATATGAGCATTGGTTCCACTAGACTTCACCGTTCATCTACGGCAAGACGGCGGAGACTAGCTCCACCGCCATATCAGCGCTGGGAACAGGAAGCAGGAGCGGGCGAAACATACAAAACGCACCACAAAACTATGAGGAAGAAAAACGAAAGAAAGGAAGCACACTGGAATACAAAAAATAAGTCGCCTCGAGAGAATACCTCGCGGCGACGGCACACACAAACTCGAGGTCGCGGCGGCGGCGGCGAAAGAATAAGGCCGTCATCGTCACAGCGGGGCGACACACGAACGCGCACACAGGGCCGGCGCAGCGCGAGATGTCAAGAAATTCCGCGCGGGTACGTTGGGTACGTCGCACTCTCTTGGCCGACATTTGGCGCCGCCGCAGCTGCGAACGAAACGCTCGTTTGCTCTCTATTCTGAACCTTCCCTCTTCTTCTCATCCTCCCTCCTCCTCGCCTACGCCAACGGTCGCGTGTCGCGCATTTTATTCTCTTTTATCTTCTCATCGCCCTGACTTCTCGGACGCCTCCCGCCGCGCTCTCTCTGTACATAAAGCGTACGTCGCACCTCGGATTGTCTTCTCTTCACACTTTTTTTTTTTCCTCTTTTCGTTCTTTTTTCGTTTTGTCGACATCTTCCCGGCGCTCGCTAACTTGGGGACGAAAAAGCGAGAGACCGAGCAGGAAGAGAGCAAGACCCGCAGTTGTCGCTGGGGCCGGAAGAAAAAAAGGAATCAAGTAAACGGAAGAAAAGGCGGAACGGGCGCAAATTGCGCAAGATTTAGAGAAGGGGGATGGGGGAGGGATGTTGGAGACGATCATTCCTTTTGCGGGCGCGCGCTCCAACAGCTTTACAACACCATGCGAGGTGAGGGCTGCTGCCAAGACAGTGTTTAACCCCCCCCCTCCTTCTTCACCGCTCCTCCGTAAGAGTCGAGAACCCCTCCGGGTTTGTGCGCCAGCGGACCGCCGAGGTGTTCCATCATAAGCGTTTTGGGGCCGAGCACACACGCCGAAAAAGAATTGTGCTACGAAACAAAAATAATGATAAAGGATGAAGGCAAGCGCTCGAAAATATAACGCATCAACTATTCGGGACCTCGCAGAATGGCTGCTCGTGGAACGGCTATTTTCTTTCATTCTTCGCCATCTGTACTAAGCGTTTCCAATGACCGCTTGATGTGCGAGGATTAGAGAGACAGAGAACCGCTCATAGTGAACGCAGACCTCTACTGCGGCACAGGAAGGCGGAAGTGCACACTTCAGCGAGGTCTGTAGAGACCTTAACTGTTGCCTGCTTTTGGTGACCAAGTATCAGGGGCGATCGAGGACTGCTCTTGAAGGGATCGGTCCGGAGGTAAGGGGCAGCCGCGGTTACCTCGGCGTCGCGCAGTTGTGCACTAGTTTCCATCGAAAAACGAAAATTGGTGGCCAACACAGTTTCTCCACAATAAATTCCGCGCCCATAAGACAAACAATGTCCCCATTCACCATTTCGTATCTGTCCCTATATGTTATACATGCATATATGAAAAAAAAGAAGGAAGAAAACTTCAAGGGACTTCAGCGACTAAAGTAGTGAAAGGCGAAAGGCTGAGGAATCTTGTCTAGCGTTCCTGCCATCTGCAATCCCACACTTGAACGCGCGCCAAGGAACGCCACGCGACAGCCGCCGCAAAAGCAGGACACACTTTGTCCACGACAGTATGAGCCATTAAAGACTTTCGCCTTAAAAAGAAAGAGTACGACAGAGCGGAAGCCCTTTCGCACCGGCGGTATCGCAAATCTCAATAGCCTGTGTGATCACTCGGAGTAAGGAAGCAGTCAGTGCCATGAAACTGAATGGTATGAATGTTGCTTGCTACGTGGATAGAATCCTATATATGCGCTTATATGTATGTTATAGTAACTAAAATTTTCGATCGCTTCTTCTTTCGCGTAGCCAGGTTGTGGGAGCTCTTCAGCACACAGCTGCGTCGACCCTATCTGCTTCGTATGCACAAACGCTTCTAGACGGCGATATCCGCGCGCTCTCTGCACTTTCTTGTTTTAACGCGAAATAATCAAGGAGAAAAAAAAAAAAAACACTTGGCGGTATTTCTTTTGTTTTCATTTCCCCATCTGTCATACTGTCTTCTTTCCGGGTCGCTAAAGTTATCATTTACGCCAGAGGTAAAAGAAAAGGTTCATTAACGATGCGAGGCACAGATTAGCCTCTCCTTTTATTTTTGTCGCCTTTTTTCTTCTCCTTCCATCACCCATTTGCCGCAACCGCGGTACGCGTAACCCGTCTTCTTATCGATCCGCCGATCGACCACGCACACGATGACGCCCCGTACGTTATACCTGCACCAGCGCATGCATGCGTTCAGCCCGAGGGCGCGGACCGTGAGAAAGTGTCCACCGTTCGGTCAACATCCGTGTGAATAGGCGTCCGCGTAGCGGAGCCAACGACGACGACGACACGTCCGCCCAGCCGGACAGGAAAGCGGGAAAGTCAGACACAGGCTGCGTTCCCGAGGAGTGCGGGGCCTAATAGGCGTGCGCGAACAATTAAAAAGAAAGAAAAGAGGCTGATTCACGAACGGTGCAAGGGTACAGGAACAAACACCCGATAATAACGGGAGTGAGAGGGAGAAAGGAGGCTTTTCGACAACAGAGTCAGCGCTGCCTGAGCAGGAAAGTTCTGTTTCAGCCCTCCCAAGAAGCCGCCACAAAGGAAACACACGAGTATGGTGTATTTATTGCGCTAAATGAATATAACCATGCAGTTATAGGTCGCGAAGCCATTATCAGTGAAGTTGGTGGAAGCACTACAGCAAACACCGTGCACAATGTCAGTGTGAGAATTCGTTAAACAATTCAATAAGTTTAGTAGCTGCATAATCACTATTCACAGATGCATAACCGTACAAAGGAGGGTCCCACTGCCTGAAGTGAATATGTGCTAGAGGCCTCGGGTTGATCTCCGATCGCGCAGCCGCGTACCGATCGAGACGAATTAAGCAATGCGCCCGTCTCAGCTGTGGCGATGTAAGTGCATGTTCAAAAAAATCCGGGCGGTGTAAATAAATCTGGAGCGCGCGCTCCACCACGACTTAACGGTGTAATTTGGTTTGGTTTTGGGGGTTTAACGTCCCAAAGCGGCTCAGGCTATGAGAGACGCCGTAGTGGAGGACTCTGGGAATTTCGACCACCTGGGGTTCTTTAATGTGCACTGACATCGCACAGCACACGGGCGCTTTGCTTTTCGCCTCCATCTAAAAAGCGGCCGCCGAGGCCGGGATTCGATCCCGCATCCTTGGGAATAGTAGAGTCGGGCTCCGCGGGGCTTTAAGCCGTACAATCTACAAGTACTGAAATTACTGGGTGTTCCAACTTACCAAACGCATATGTCCCAAGTCAGCTGTCAGCAGCGGTAAAATGACGCTGTTGGGAATACGCGAAAGACGCTCGACACAGTAATTCCTCCTCCTCCTAACCGCTTAATAACGGTGACTGCAGCGCGGTCGCTGAGCACTTCGTATTCGGATCCACGTGAGCGAACAATAATGCACCTAAGCTTCACAGCCAGCCCTTCCCACCTGTAGTTCCGGTTTGGTTTCGTTCATGGGGTTTAATGTCCCAAAGCGACCGAGGCTATGAAAGACGCCGCATAGCGGAGGGATCCGGAAATATTGACCAGGTGGGGTTCTTTGACGTGCACGGGCACCTTGCTTTTCACCTCCATCCAAAAGCGGCCTACCGCGGCCGGGATTCAATATCCCTCATCCTTGGGCACAGAAGTCGAGCACCCTAACCACTGCACCACCGCGGCAGGGCTCCAGCTGAACTTCTGGGTATTCCGAGTTTGCTTCGTTATCGAAAATGTCGCTATCTCCCCGACCTCAGTCATTTGATTGGTGGAAACGCCGGAAAACGATGTTACCACCTTTTCCGGTTCCGTAGTGGCAACACCTGGTTCTAGCGTTTCGACAAATCAGATGACTTGAAGTCACGTGAGATAGAGACAGTTCGATAACGACGCAAACTCGGAATACGGGCCCTGGATAAAGCAGGATTTAACGAGAAGGATCACGGCCCAATGCATAAAAGTGATTAGTGCTTCCTGATGTTGATGTTAACGGACTAGCCAGTTACTGTTGGAGTAAAGTGACCTGGTCGTTTTTCCTAAATCCGTGACTTGAAACGGAATCCCGTAGAACTACAATGGTGTCAATACATTTCGACTGAACCCCACTGAGGCTCGGTCTCCTCCCCTGATGGGGCTGGGGCAGGTAGGTCACCGCCGCTTGCGGCGGGGGCTAGCCTGCCACAGAATTTATCTATTGTAGGCCGTCATTGCACCCGCCACCGCTCTGGTGGTGGACGACGGCTGCTGTTGCGGCGCACGTCTTTCTCTCACTCTTCCTTTTCTTCTCAACTTTTTCTTCTGTCTGCACGAGGCAGCGGAGGTGGCTCAGCTACAGAGCCAGTAGCAGGCCCGTGCATTTTCTTTTCCTTCTTCCTACAGCCACAACAACAACCCCACTGAACGTGGACTGTGGGGGGGAATATTCTGCCTATACGCAGTGCGTACACTTATGCACAAATGTGTGCTGGACGCCGACTCACGTAAAAGAAAAAAAGAAAGATTTATGGCCAACCAGGAGCCAGATTTTGCAAGGATCCATTTTGTTTTTATTCAATTCGGTTGCGATGCCAATCGCGACGAAAGCAACAGGCGATGGCCAAGCAAAGGACCAATCTGAGACCACCCTGCAGCCGTTGCACCGTGTCTGTCCGTCGCCACCGAGATCTTGTCAAGGCTTGCGCACCCCAGCAGCCTACGTCACGACAGGCAGATGGCGATAAAGTACCAGCAAATGAAGGTGCGAGCGCGAATCTGAGTCGAGTCACATGATGTCATCTCGCCCTTTTACCCAAGCCTGTACACGCAGATTGAGTGGCTAATCCTTTATCGCTCATCCGCTTGTCATGACGTTCGCTGATGGGAGAGAAGGCGATGCAAAGGCCTTGTTAAAATCTCGGTGGTGTCGGTCTGTTCCGAGTCCACGGACAGCGCTCAGCCAATCTGTTACCTGTCGCGCGACCGCCGCACCGTTTCTTTCACAAGACGGGACCAGCGCCGATAGAGCTCGTCAGGCGTGTCAAACAATCGTCATGTTCCGCAATCCGTCAGCGCACCAGTTGCATTGATCGTGGCTGCGTTCCTCTCACGGCCGATGTGACGCCAAGCCCCAAGCAATACGTCACCGTGAGCAATGACGAATGGCACAGGATCGAATGAGATAAAAACGAAATAAAGCGTTAAAAAATATCGCACGAGTTCACTGAAATGTCCGAAACCACAAGCGTGCTGGAACGAATATGCAATATATTGCAGCCCGTTTCCTTTGCAGTCTGCCGCGCCAGATGCTGTTTCTGCGGTCGTTCACCATGTGGCCGCAAGTCATTCAAAGAGCACTTCCCAAGCAGCACATATTGCTCTTTAAAAAATACGATGTTCAAAGCGTCCAACGCCCAAGGGAGTCCCAGCTAAGAGGTTCGATCGTCGGAGCATAAACCACCTTACAATAGAATGGATGTTATTCGCCAGCCAAGCTGTACTCTCGATAGTTAACCCTTCTATGCCGCACAACAGCCCACCTACTAACCATTCACATACAAGTTTCCTAAGCCCTCGCCGGGGTGTCGCAGTGGTTACGGCGCTCGACTACTGTTCCTAAGGACGCGGAATCGAATCCCGGCCTCGGCGGCCGCTTTTCGATGGAGGCGAAAAGCAAGGCGCCCGTGTGCTGTGCGATGTCAGTGCACGTTAAAGAACCCCAGGTGGTCGAAATTTCCGGAGTCCTCCACTACGGCGTCTCAAATAGCCTCAGTCGCTTTGGGACGTTAAACCCCGCAAACAAACCAAGCAAAAGAAGTTTCCTAAGCCTGCAACTCCTACGGACTATTTAGCAAAAACATTAAAAAAAAATGCAGCCAACCAAACGACCATGTCCAGCCTTTGTCAGAAGGGTAGAACCCAGGGGGTCTGCTTCCGAGCCACTTTGTGCGGCTTGCAATGCATTTCCAGTGCTCTAAATCTCTTGGTGGTAATATTTTTTGTCCTAGCCTCTCCAATGCTAAGGACCTCCACTAATAATAAATCAGCGCCACTGCACGGCTCGGAAGCAGGTCCCCTGGGCTTTACACATTTGAAAAGGGCTGTACGTCACAGCATAGCACCTTACGTCGAAGGAAACGTCTTGAGGTACAGCACATGGTATTTGCGATTCAAACTTTGATCGCCAGACATTTTGTCGCGCGCAATAGTCAAGAATCAATATGCCGCTACGCTCTAAAGCATACACCGTCTAAATCGGCTAGACAAGAGAACCTCGCCGCGTAACGAACGAACCAATTCTCTCGATCGTTACCTATCTCGTCACGAGCAGCTAGCACGAAAAAACCGAAAGGCACAGCCGGAAGACCATCTGTCGCGCATGCCGTCGCACGGCGTCCGAAGCGAAGAGTGATATACGGCGCTGCCACAGGCGAGCGACGTCAAAACAGACGGGGGAACAGACGGCGTCCGCTAAGTGCAGCTGGGCACACCGCGCCGGTGGCATTCCGTTCACTCGAGGAGGTGATTCCCCGTGTGGATGCCTGCCGCTGCCTGAGAAGTTCTATCGTGCGTCCCGCCCTCGCTTGCTCATCATATAGGAAGAACGAAAGAGCTGAGATATGTCCTCTCACAACGCCACACAATGGCCCGAACTTTGCTGACATGTTATGATGTTATGCGGTGGCACGCGCGACCTTCTATCCGACCTCCATCAACGCGTGTACAATGCGCGACAGAGACTTCGGCATTCCATAAGGGGCAAGGGCGACCGTGGAGTGAATTCCTTCTCGTGCTTTGAGCTCGATGAAGAAAAAGTCGCAGCGACACCTCGAATTAAATGTCATACCGCTGACGTCGGATCGTGACGCAAGACGACGTACGACACTGATCCTAACAGCTGCACCGGCACAGCAATATAAATGAATATTATATCTTTCAGACTGAACCTATGAGCACGGTATTCTTGATACAGCAGCTGATACGTATAAGCATTTGAGTACGGGTATTACATTCTGAAAGCCAATATTAAATGCAATAAGCAAATAATTATCGGGGAGTACCATTCACCAGTTCATTTGCAAAAGCTATCATATGTAGCGCGCATTTTCAACGCACCTGTAAAATGCTGATTTAGTAATTGTTGAGTGCTCCTGAAAGAAATCAAGCTCACATTTCACACACGGCGGGCAGTCACTTAATTTTATGAATATGTTGCTTTACTCAACGTTATACCGGTATTGGACAAATATTAACAAACAATATAAGTTTAGTTTTGCTAATTACCAAAACTGTGCGAAGCATGAGACTTGCTTGCAACTGTACGTAACTAAGGGCTAGATAATAAATTCCAATGGCAGTAAATTGATGCCACCGAGCTTTTTTGCAGTTCTCTGCTATGACAGTGTTTCAGTTGTTCGTTCAAAAAGCTTCAACAGCGAACTTAGTGGAATGTTCTCGTTAATATCAGTTGCCGTCTGTAAAGAAACCGCAATCAATGGCAGTGGGCGTCGCACAGAATACTCATAACGGTACTTACCGGCAAGGAAGGCTAAACGAAGACCTCAGTCGGCGTCGTCCCGAGACATAATCATAGTGATCGGAAACCTAATCCTCAAGCGAACACGAAACGGTGTGTGAAGCGAACACTTTCCAAACTTGTGGAACATTTCTGCTGGCACCGAGCCTTCGTCATCACTTTCAAAAGAAGAAAAGAGAAATGGCACGTTGTGAACCACTTTCAAAATTCCACAACAGACGATGGCCGACGCGCCGGCGCCAGCGGTCAGAGATGCAAGCAGGAGACGGCCGCGCACTGACAGCTCTCAGCAGCAGACGACGACGACGACGCTTGACAACAGGGATGTACTCCTACAGGCACACACTGCAAAACACTGCACAAACACCGCCGCCGCGCCCAGCCGGGAAGACAGTAGAAAACGGTTATCCAAATCAAGAAAAGGCTCCGCACAGGTGCGTGAAACGACAGCGTTTCTTGAGCGTCGACCACCAAGGAAAAAAACTCAGTTGTTCACGCAGTGTAAACAACCCACACGCGCTTATGCACGTGTGCACGAATACACAGACGCTCTAGGGAACACGAGTGTGACGCAGTTTCGTCCACGAAGCCGTTGGTGGGCCGAGAAACACCGGCAGCCACCAGAGTAGTGTGATTCAAACGCTCGCGGAACAGCGCCGCGGCTACACGCCCGGGCCCTAGCGTAGAAGCCTCCGGCAACACGCTCGTCGCATCTGCGTGTCTGCGTTCGAATACGACTCCCGCCGTACCCGCCGTCTGCAGCCAGCGCCATAGCCGCGTGGAGTCACCGTGGCGCTGCGGTCGCTTTTTTCACGAGAAAGAGGAGCATAGAGAGAGAAAGAGAGAGAGAGAGAGAGAGAGAAGGATAATAAATAAAAAAAAAAGAGAGGAGGCACACGCTAGCGACGCGCGTCGCCCGAGCGAACGCAGACGTTTCCGGCGGACTCGACTGCGCTGACCGCCGTGGAAAAAAAACACAGAACAAACACGCACACACACACATATATATATATATATATATAATGAACAGAGTGATTTCGACTATCACGCGTTTCTTTAAACGGGGTCTGCATATTTTGTTACGGATGTATCAAATAAAAACGTACAATTGCAACAAGCGGCACATATCGTTATCTGAAAGGTACTGTTTTGTTAAAGAACTCCAGGCAGGTATCAAAAGGAGGAAAAAATGAGTATCGGTCTGCTTCTTCTTGCTGATTGTGTGCAGTCCATGCTGAACTACACTAATTTGCAACAGTATGCGTACTGGCAGGTCAATGATAGTGTGCTTTATCTTCGGAAAATGCAGACTGCCCTATTCGAGCAGCGTCGATGGTCGGAGTCTTCAGTTAAATGTATGCTTTTACTGCGCGACCCCAAGCAACCGCCACTAAAATCTGACTTGTGGCGCCATCTATGAAAATGTGAGAGAGGTAGCGATGAAGCTGAGTTCAAAAAGGAAAAAGAACAGAGCAGGAGGAGGCGGATTGTAAGGAAGTAGATAGATCTTAAAGCGCTTCGTTTTCTAGCGCAGCCTGAAATGGATTTTTTTTTTTTTTTTTTTTTTACGCGAAGCCTGTGGCACGTGGAAGAAAGACGGTAGTCAAATTTATCGGGCAACGCAAGTAGAAATCCTTGATAGCAATGTACAAAGCACCGATTGCATTTCTTATTTAGTTATTTTCACACCCTCAAAGGCCTGCAGTATGAATTAAATTATAACAAACATTAATCATAAAAGAACCACTTGTCTGTAAACAGCCAGAACCAACAGGGAAGAAGAAAAAAAAACGAGGAAATGCGCAGCTAGCATTACAAGCAACTTGGAGAAAAAGGACAAGTAGTTTGGAGAATCTGTTGCGCGCACAATAGCCGTGTATTGAGGGTTATACGCAAGAGAAAGGATGATCAAAACGAATGTAAAGCCCAGCAGAAGCACATGTTGAACAAATTCGAAAAGAGCGTCAAAGCATATCAGAATAGCAACTCTGGAAATCTAAAACGGCAATGCGGGGAAAAACTAGCGATCAGAATTGGTAAAGAATTTCGCAAACGAGAAGACGATTGTTCAGACCGCGCTATGACGCGTCAACGCTCCAGGCAGCATCGGTACTGTCCTGGATCGTTAAAACAAAAAAAAAAAAAAAAAAAAAAAACAGAAAGCAAAGAAATAAATATATAATTCTTGGCAGCTCAATTCATTCTGCTTCCTTTCAGCGCAAAGTACGGGCGAACACGATGAAAGGGCGAAAGCGGGCAAAGCTTGTGAAAAGAGGCGGGAAGTGGAGGGTGGCAAGGAGGAGGTGGTAGACTACATTCTTTTTTTTTTTTCTTTTTCTTTTTTTTTTTTTTATATGTCGCATCAAGGCTTGTCTCTGATGATTCAGAGGACGTGAATACCCGACCGCCGGCTCGACCGGACCCCGCAGACGCCGGAGAAGTATGAAGGAAGGGAGGGATGGTCCTAGAAAGAACAAAATGGCCGCCATTGTGCGTCTCTTGAGATAGCCTTGGCCAAGCAACTCTTTCTTCGGGCTCGGTCGCTGCGCCAAGCGGTCGCAACTCCTCGCAGCAACAGTCATTGTGATTTTATACAGTGTCCTAGAACACGATGAGATCAGAGGCCCAGAAGCCGGGGGCTTGTGTTAAAATCCTGATGCTTGACGGAGCAGCTTCTCAGGCAGCGCTGTAAAGATGCATGGGAGAGTGCTGGAGAGTTGAGGGTGTCGTTGGGAAGGGGACGCAAGAAAAATAAAATGAAAAGGGTTGTGCGAAGAGAGAATCGAATCACGGGCCATGATCCAATGCGGCGAGTGAGAAGCTGGATGCAGAAAATAAGAAAACGATGAAAGTTAGAGGCGAAAAGCCAGCGCCGCCTGGAGGGTTCGGTGACACTTTAAATGGGCTAGCGACCACATTGTTTTTTATCGAATTTCTTCGTCTCCGCTCTCAGCAGTCTTGGCAATGAGCCCCCTGCGGCAGTCGCCTGAGTGAAAAATTGCCCCCTGGCTGCTTTCTAGCGAGGCGAAGTTAATTCTAAACAGTGACTAGACTCGCAGGCTTTTCAGAGGAATCGATAAAATTGGAGGGCGTACTCTCTCAGCCGTATCGCCTCTTTGTAAATAAATGTTACGCTTAGAACTAGTGCGCTCCGATTTAAGTGGCGCTTGAAAGTGTAGCCCGTTCTGTCCTTTGCAATTAGTAGAGATTTTCCTTGGCGAATTGTCGGCCCTCCGAAAAACAAGAACAAAAAAGGGGGGAGGGAGGTATCATGATATAGCGGCCTTGCCTGAACATAACGAAGAATGGCCAAAATATAGAAAATATATTGTTTAAAATTGGGCTCTTCATCAGCCTTCGCAAAAAAAAATTTAATACCGCTAACCACTCTCAACTGAATTTAGTAACTATGGTACGCATGTGAACTGCATTAACTTTGATGCGTAATTGTATATAAATTGGTACCAGGATGTCCAACAACAATATATAACCAGGGCTTAAAACAATGGCGCCTCGCAGGGATATACAGTATGACTGAACCAATATTACCTAGCACATATACGAATCCTCCCGTGCCTGATATAATGTTTAAGTCCCCTCGTCTACTTATGCGCACAGAATACAGGAATGCATTCTTTGCTTTCAGGTCGACAGCACATCTGGAAAGCATGATTACCAACTCTGCGAATTCATTTTCGCTAGATATATTTAGATATTTATACTGAAATTTTGTTGTTGGTAATGCCTTGCCTGATATATCTCTCCTCTTTTTGCCTTTTTTTTTTTTTCATTTTATTGTGCAAATGTGTGAACCCACCTGCTATGGTCTTGTATTTCAGACCGCAGTATTTATAAATAAATAAATAAATAAAAATTGGAGGACGCTTAAGCTCCGTCGTTAAGAATTCAACGCGATAGCGTTTATACCACAATGCTTTGAAGACAATGGATGAATGTACTACAAGGCTTTGAATCGGGCGGCGGCTCCCGCCATCTATTGATAGCGCCGTACGACCTAGCAAATTTTTCAGTGAGCTCCGCATCGCAGGTAAGCAAAGCGGAAATGAATTGCTATCGGGTAACTATTACTTCCGTAATTAGATTCTTTCTAATGACGCACCTAAACATTAGTTAACAGTAGTAATAAGGCAATGCCTACATTAGATCCACCTATATTGCGTGCTCGCCTCGCACCACGCAGGAACTGAGTTCGGCTCCGCGAGTTTCCGCAAAACTTTTATTGTTTCTTTACTTTTTTTCTGACTTTCGCGTTACAACCACCACGCCGACACCGGCTTTTCTGCGACACGGGGCCCTTAACGCAATCGCGTTACAATTAATGTCCATACGAATGAGCTGCCAAAAAGCGCAAATAATAATAAATATATTATTTTTGTTTTAACCAGTCAAAAGCTTAATAACGGAAAGCCATGATATCATATCAGTATCAAAGTACAGTTAACTAAATATATTTAGGTATGTGGTTGCAAAGGGGCTGTCTGTTCTGGGCCGGTATGTGGATAAGCTATACGCACATGACTAATTGTAAAGCTTTCGGGTGCGTTTTAAGCTGAGTAATGTATTTTCTTCTTACATGAAGAAAATGTTCTATGAGATTTTATTTTGTTCTAGATTATCATGCTGTAATCTGGTCTGGGGAACTCCTACTAAATCAAAAAGGTCTGATTAACTGCCATACGCATGGCAAGACATTGATAATTTCTGCGAATTATGGAAGTCGGACTCAGTATATGCGGACATATCTTCTCTTCTTAAAATATATTTCTTAAGGTAAACAAGCATTTTATTTCAAATTAACGCTGTTCACATTACAAAGTGTACGAGAACACTGTGCCCAAGTCACGTGTAGACAACCTCCTTGGTGTAGACGGCACTGTATGCGCTGAGAGACTTTAAAAGCACCACGAAATGTACAACATGCACAGTCGTGAGCAAAAGCGGTATACAACGCACATCCGGTGACGGAGCTCGAAAAAAACTAAAAAAGCTTTGCAGCTCAATCTAGCAACAGGTATCTGGGATCGACGCAATAGTGGCTGTGCCAGATTGTATGGACATGCATGTGTCGCTATCCCTGTCGCTGCCGCTAGAGTATGTCGGCGCAGTTTTAACTAGTTTTCCAGACCTCCGACATCAGCTGTGTGTTGTATACCTCTTAATCTCACGAGTATACGTATGAAGCCCCTCTTCTTTTGCGAAGTTGACAAAACAACATTGATTTGAATGCGTGCTTACCTAATAGCTGAGGTTGACGTAGTTTAGGCTGTTATAAATTGATTATGGAAATATCTGAGTGCATATACTGCTTATGTATAGTTTGTTGGGTTTTTAACGTCTCATATATATATATATATATATATATATATATATATATTGTCACGGTGTTGGCGACTAGGGCTAGTTTATCAGAGCCGGTGCAGGTGGAATACGTCTGGTACGTCCTGCGAGTCCGGAGCCGATTTACTTCGTCCTTTTTCTCCGAGCGCCCCCTGGCATTCCTCCCTCCTTAAGCGTGACGCACACGGCACACGTGCACACAGGTGGACAAAAGCAAACGAAAAAAAAAAAGAAGTTTGCAGATGCCGTCTTTCAGTTACCGCGTAAAATACGGCTTCATGCGTAGGACATGAACTGTCTCTGGACGAGGTAGCCGACGGCCTCTCTGCTCTGGGCCATCTGGGAGCACCTTATAGTTAACGTCGCTGAGGCGCCGCAAGATTTTATATGGTCCGAAGTAACGGCAAATCAGCTTTTCTGATAGGCCACGGCGTCGAACAGGAGTCCACACCCACACCTGGTCCCCGGTGCTGTAGGAAGCTTGTTTGTGGCGGAGGTTGTACCGGCGTGAATCCCTGTCCTGTTGCTGGGCGATGTGGACGCGTGCTAGTTGGCGTGCTTGCTCAGCATCTTGGGCAAAGTGTTCGGCGTCGGTAGAAAGTTCGGTATCTATTTCGCAAGGGAGCATTGCGTCCAGCACCGTCCGAACCTCCCTGCCGTAAACTAGGCGAAACGGCGTGAAGCGCGTCGTCTCTTGGACTGCCGTATTGTACGCGAATGTCACATATGGTAGGATAGCATCCCAAGTCTTGTGCTGGGCGTCGACATACATCGCCAGCATGTCCGCAATGGTCTTATTAAGCCTTTCCGTCAGCCCGTTCGTCTGCGGATGGTAAGCAGTAGCTTTTCGATGCGCCGTACCGCTGAGATGAAAAACTTCGGACATCATTTGTGAAGTAAAGGCAGTCCCTCTGTCAGTAATAATACAGGTCGGAGCACCGTGCCGCAGCATGATCTGGTGTACAAAGAAATGGGCAACTTCAGATGCTGTACCACTAGGTAACGCTTTGGTCTCGGCATATCGAGTCAGGTAGTCTGTGGCGATGATTATCCAGCGGTTGCCCCCGGAAGATCGAGGGAAAGGACCGAGAAGGTCCATGCCGACTTGATCAAACGGTGCGCGTGGTGGTATTATGGGCACGAGGAGGCGTGTGGGCTTTGATTGTGGAACCTTCCGACGCTGGCATTGCCGACAGCTCTTAACATAGCGCTTGACAACAGTGGCAAGGTTGGGCCAGTAGAATGTCTTTCGTATTCTAGCAAGTGTGCGAGTATAGCCCAAGTGGCCAGAAGTTGGTTCATCGTGGCACGCGGAAAGGATTTCCTCTCGCAGAGCTGCAGGTACCACGAGGAGGTAGGTTCTCGATTCGGATCTAGAGCTGTGCTTATAGAGTACACCACTTCTCAGGCAGAAAGTTGATAGGCTCCGAGAAAAGCACTTAGGTATTGTGGCTGGCTGACCTTCTAAATAATCGATCAGGGCTCGTAACTCTGGATCAGCACGCTGCTGATGAGACATATCTGAAGCATCAACAGCTCCGAGAAAACTGCCAGAGTCACCCTTGTGTGGTGAAGCGAGCTCGACGGGCGCACGAGAGAGCGCGTCAGCATCTTCATGCTTATGTCCGGACTTATAGACTATAGTGAGGTCAAACTCCTGTAGGCGAAGGCTCCATCGCACCAGGCGGCCGCATGGGTCACGCAGGTTGGCCAGCCAACACAAGGAATGGTGGTCAGTGACCACTTTAAATGGGCGACCATAAAGGTAGGGGCGAAATTTTGCAGCAGCCCAAATAATGGCGAAGCATTCCTTCTCAGTAGTTGAATAGTTCATCTCCGCGCGGGATAAAGTACGGCTGGCATAGGCGACGACTCGTTCCACACCCTCTTGACGTTGCACGAGAACCGCCCCAAGGCCAATGTTACTGGCGTCAGTGTGGATTTCTGTCTCACCGTGCTCATCGAAATGGGTTAGAATAGGCGGCGATTGGAGACGGAGACGCAACTCGGTAAAAGCAGCTTCTTGCTCGTGACTCCAAACAAAAGGGGCGTCTCCCCTTCGAACCCAGTCGAAAAACCTTCGAGGCCCAGTCGACGGTAGGGACAGCGCCGATAGACATGACCCGGTTCGCCGCAGTGAAAGCATAAAGGGCGTCGGTCGGGGGTACGCCACTCGTCTGCTTTCCGTCTAGATGGTCGGGAATCCGTTACGTACTGGATCACGGGGGCCGGTGTTGTTGGTGCAGCTACGTTAGCAGGCATGAGGGTCGGCGGCTGGGGTGGAGAGTATTGTAGCACCTCGGCGTATGTGGGACGCTGAGACTCAGGTGGCGTAAGAGGAGGAGCAGGGTGAGGTTCACCGCTTGGAACCGGAGGCCGGAGCGCTTGCTGCACTTCGTCGCGGACAACGCTCGCAATGGAGGTAGAAGCTAGTTGAGGTGCGCCACACAGCAGTCTGAGTTCGTCGCGCACAATCGAACGTACGAGCTCCCGTAGCGCCGATGCGTCCATGCTATGCGATGGGAACTCAGCAGAGACGGAGGTGGCGTGGACGGTACGATTCTGTGCCGAAGCTCGCTGCTGAAGCACTTTTTCTATCGTGGATGTTTCCGCAAGGAATTCTGCGACAGTTTTAGGTGGGCTGCGCACCAGGCCAGCAAAAAGCTGCTCTTTAACGCCAAGCATGAGGTAGCGCAGCTTTTTGTCCTCGGACATTGTAGGGTCTGCCCGCTTGAAGAGGCGTGTCATGTCCTCGATATATGCCGCGACAGTTTCGTTAGGCATTTGAAC
>JAJIZL010021952.1:40585-71288 GCA_023969395.1 Amblyomma maculatum | reverse complement strand
AGACCTGACCTCCACCAGATTTGTCACGGTGTTGGCGACTAGGGCTAATTTATCAGAGCCGGTGCAGGTGGAATACGTCTGGTACGTCCTGCTGTTGTTGTTGTTGTTGTTGTTGTCCAAATAACTTATGGCACATACCCACAGAGGGGGATCGGCCAAGAATTGGGTAGCAAAGAAATTTTTTTTTTAATATGCTTGCATAAAAAAAAAGTGATTTGAGGGGTAGAGGAAAGGAAACAAAACGGGAAATAAGTGAAATATAAAATGAAAAGTGGTAACACTCACGGGAGATTGACACTACAATTGTAGAACAAGTGATGTTTAAATATTTAGCAAGGCAAACGATTTGAATCCAGTAAAAAATTTTGCATGGCGGTAAACACAGCCCTGTGACTGTGACTGAGTCCGGAGCCGATTTACTTCGTCCTTTTTCTCCGAGCGCCACTTCAACGTCTTTCGCTCCGAGCGCCCCCTGGCAATATATATTGTGTGTGTAGCAATAGTAGCATAAGACTTTTATTCTGTAAACACTCACAGGCCGAGCATCTAGATTGCCTGGGCATATACTATATACCAGGGGAATAGCCGGGGCGGGGGTGTGTTTCGGTGTCAGAACACCCCCAAATTTATATATATATATATATATATATAGCCTTAGCCATCATGCTGTCCTACAGAAGGATTTGTCTATAAGAATGCCTCTTTGCTCCATGTACGGCCGACTGCTGCAACGCTCATATTAAAAATAAAGAAACAATAAAAACTGTTGCGTTTGCGGTTACTGTCAGCCTGTTTGCGGTTACTGTCAGATGAAGCAAGGGCCCTTATCAGGGTACGCCTTTAGCACTTCATTTCTGTATCCTTTCTGGTGTATTTGAAAGAAGAACAAACAAACTTCGAAATAAAAGGCGAAACAATTTGAATTAATAAAAAGAAGAGCTCTCATCTCGGCAGAGAATATACAAGCAAATGTCAGTCTCTGAAAGTTATTTGGCATATACAAGGTACAGGTCCGGAACGTTCCAGGAAGCGGGAAGTATGGAAGAGGAGAGACAACACACCATCGTGTATTGCCCGTTTCTTGAACTTGGATTCGTGCTTCTTCGTCCTTTCTTTAGTCCGCCCCGCCGGGGTGGTGCAGTGGTAAGACGCCCGACTACTGTGCCAGAGTACCCGGGTTCGAACCCGACCTCAGCGGCTGCGTTTCGATGGAGGCGAAATGAAGAGGCGTCCATGTGCTGTGCGATGTCAGCGCACGTTAAAGATCCCCAGGTGGTCGAAATTTCCGGAGTCCTCCACTACAGCGTATCTCATAGCCTCAGTCGCTTTGGGACGTTAAACCCCACAAACCAAACCAAACCTTTCTTAAGTCCAGATCCGCGCAAAAGAAGATGTGGCCTGAATCCCTGCTTCTTGAATCTACATGCGTGAAGGCATGCTTCACGTAAAACGGAGAGAACGTCGCATCTTTGGAATCAGCCTAAAACTTGCCTTTTTCGCAAAAAGTTGCCGCCACGATTGTAACTTGGTCCCACTGACAGACCGAAGACAGATGAGAGCAAGACACCGCGCCACTGCACATTTGCGAGCTGTGTCGGAGGAGACGGAGACGGCTCCCGAAGGGGACGACAGTGATGCCATATTTACGTGCCTCCGTTCGCCAGCACGCACTCCACGTGCGTTTGGAGGGAGACGTGTTTCTCCGTGTTTCGAAGAGCCGAGCCGTCGCTTCCGTGAACAGGCCTCGTGACAGATGTGTCTGTCTCGGCTGCTGTTCCTTACCGCTACATGTGTCTCTGTCCCGGTGGAGTATATTTAGCTGTAAACTGAGCTGTTCCTCTGCTGCTGTTGCTTGGTTTCACTTTCTTTCCAGACAGGTAGCGCAGACGAGTGCGTGTCTGCGGGCTGAAACACATTTCCCGCGAACGGCTCCGGTGTGCAAGAGGTAATTCGATATACCTTTTATCGCTAAAAACATCTCAATCCAACAGTATTCATTGGTGAGCCATATACGGTTTGATATCCTGTTTGCTGATTATGGACATTTCATGAGAATGCATCAATCAATGTAGGTCCGCACTGCTGCGCGTTAGCATTTTTTTTTTTTTTATTGCACACTGGAATTCGGTAGTATATATATATATATTATTTAAGGCCCGGTAGTGGCCTTCCTTCTCTAGTTTAATGTTTCGCTGAATTTGGCGGTAAATTGTGATGTTTTAGCGCTAATTCACTTACGCCAATTTCGTTTCGAAACATTTGATAGTTCAGGACTTTTTTTTTTTTCTTTTTTTTTTTTTTTTGTTTTTTGCAGCGAAAACAATTCGCTCTTACCCATGCTCTTGCGTTGGGCTTAAAATCCCTTTTTCTTTTTTCTTTTTGCTACTTAACCCGTTAAGCATTTTAAACTATGAACTTTTCATCAAATCAGTTACCTTATTTCTCTTTCAGTACAGTTTTTTTTTTCTGTAGCTTACATTATTATATCCTGCATAGAACTTAAGTTCACTGTACATGCAAATCACGCGTGTCTTTGTACCCTGCGACTACTTCCATCGTGGATAACAACGACCTCCTTTAATAATAATAATAATAATAATAATAATAATAATAATAATAATAATAATAATAATAATAATAATAATAATAATAATAATAATAATAATAATAATAATAATAATAATAATTTGTTCACAGGAAGGGAAAGGCGCAGTATCTGTCACACTTGCTGTGTGGACACCTGAACCGCGCCGTAAGGGAAGGGATGAAGGTGGAAGTGAAAGTGGAAAGAGAGAAAGGGGAGAAGCTGGGCGTCGTAGGAGTCAGTAGCGCTCATCAGTGACACCAATAAGACGCTTGAAAACAACTTGAAAAAACAAAACACCCGAATGAATAAGAAGTTTCAAAATATCTGGAAAAAGTGGTGGAGGGTTAAGCACGGCTTGAGCCTAGTTATATAACCGAAAGAGCTGTTAAGAATGGTTTTGTATGGTTTAATATGGCTGTCCGCGTTTGACGGTTTCTTTACGGGGACGCCAAGCTTCGCCTTTTCATTTCACGATTTTATTGCCTTTTAGCCTGATGCGGGCATAGTTGTGTCGTTGCCTTAAAATTTAATAAATAAATAAATAAGCAAAGAGCGTCGGAGCCGCTCGATTGAAGCCGGTCGTGTTTCAACCCGGGTACTGCGGTTCATTAGCAGAGCGTCTTAACTACTGATCCAGAGTGCATTTATGTTAAATCAGGCAATAAAAAAAAAAACACGCTGTCAATGGGGGTCGTGCTGGGACAGGTAGGTCACCGCCGCTTGCAGCGGGGGCTGGCCTGTCACTGAATTTTTATCTGCTGTAGGCCGTCATTGCACCCGCCATCGTTTCGGTGGTGGACGACGGCTGTTGTTGCGGCGCGCGTCTTTCTCTCCCTCTTCCTTTTCCTTCTTCTATATTTCCTCTTCTGTCTGCACGAGGCAGCGGAGGTGGCTTAGCTACAGAGCCAGTAGCAGGCCCTTGCATTTTCGTTTCCTTCTTCCTACAGCCACAACAACAACAACAACGCGGTCAATGGGCCGACATCAGCCCAACATTGGGGAACACTGGCACCGATATCGGGCCAATAATGGTGTTTCATTGGGGCGCTACCTGTGCCAAGATTTCATCCAGTCTATTAGCTGGCTTTCTTGCAATGGCCACCAATGGCAGACTCCATGGCTTATTTATTGCCATGGAGCCTCTCTACAACGGCTACCCAATAACTTACATCCAAGCATACCCACTGGCTGGTATACAGCGGACATCCAGCCACTCTCACTGGCTATCCAATACTTGCAACCAAGCTTACTCACTGGCTTTTAAGAACTGCTATCCAGCTAGGCTCATCGGCTGCACAAGATAGCCCACCCAAGCTTGTTCACTGGCTTGGCATCCTTGGCATCCAGGCAATCCCATTATCGTTGAATGTTTGTTTTTATTGGGGGCTATTTTGTGCTGTGGTGGGGCTTACTGCGCAGAGGCAACTTTAGGGATGTTATGCGCCAAACACAAGGTTGAGTTCGCTTTTCGGCAGGTATTTTACATGCACCTAAGTTACCTAACATTATATATATATATATATATATATATATATATATATATATATATATATACATTATGCTGAAAGTATACATGCACACAAAAGAGGCATAATGGTGCTTATTTCATGAATATTTGTTAGGTGCGCATGTGGTACATAGTAAAAAAAAAAAACAAAAGAACTCTAGGCAGAATTTCTTCAGACTTCCAGGACTTCACCTGCGGTTGGGTCCATTGACAAGGTGTTGGCAGATCCGAGGTTGTAGGAAGACGCCGTATTAATGGCAGCTTCAGGTGCCTGTGAAGCCAGCATCTCTAGCATGCGCATTTTACTGTCGGTTATAAGGACAGCAGCTTTATGAAGCCGTTGCCGATATATGCTTGGCCAGCTTGCATATCACCATCTTCCCTTTCGCAGAAAACATCTGCAAGTAAAAACAACAGTACGAAACCATGTTATGCACAAGTATGTTTTTGTCGGTACAGCTTGGGAAAACTATTCGTTAGCCGTAAAATTTCCCACTGCTAAAATATTTTGTGTCCAAATAAGTGTGCTGAAAATGAATTCACGGAGAGTGTATGGTGCAATAGAGTTGAAGCAAAAGCTTATTATATCAATCATATCAGGTGCCGATGACTGACACGATGCTTAATTTCTAGTTAATAAGCCGCGACGTATAAAGAAATGGATAGATTACCGTTCGGCCAGCACTGCCTTGCATGCAGCGTCAACCGAAGCAGCCCAACAGGAAATTGGCACGCGAAGGTCCATCCCAGTGATCCTGCGTCTTTCCTCCTGCAGGGAAGTGTAGCAACATGGCAGTCAAATAAAGCAACAAATATTCCCCAAAACCTGCTCCGTTCCATTTTCCATGTGGCAGGGGTGTTGCTGTGTAGACAATAATTTCACTCGGAGAGAGGTAGATTTAGGGTCGGTATCGAGAAAAAAAAAAGGGGGAATTTGTACTAACGATCGATCGGTCGTCCTCAAATATGCCGGCCACTTGCATCGGGTTTGTGAGTGCATAAAGGGCTTAAAAATTCTAGGGAATCGATGCTTCATACGGCAATAATTTAGCCGCATTCACGATCACTTGCATCGTTCTGCCCTCATTGGCGATGCATTCCAAATATCTCTCTCTCTCTCTCTCTCTCTCTAAATTGCATTTGAATTACTATAGTCCTAGCTGTCTCCGTCCGATGACATCGAGGGCGACTTACCGACATTACATAATATGTTTCACATGGTGCCGTACATGACAGCGATTGACATTCTCACACCTCGGCAGAACGGTAGCGGGTAGGGCACTGTAAGCGGGTGCGTGTAGGGCAGCTGCACGTCTGTGTCGTCATCATGTGACGTCACGCAAGGCAGTTCTCTCCGGGCCGCGCGCGGGAGTTTCAATTTTGATTCAAGTTTTTGGCTGATTTAAAATTATTGCTTGCGTATTGTAAAAAATGTAATCGCGTACCGTGATGACCAAACCTTCAGCAATATAAATCAGTCATTAACTCAGCACGGTCGAAAAACCGCCGGAGTTGCCCAACGGACCAGAACACATGTTAGTTGCTCAGGCTATCGTTGTGATACATAATAACAGTACTAATATATGTCGCGTAATTGTATGTGACAAAACAATGTGCAAATAAATTTGCTACTGACCCTAAGATGCTACTTTTGTCGGCTTGGTAGTGTTTATACAGGACGAAGTCAACTTCCACAGTTTTCATAGCCTCCTTGCCTCCTCTCTAGAAATTGCGGGCGCACTGCCCTCCTATATTTCCTATTACTCGTTTTGCACTGACCTTTAAAATGTAATAAATACTCTATTACCTCGATTCCCAAATTCACCTCTATTTCTGCTTGATGATTATAATTATCTCAGAATAAATCGGTTCGTTCCCGTTCCGTTTGCCTTAGTTCAGTTAACTAGAACGACAGCATTTTCAAGTGCATGCGGTGATTTCAGCTTTTCGGTTATATATTTAACCAAACCGAACCATGTCAACTATATTTGCAGTATTCCGACAAAAATCTGAGTGCTACACCAGTTATCCTCTAACTTTTCTGCGGGACTCAGTGATCAAGATGTTCCTCCATTTTCACCTGCAGGAACCACGAATCGTTCCGCGTCAAGAAGAAAGTAGAGGTTATAGAAGAAGGGCCTATATTTTTTTACTAAATGATAACAACGTTTTTTGACTGATAACTAACGATTAATTTTTTAACCGCTCTTGAAATGTGCTGGCGTCTTTTTGGAGGAAAACTGTTGCACTATTAGAGGAATACATACCGCCACGCATAATATCAGGCAGGTAGCGATTCCCCGTAATTCGCCATTCCGTAAAACAACTCTTAAACAAGAAGAAGTGCTTGTTTCATATAGCAAAAGGTAGCAGTCGGCACGACCTATGGATTTCTTATCAGACAAGTTGTATAGGTAGATAAAGACGAATTTAAAAGCGCCAAACTGTACAGAAACACCAAAATTTCTAGAACACTATGAGTGACTCAAAATGCAACCTGATAACCTGTCTGATGAGAATGACATTTTTATTCAAATAACCACGTTTTGATGCTTGTAATGAAGTATTTCGAGAACGTTTGTGCAACTACCATCTGTTTCCCTGACGGAAACTGACTATTTAATTTTCCACCAATTGACATTGCACGTATTTTTCGGTCGGTGCGCAAAACTTAAAAAAAAAAAAAATTAAAGAATTTTCCGTTGGTGGTATTGACATTCTTTAGAGCACCGACACGTATTCGTCCATAATACTATCTAAACTATGTAAATGATATGTGCATTCTACAGCGTTATCGAGCGATTGAAAGGTGGTCATTGCTATGCGGTATACCGGAATCAAAATGTGGCTATACGCACTTGTTTCCGCTAATTGCAGATGTAATAGGGCGTTTATTGAAGCTCAGATGGAGAGCTGTGAGGACAGGACCTTGCAACGGCGAGCCCAGCGTACTTCGTCTTCGTCGCACAACGCACAGGTGCATGTCGATGGCGATGACTATCACAGTACATTTTCCCCCCGGGTAAAAAAAGGAGCCATCCTGGCGACTTATGGCGCGGAAAGCACAGCGGGGTCATAGAATGGCTTCAATCGGTTCACGTGAACTGTTTCACGACCACGGCGACGCAAGTCCGCAGAGGGCGTGACGGGCTCAACTACGTAGTTGACTGCAGATGTTTGCTGGAGGACCCTATATGGCCCGTGGTAGCGAGCAAGAAACTTCTTTGAAAGGCCAGGGGTTGAGGAGGGCACCCAGAGCCACACCAGTGTGTCCGGGAGATATGGCGAAGATTCGCCGGTATCACGGAGGTATTTTTGTTGCCACTGATTTTCTGTTGTGAGAGAGCGGGCGAGCTGACGGCATTCTTCTGCGTACGTGACGGCATCGGATAGCGGGGAAGATTCGGAAACGTCAGGGCGGTAGGGAAAAAGTGTGTCCATAGTACAGGGTGGCTCGCGCCCGTAAAGGAGAAAGAATGGAGAGAATCCAGTAGTGGCCTGTGTCGCGGTGTTATATGCGTAAGTAACAAACGGTAGAACTTGGTCCCAATTGGAATGGTCGGTGTTCACGTACATAGCCAGCATGTCACCGAGAGTGCGGTTAAAACGTTCTGTCAGTCCATTCGTCTGAGGGTGGTACGAGGTAGCGGTGCGGTGTATGATGCGGCATTCTTTCAGGAGAGCCTCAAGAGCGTCTGATAAGAAAACGCGTCCGCGGTCACTGAGCAGTTCGCGAGGGGCACCATGGCGAAGAACCAGGTTTTTCAGAATAAAGGCAGCCACGTCGCGTGCGGAAGCAGAGGGCAATGATGATGTCTCAGTGTAGCGGGTTAGATGATCCACTGCCACGATAATCCAGCGGTTGCCAGCTGAAGTTGTAGGAAGGGGACCGTATAGATCTATGCCGACACGATCAAACGGACGGGCAGGACAGGGCAACGGCTGCAACGAAGCAGAGGACTTGAGAGGAGTTTTTCGGCGTTGGCAAGACTGGCAGGAGCGGACAAAATGGCGGACAAAGCGGTACATTCCACGCCAGAAGAAGCGTAGACGCAAGCGCGTGTAGGTTTTCAACACTCCGCCGTGGGCGCACTGGGGATCAGTATGGAAAGCAGCACAAATTTCGGCGCGGAGATGACGGGGGATGACTAAAAGCCACTTCCTTCCGTCGTGAAGATAATTGCGGCGATAGAGCAGCCCGTCACGAATTGAAAAATGGTGAGCTTGGCGGGCAAGCGCCCGAGACAGACGACCTGGAGAGTGACTTGAAAGAAAGTCCAGAAGTGTAGATATCCACGGGTCGCGCCGCTGTTCCGTGGCCATGTCAATAGTGGCAAGCGAAGACAAATCGTAGGCGCAGATCTCATCAGGCAACGAAGAGGGAGGCAGCGGTGAGCGCGAAAGAGCGTCCGCATCAGTATGCTTGAGGCCTGAGCGATATATGAAACGAATGTCATACTCTTGGAGGCGAAGAGCCCAGCGAGCAAGGCGGCCGGACGGGTCCTTGAGGGACGCCAGCCAGCACAGAGCGTGATGATCAGTGACCACATAAAATGGTCGGCCATAGACATACGGACGGAATTTGCCGATGGCCCAAATAATGGCCAAGCATTCTCTTTCCGTAACAGAATAATTGGACTCTGCCTTGGTCAAGGTGCGGCTTGCGTACGCCACCACATAGTCTCGGATACCAGGTTTGCGTTGGGTGAGAACGGCGCCTATCCCAATACCGCTAGCGTCAGTGTGAATCTCAGTTGGCGCATTCGGGTCGAAGTGGCGGAGGATGGGAGGCGAAACCAAAAGACGGCGTAAAGTGTTGAAGGCGTCATCACAAGCAGGTGTCCATGCGGAGAGGTCGGAGCTACCGGAGAGGAGCTGGATGAGAGGAGCAATAATAGAGGCGAAATTTAAGATGAAGCGGCGAAAGTAGGAGCATAGGCCAATGAAACTTCGTAGCTGCTTCAGTGATTTTGGGCGTGGGAATTCGGCAACTGCACGAAGTTTGCTGGGATCGGGAAGAATGCCATCCTTAGAAACGACATGACCTAGAATTGTTAGTCGGCGAGCAGCAAAGCGGCACTTCTTCAGATTCAGTTGGAGGCCGGCGGTAGCGAGACAAGTGAGAACGTCCTTCAGTCGGAGCAGGTGGGATTGAAAATCGGTAGAAAAGACTACGATATCATCGAGATAGCAAAGACAGGTTCGCCACTTGAATCCACGAAGCACAGTGTCCATGAGGCGTTCAAATGTGGCCGGGGCGTTGCAAAGCCCAAAGGGCATGACGTTGAATTCATATAATCCATCTGGTGTGATGAAGGCAGTTTTAGAGCGGTCAGCGTCAGCCATTGGCACCTGCCAGTAGCCAGATCGTAAATCCAACGAGGAGAAAAACTCGGCGCCCTGCAAGCAGTCTAGTGCGTCATCGATGCGTGGCAGAGGATAGACGTCCTTGCGCGTGATCTTGTTGAGCCGGCGGTAGTCGACACAAAACCGGAAGGAGCCATCTTTCTTAAGTACCAACACAACTGGAGACGCCCAGGGACTGTGGGATGGCCGAATGACACCCCGACGGAGCATGTCGTCCACATGATCAGCAATTACTTGGCGCTCCGAAGCCGACACGCGATAGGGGCGCTGGCGCAAAGGTGCAGTTTTACCGGTGTCGATGGTGTGCTCTACGACAGACGTGCGGCCCAAGTCAGTTTGAGGAAAGTCGAATGAAGAAGCGAAGTTCTGCAAGAGGGCGACAAGTTGATCACGTTGCGCAAGTGGAAGATCAGCATCAATAGCATGTTGGAAAACGTCGGAGGGCGTCGAAGCGGTCGCAACATCGCAAGAGCACAGACTAGCGTCGAAGGAGGGGGTTGAGTCAGCAAGAGTGGTGATATGACTGGGATCAAGCTCTTCAAGACGTCCAATGCATTCGCCACGGAGCAGGACTGCTGGGCAAGAAAATGGGTTCGAGGCGTAAAGTGCACTCTTGCCGTCTTGAATTTCGAGAACAGCGAACGGAAAAAGGAGGCAGGGATGACGGGAGGTGGCTTCGGAAGGTGTAAAAATCGCAGTCAAAGGAGTTACCCACTCACAAGACAGTGGTACGAGGGCAGCAGAGAACGGAGGAATGTCGGTGTCATGGGCGACGAGAAGTTTTGCAGTGCGGGGAGGGGTATCACAAAAGGGGGCATCACAGAGGGGGGCGAAGGCAATTTGTGCACGAGCACAGTCAATAACGGCTTGATGAGTCGATAGAAAATCGTATCCGAGGATGATATCATGCGAGCAGTTCGGCAGAACAATAAACTCGATGGGGTACAAGACGTCTTGAATGAGCACACGGGCTGTGCAAGATGCGGAGGGGTGAATGTGCTGTGATGAGGCGGTGCGGAGCGAAAAGTCGGAAATCGGAGTGGTCACTTTGCGAATTCGACGGCAGAGCGCTTCACTGATGACGGAGACGGCTGCACCGGTATCGACGAGAGCGAGAACTGTGGCGCCTTCTACAGAAACTTTGATAACATTAGCGGGACGGCATGGAGGACTTGAGGAATTCGAAACAAGCGCAGTTCTTGCCCCCGGAACTGCGACTGTTAGTTTCCCTCAACGGTGCTGGTAGAACGTCGCAGCATTGGAGAAAGCGATCGGCGCCGAGGAGAATGTGATCGACGAGTGGTATAGGTTTGGCGATCTTGTGGGACAAATTGAGAACCGGGCGGAATCATTTGCGAGCGTGAGTCGGTATCGTACGGGTAAAATCGAATGTCAGGCTGTGAAGGTTGGAGGCGCTGGCGACAAAGGCGCGCAACATGGCCCGGCCGACCGCAGGCATAGCAAATCGGAAGGTTGTCCGTAGTACGCCAAGGTTTCATAGGATGTGGGCGGAATCTTGAGGGTGGGGCTTGAAACGAAGGCTCAGCATGCGGCGGTGAACGGTAGGCAGGGACCTGCACATAGGAGCCAGACGTGGGCGAAGGTGGTGGCCTAGCCGTTACTTGGGCATACGTGAGAGGTGCCGTCACAGGCGGCACCACGGGGTTGGACGGCAAGGCATCAGCGACGTGTTCTTGCACGACACGGCGTATAGCAGGGGCCAAAGATGGAGCCAGTTCAGGAACGAGGCGGCCCGAGTCTTGAAAATGGGGAAGGAGTGAGATTTGACGTGCGACCTCTTCACGAATAAAATCTTTGATCTTTTGATTCAGCGGGCTCCCTTCAGAAATTGGCGAACCACCCAGGGCTAATGCGGATACGCCTTCGTCGCACACACTGGAGCGGCGCCTAGAAGCGCGCCGCTTGCGGAGCTCGTCGTAGCTCTGGCAAAGCTTCACGAGTTCACTAACGCTGGTGGGATCTTTCGCTACCAGCATCTGGAAGGCGTCCTCAGAAATGCCCTCGAGGATGTAGCGGATTTTGTTTGCTTCCGGCATGGCCGGGTCGACTCGTTTGCAGAGATCAACGACGTCTTCTATGTAGCTGGTAAAGGTCTCATCAGCGCGCTGAACACGATCGTGTAAACGTTGTTCGGCACGAAGCTTACGCACTGCCGGGCGGCCGAACACTTCCGCGAAATTCTTTTTAAATGTCGACCAAGATGACAGGTCAGCCTCATGGTTGCGAAACCAGAGGTTCGCCACGTCCGTCAGATAGAATATGACGTTACTGAGCTTGTATGAGTCATCCCACTTGTTGTAGGTGCTTACTCTTTCATAGGATGACAGCCAGTCGTCGACATCTTGATCGGCCGTGCCGCTGAACAGGCAAGGGTCACGCTGGCGCACGACGCCAGCACACATGATCGTGGGTGGAACGGCCGGCAGCGTCGAAGTGTCTTGCATGGCGGTCGTAGAGGGTAGTGTACGGCTTCGCAGTTCCAGTTTGGGTGGGATCGTTTCCGGCACCTCCGCCAATTGTAATAGGGCGTTTATTGAAGCTCAGATGGAGAGCTGTGAGGACAGGACCTTGCAACGGCGAGCCCAGCGTACTTCGTCTTCGTCGCACAACGCACAGGTGCATGTCGATGGCGATGACTATCACAGTACACAGACCATTTCTTTCCCTAGAATTTCATGCAACATCTCTGAGCATATAAGCTAGCTATTTTTATATTTTTAATTTTATCGAAAGCAATCAATTCTTTCGCACCGGTCATTAGCGCGGTTTTTACTAATCTTTTTAATGTGAGACATAGCTAATTTCGATCACTGACAACCTCCGCGCGCAGCCATTTGACTGCATTTTCCTGCAATTTTACAGGTATCTTACCTTGTTAACAATTGATTTGTTGGAAGCTTAGAAAATCAAACACTGATCCCAAACTTTCAGCATGGATCGAAAATTTTCAACGTAATAAAGCACAATTTGTAAAGGTTAACAGCTCTGACTCTTCTCCGGCAGCTTTCCCAGTTGTGCTCCAGGGTTCTCAGTTAGAAACTTTAGTTTCGGTGCAGAAACATTACTACACGCGAAATTCCCCTAGGTAGCTGAGAAACCTTCATAGAGCAACCGCTAAAAATATCAAAAACAAAAAAAAAAAAAAAAAAAAAAGAATCCAGGCGATGACGCGAATGCTACAAGGATATGTTATCGTCTATGTAAAGAAATGAAGGAAATCGATATTGACGCCCGTTCGCTCATTTTTGAATAATTTATTTTCCGGCGGCAATTAGCTTTAGGTTACCTAGACACATGGGATATCCTGGAGCCGTCGAAATTTCTTTCACGTGAAGGTTTCGAGCTCAATGCGATAGTGAAGGCTGGGAGCCTTCAAACTCTGGATGCCGACGGACAATGATTTCGACATGGGGGTAATAAATTCTCTCGTGCTAAACCTCGCCGCCATTGTTTCGAATCCAGGCAGAGGCGAAGATAGATTACTTGGCCGCTGCGTTGGACCACTGCGCCATCTGTGTAGCCGGTTTCTTTCCGTGCTCGGTCGGCTGCCAGTATTTCAAGTTTCATTGCGCGTGTCGCCGTACGTCTTCACCCTTCCACAGAGTTTCACTAATGCCTTAATTGTAAACTTGCTTCGTCTTACAAAAGCGAAACATGGTAACCCAGTCCATTCTTCATCGGTTGAGCGAAACAGAAGACAGGGAAAAATAAAGGCAAAAATAAAATGGGATGCCACTCGATGCCTTCCAGACTGCCTAAAGAACTTCACCTTGCTAAACGACGCGAGCAACAGCAAATTCCACGACAGCAACAGCGAGGATAGACTATTGCTAAAAGACAGAAAGAACTTGCATAAAACGTTTCGACTTGAAACTTCGGCGCAGGAGAAACTTCTGGAAGCTAAGAGGACTCGAAAGCATACAAAGCAAGCTACGGAATCCGAACAAGAGTGACAAGCATGGTTGGCTGCCATCAGCGCATACCGTCAACACAATTCCGAAGAAAGAATTGCTTAATCGAAGCAGAACTTATAAACGGGTGCTAAACGACCCGATAAAAACAGAAATGTTGGCATGTATAGAATAGAATAAAGTAGAATAGAATTATTTTCATGTATTATGAGTAGATACATGAGGAGATAGGAGAAAAAGCTGCAATCATGCAGCTGGACTAGGCTCCCACCCCTTGAGCAAAGCATCAGCTACAAATTCACAATGTATAAATGAAGCGAATGATATACATGATTGAACTACAATCAATAAAGTAAAAAAACACATTTACAATGAATAGAAAACAGACCATAGGAATTCTTCACAGTGAATTGAGAAAACAAAAGCACAGAAATGATATAACAGGAAAAATAGTCATATGAGAGTACGTCAATAATTTCATGGATATGAAGAGGAACATGTTGAGTGATCTTAAGGTCAGGTTCTCTATGTCGATTCCCTCTTTCCTGAAAGCATTCAACACATTCGGAACGGCTACACTCAACATTTCATTTCCGTAATTGGTCCTTGAACGAGGCACAAACCAAAATTCAGGATGACGCGTTGAGTAATAATGACTTAGCGTTTAAGCATGCTATATGTGTCAGCAAGTTTATTTGATATTTTTGCTGGCTTCTGAATGTTTTGCAAAGGCGATACCTGTACAGGTCTGATAAAGCGATTAAATCAAACTTCTTTAAAAAAAAATTAGTGGGGTCTAATTCTTCTAAACGTAGACAGCAAAGAGAAAATCTGGTCTATTCCAAATCAGCAACGAAAAAATAGGAAACACAAGACAAATTTAGCGTATACCGAGGACGTACTAAAGTAGACGTGTATCGGTGTGCCGGGCGGCCTCTGCACAGGAGCAGAGGGCGTGGTAAACCGATACACGTCTACTTTAAAGTACGTCTCCGGTATATAGCTAAATATTTCCTAAGCTTTTTAAAACTTTCTTCAAGGCTACTTTGTTCGTGCTACCAGAGTCCTTCAAGCATTGAAGGACTCTGATTTAACGAAAAGTTTCCAACGCACGTCAAGAATAAGACATTACCTTGACAAAAACGGGGAACGTCAAACAGTATAACATAAAGAACATGCAGTGGGAACCACACCCGTTTTGTCGAGTAAGCCAAACCTAACTTCTGCACTCGGCGCAGTATTATAGTATGCGCATTGGCGAAGGGAAGTAGTGTCCAAGTAAACTAATTAAAAACGATATAAACAATCATTCAGGTACATGAGAGCAGTATTTCGGATACGTGAATGTGAAGAGGAACTTTAACCGCTTAGTGCCCACGCGAACTAATGGAAAGCGATAGAAACAATGCTTTGAAAGCGGCACCAGCAGGGTACTATTTCGAGTACGTGAATATAGGAGAGTATAGTTGCTAAAATCAATTGTGAACGAACTGCTAACGCATTGTTACAATTTTCATAGGCAATAAATAGCGTTCGTTCTACGTAAACGGACGAGAAGATGGCGTGCACCCAAATATACACCTAAGGTTGGCGCCCACCGGTGCTAATTTCGTCCATTTTACACTTGTCCCGCGGGTTCATGAAGGATCCTTTGGGACAGCGGAAAGCTGCTGCGAATTCGGGAACGTGACGCAGAGGGCCGTTGACGCGAACCCAGGCAGAGCTCGTGTCAGTCATCTGTTGTTGGCTCGTGAACAGTGGGTTCACATTTTCGCACTGACTCATGCCGTAGTAGATGAAGAACAGCTGCTCCGCCGTAAACTGGCGCGCCTTCTTGAAACGGAAGTTGGATACTTCCTTGAGCATGTACTCTTCGAAAGACCGGTAGGCTAGGCTCACAGCGAGGAAGTCCAGCATGTCAGCCGTCGACGTCTTTTCAAAGAGCAGCTCCGCGTTCACAGCCGGAGACCGGCCTGCCGAGGCGCTCATCTGGACGTAATCCTTATGTAGGCAGCCACGCAGGTTCTCGAAGACAGAGGCTGGGTCGGACCAGGTGGTGTTCATGTAGAAGCTATACGACAGAAAGTAGATATACTTGAAAAGGCTCCAGTACACGCGGGTGCCGACGCGCGGTATGTGGAATTTTCGCAACTGGCGGTCGGCCGGCATGCCGAAGTCGAACACCGGCTGTGGTATCTCGAGACGTCTGAATGGGGCGCCGAGATGAGGCCAAGTCTTGAGGAAGCCATTGCTCCAGCCGGTCCTGAGATCCTCTTCGGCGGTCTCCAGTGTTCCACGCCTCCTCTTGACGGCCCGCTGCAGCCAGAAGTAGAAGAATGAAGATGGCGAGCTGCTCGAGTCCTCCCTGTAAAGGCCGCTCAGATATTTGCGACGGTATTCCTTGTCGAAGAACATCCTCGGTGCCAGGGGCTCCCAAGAGACGCGAGACAAGTGGTGTAGCACATGTTCGGAGAACTCTCGCGAGAACCACCGGGCGAAGTCGTAGCGAATGTGTCCGGCAAGAGTGGAGTTGAGGTGCCCCAGAACGAGTTCGTGGACCACTTCCCAGGACAGCCGAGGGATGGACTTGTCGTAAGCCAACATCATGACAAGCGCAGGCTCGAAGTGGTTCAAGAACAGGATGCAGTAATGCTCAGGAAGCAGCGGCTGTGCGGCGCGCGGGTTACGGCTGTAAGTGATGGACGCGAGGTGGTGGCGCACGGTGTCGTTGGCGATGAGCGGAGAGAGGGCCATGCATACGCGGAACGCCAGATAGTTGAGAAGGTCCGATTTGCGCTGAGTCTGCTGGACGTCACTGCCGAAGCTCCGTAAGTATTCGTAGTTGGGAATCTTGATAAACTGGTTAACCGCTGTGATCTTGTCGCCGAAGGCTTCAGCTACAAGGAGCGTCCAATGGACCATGCGAGAATCCGGCAGCTGGTCCAGGTGCACTGTCGTACACTGGCTGAGCAGCTCGTAGCAACCTGGAGCTTTTCGCTGCGCCATGCGTCGCGCAAGGTCAGCCTCCACCACGGCGACATTGGTCGACAGGGGCCTGTCGAGGTAGGACATGAGCAACTCGTGCGCGGTGGTCAGGAAAGCGAACTCGGCGATGGAAGAACCTTCGGCGAAGCCTGACAGCAGTTCTGGCTCTCCGATCGATATAAACGTGTATTTTTCTTCGGGATCTTCGACGGCGGAGAGATGAAAAAGGCTGTCGAGCCCCAAGAGGCGATACAAAATGCCGACCTTGGAAGATACGTCTACGGCCAGAATCTTGTCCGAAGATGAGTACGGCCAGTGTTGCAGACCGATCATGTAGAAGAATGTTGTGACGACGTCTCTGAAGAGGGAAGAAGGTGGCTCTACGCAGGTGTGGAAGATAGTTTTCGCCGCTGGGACTTCGCTGTTGCTGCGACTCAGCACGCTGACCAGGAACCGAGAGTAGCTGTCCAGGAGGTCGTCGTCGACGGAGCGCCTGTCCTGATGTTTGGTGGGTCGATGCTTATCCATCCAGACGGAGCAAACGTAAGAGTAGAAGTCCTCGCACGGATCTGCAGACGCGTTGATGGAACCGATGATTCGCACCGCTTCATGGTTGCACTCCATCGAGGAGCACAGATCGCTTTCGTACACGACCTGCGTTTAGAGAAAAATTCGCCATGAGTTACTGGTGTCAGGCTTATGTAGTGCAACGTTTGGTACGGAAGCATACACCTGCTAACATGTAATCTGTTTTGGCAAGACGTTATTTACTGTTCTTTTTCCGCAAACGAGCGCGTTTCCTAAATCACCATCGACATAACGGATTAATGCAGCGTACTTTATAGGCTGATATAGAAATGCGCAGCTGTCATCCAGCTCAGGCAGAATTTATGTCGTTCTCACATAGCTGTAAGAACGATATTTGCTCTTCAGCTTGTGAATACTCCAAATGCAGAGCAGAACACTGTTCCAGTGCTTCTGGTCTGCAAATTGTTCATCTTGCGCATCTTGTCGCAGTGGTTACGGCGCTCGACTACTGTTCTCAAGGACGCGGGATCGAATCCCGACCTCGGCGGCAGCTTTTCGATGGAGGCGAAAAGCAAGGCGCCCGTGTGCTGTGCGATGTCAGCGCACGTTAAAGAACCCCAGGTGGTCGAAATTTCCGGAGTCCTCCACTACGGCGTCTCTCATAGCCTGAGTTGCTTTGGGACGTTAAACCCCACAAACCAACCAACCAAGACGAACGCGGGGTAATTTAATTGGTTAATTGCAATGGTAGAGTGATTGTTGCTGTATCTCGAATGGGGATAGCCGTGTATGAGGCATAAGAAAACATGTCGCCTGTCAGCTCTCGACCGACGACCTTCTCAATACATGCATACATGCTTGTATGGCTTAATCCAGTAATATGCCTAGGCACTGAAAATATCGGAAGAGGCAGAAACTTTTAGGATTTCATCATAAATTATGTTTACTGTGCAAGAATGTAAGTAAAGAAACTAGAGATTGACTAATAAAAATTGCTACATTATAAAATCATTTAGATAAATTTTATTACCCCTGAGGGGTGATAGAACTGGCTATATAACGGGCAGGCGAATAGATCAAATCAAGGGCGACATTCAAACCTTTCCAATCACGGAAAATGCAGCATCACCACCACCAAAGATTTAGTAGGCTGCTTTGCCGCTAGAATTATATTTTTTGTGGGTTTGGTCTGGTTTTTGGGGTTTAACGTTCCAAAGCGACTGAGAGATGCCGTAGTGGAGGATTCCGAAAGTTTGACCACCTGGATTTTTTTTTAACGTGCACTGACATCGTACAGTACACGGACGCATAGCTTTTCGCATCCGAAAAGCGGCGGCCGAGGCCGGAATTAGATCCCGCACCCTTAATTGATCCAGAAGTCTAGCGCCCTAACCACTGCGCCACCCCACCGGGTTTTATGCATTTATCATTCATCAGGTCTGCATCTGTAGCAGCTGAAACTAAATTTCCAGTGGTAGATATGGTACAAAAAATCATTTCTTCATAAACCATGCAGCTTCGAAAACGGAACTGAAAATGTTCCCACTTTACTTTTTATCGCAGGTGGTATACGTGGAGCATTACATGCTAACAACTGGTCGAGCCTCAGAAATACCTGTTCGCTCTCTTCGTGAGTATTTGAGCGCATGAACCAGTTACGTTGCCCTGGCGGCGTTAACTATAGTTTAATAATCAATGCACGCAAAACGGCGAACATGTGCAAAACATTTTGCTGCACCGCATCGCGACTGTCAGATGCAGTGTTCTCGCGCGTGACACGCGTTACATTTTGAGATGCCTTCTTTGTGCTGACTGCCCCTTCTATACTGCTGTCCGCCACTAGGTCAATAACTGAAGTATAGGACAAGAAAGTATTCCTATAAACCTCTCGAACACACCTCTTCGTATGTATATCCACACAGATCCCGTGACCACGGTTAACGCGTTCATTCTGTGTGGAAAACAAGGCAATGACAATTTTCGGGTACGATTCGCCACGCCGAACCCCTTCACTTCAGAGGACGACCTCCGTAAGCTATCGCTGAAAAGTACCCTCCCCTTCTACGAATTAGTCCTAATATTGCACTGCGCTGCACTTACTAATACTGGCAATTATACTACATAACTATGCGCTAAACCTCCCGTTCTCAATCACGGTTGAAAACGGGCAAGGAGAGCCGACTCTGTGGATAAGAGCGCTTGTAGGACGATTCCTCCTCGCCAGACATTTTCAGATGCTTCAGGCTATAGCGTTCTGCCCGTTCTTCAGTAAGCGACAAGTGAGTGAGTGACGCAGTGATTCATTTGTTCCTGCGTGGTGCTTAAAACAAGTATAGGAAATCATGTGCAAAGGCTCGTCGGCGAGAGAAGGTGAGCAAAGGGGAAAACGCAAAGGAAAACGCTGAATTACTGACATCGCAGTTGTATTGTGGGAATGTTCTGAACGCACCGCTGCGCGGTCAAGTCGGCATCCCTCAAACAGTGTGCGTTCAACAGGCACCTCATCCAACTAGGAGGCACTGGTTCAACAGTCATTAAGCCCAATAAAGGCAGTTTTTGCCTTACTGTGCTGCCAACATTGGCAAGGCGCGGCAAGAAGTCCTCTTCGTCGGTGGATGGCGGCGGCGGCTCGTCGGTGAAGTTGAAGGGCAGATGCGTGTAGTCGCCGCCAAGGAATCGCCTGCCCGGAGGAACGACCAGATAGCTGACGACTCCCATCGCCAGGACGGCGAGCAAGACGACTAGCGCGCTGTACGTGGCGTAGTTGCAGGCGCACACGAAGCCCACGGCGCGGTCGGCGATCAGGGGTCCCCGGTCCTCGTAGGAGGGTGCGTTCGAATCTTCGTCGCCGTACTTCATGATGCGCGAGGCCGCTGAGGCACGCGCCCGCTTGCCTGGATTGGATTGGATTGGTACTGAGGCTTCCCTTTCTTTACCAGGTGGACCAGAAATGTCCTAGCCAAGTCAATTCCCTACTGTGACGGAGTCTGTCCCGCCATGGCGCAACGCCACCAACACTATTTATCTAGTCAGCCTTATCCAGTTCTCAAGGCGTCGTTTGGTTGCCTCCACAGCCACAGACCTCTCATCCCGCTGTGTCGCATCACTGACCACCGCAGCCAGCGATGATGATGATGATGATGATGATGATAGTGATGATAGTGATGATGTCCCCAGTCCTAATGGCACATCCCATGGCAGGGGATCGGCCAGGGTGCATGATCACAGCGCATAGCTTCCTTCTTCACGACATCGACAGAATGGCGCCTACAGACTCAAAGCTTGCTTCACAGATATATGAGTTTATTGATTGAAGAGGCAGATAGGTTGGCTGGAGAGATGAATGCATGATCTGCTACTCTGCGCGCTGGAGAAGGAGAGAAGAAAGAAGGTAGTGACGGATCGTGATGTGATGAGAAGTGGTATGTAAATACATATACAGGCACATCATCATCACAATCGCGAGTCGAGGCCCGTGTCGCTGAAAATAAAATTACAAGGGTTCAACGCTGCTGAACCAAATATTGAGTGAAAGCTTTAGCTGCGGGTGACTGAGCGTTCTTCTTCTTCGCTTTTTCTTCTTTCTCAGCCCACATATAAAGCCCCGCTTTAACCAAGCCGTATGAACGTGCCTTTTACTTGAATGCCAGGGTCCTAGCAGACTGATTCTGACATGACCGTCCCATGTGAAACGAGAGACCCAAGTTGGCAGCTTCTGCCAATGAATGAATGAATGAAAACTTTATTTCCACCGAAAAGGACCCCTTCATCTCCCGCCCCCGGTACGCAGGCCGGGTAGCGGGTCAGGAGGGCCCCGCAGGCTGAGGTCAGGTGAGGTTACAAGCACTCTTCACGGCCTCAGCCGCCATGCGGGTCGCGTGCCGCTGAACGGTGGGATCACCGCTCCGCAGCCAAACCTCCCAGGCTTCTCTACTATCAATTTTAATGCCGGCGCCTGGGTAATCGGCGCATTGCCATATTATATGATCTAGCGTGCCTTTTTGTCCGCAATTTTTACATTTAGAATCTTCTTCCTCCCCGGTCTGTGTTAAAAAAACCCAGACAGGGCAGATGTAGTTATCGGCTTGTAATCGCCTCCAGATGCGTGCTTCATTGTTAGTGAGAGACCGATCTGGGGGAGGGTATACTTTTCGATCTAATTTGTAAGATTCTGTGATCTCATTGTATGTGATAGCGCAATCTTTAATTCCCTTGCATTCGGGCTGTTCTACCGCTGCCCGGTGGTAGAGATCTCGGGCCAGCAGGTGCGCAGCTTCGTTGCCAGGGGCAGATTCGTGTGCTGGTATCCATATGATGGATATGGTTCTAGTAATGGGATTTGTGAGAAGAATCTTTTTGGCCTCCTCTGAGATCCGTCCTTTTGCAAAATTCCAGACAGCCGTTTTGCTGTCGCTGATTATAGTTTTGGCCTGTGTACCAGTGCATGCGAGCGCTATTGCGACCTCTTCAGCTGTACTAATGTCACGGGTGCGTGTTGAGGCCGCAATTTTAGGTGCACCTTCTCCATTTACTACTGCCGAGACAGCTGCTCCATGTCGTCCGCATGATGCGTCTACATAAGCAACTTCATCGACTGCTTTGCGTTTCATTCTTTTAGCGATGGCTTTGGCTCTGTGTTCTCTGCGTTCTTTGTTGTAGTCTGGGTGCATGTTTCGAGGTAAGGGTGGTACCAGTATGTGTTCCCTTATGTTGGGTGGGATAGATGTTTTCGTCTGTGGGCCTCTGTCTGATTGGAGTCCGACCCAGTCTAGGATCGCTCTGCCTGTCTCCGTCTGACTTAGTCTTTCCAGTTGAGAGATTCTGACAGCTTCAGTGAGCTCTTGCCATGTATTATGAATCCCCATTTTCTCCAGCTTCTCTGTTGATGTGGAGACAGGGAGGCCTAGTGCGCGTTTGACGCATTTTCGAATTATGACGTCGATTTTTTCACGTTCTGTCTTTTTGAGATTGAGAAAAGGTGTGGCATAACATATGCGACTGATGATGTAGGCCTGTGTCATTTTGAGTAGACTACGTTCCTTGAGACCGTGTCCTCTTAGCGCTACTCTTCTGAATATGCCCGTAACTTGGGCTGCGTAGTTCTCCAATTTTTTGATGGTGTTTGTGTTCTGCCCTCTTGCTTGGAGGATCATTCCTAGGATTCTAATTTCCTCTACTTGTGGAACCGGGTAGTTTTCAACATTTATCTTTATGTCTGCTTTATTCTTCTTATATTTGGGGTTGTAGATGAATAGTTCTGACTTTTGCGGCGAGCAGGATAGACCGCGTTTCGCAGCGTACTCAACCACCTTATTTGCGGCAGCCTGGAGTTTGCTCTCTATTTCTGCGTCGCTACCTTTATTTATCCAGAGATTTATGTCATCTGCGTACATGCTAAATTTTAAGTCCGGTATTTGCTTTAGTTGTGCTGGTAGCCCCCTCATAGCAATGTTAAATAGAAAGGGAGACAAGACAGAGCCTTGTGGCGTTCCCTTGCTACCCAAGGTGATTGTGTGTGATTTGGCGCTTTGAAAGCTCATGGTGACCTCTCTGTTAGTGAGAAAATCTTTAATATTGCCACCTAGCGTTGCCAGGTGGCGCATGACTGAGGTGGAAAAGGAGGACGAAGTTGAAGAGGACGACAAAGTGTCGCTTACACGTTTGCGTCTGTGCTGCTGTGTTCTTGTGTCTGGGCTACCCCCTGCTATCATTGGTATCCTTAGTCACCGTGTACGTGACATTCTGGTGGAGCTGCTGGGTAAAACGATCGCCTATGCAAGAATCTCCATCTACAAGACGTCGCGCCAGCCCTGTACCATTGGACACCCCCGTGCATCGCTCCAGTCGACGGCTCCAGGGACTGTCTCCGGAGTTTCAGCCAGCACCCGCCGCCATGACATCTAGTGCCCCTGCGCAGCAGGTGACGGGCCTCGCACCGGCCTGTAACTACACCTTGCAGGCCCCTCGGGTACCGAAGACTTTCCATGGGGACCTCTTTGAGGATGTGGAGGATTGGTTCCTTCAGTTTGAACGTGTCGCTGCATTCAACCAGTGGGACGATGCTGCCAAACTAAGGAACGTCTACTTCAGCCTTGAGGACGGCGCCCGTATCTGGTACGAGAACCGAGAGCAAGCTTTAACTTCGTGGCGGGAATTCCGTCGTCAACTGCTCGAGGCTTACACTAGCGCAGATCGTCGCGAGCATGCAGAACGTGCCATTCACTCTCGCATCCAAAGGCCGAATGAGAGTGTCCAAGCATACGTCGAGGACATGACGCGCCTCTTCAGGCGAGCCGATCCCGCCATGTCCGAGGACAAAAAGGTCAGGCACTTGATGCAGGGTTTGAAAGAGCAGTTGTTCGCAGGCCTTGTGCGAAACCCACCCTCGACTGTAAACGGATTCCTTGCGGAGGCCACCACAATGGAAAAGGTGCTACACCAACGTGCCGTGGCTTATGACCGACCTTTTCATACACGCACAACCGCGGAATCATTTGCATCTTCAGAGCGGCATCCCGATGCATTGCGCGAACTGATTCGCAGCGTCGTGCGCGAAGAACTAAGCAAGTTCTGGAGCCCTCTGCAGCAATCGCCATCTTCCGTTTCTGCTATAGTGCGGGAGGAGGTGCGGCAGGCACTCAAGAGCCCTCTTTCGCCTGTAGTTCCGAGCCCGCCATTGCTGTCGGGGACCGACAATCGTCCCACATATGCGGAAGTTCTGCAGAGTCAGGCTCCCCCTTCACCACCGCCCATTCTCGCGTCACCTACAGTTCCGCTGCCCTCGGTGCAGCCAGTGCAGAACTTCGACAATCGCCCGCTGCCCCGACGCAAAGCCGACATTTGGCGCACGCCTGACCGCCGTCCGCTTTGCTTCCACTGCGGTGAACCAGGACATCTCTACCGGGATTGTCCGTATCGACGCCTCGGTCTCCACGGCTTCCGCATCGACTCGCCTCCTCCCCGGTTTGGTCAACGGCCCCGAGTTATTGAGGAGTACCTGGCGGAGCAGCGTTCATCTCGTTCGCAGCGTCAGCCCCGCTCCCCTTCGCCAAGGCGCTCCTCCTCGTTCACTCACGGTTCCTCGCGAGAGGACCAAGACCGCTCGTCTAGCCCTGGTCGGGAAAACTGAAAACAGCGACCTTCGGGGGCGAGGCCGCTGGTAGTCGCTGCGTTGAAGACCTCCCGTCGTCGCCGCTTCGATCCGACCGCGAGCTGCTGGTACCGTCACCTAGGGAAGCAAAAAGCGTTTCTCTGGACCTTCCGGTTATTTTAGACGGTCGCACTACGGTCAATGCTTTAGTGGACACCGGTGCCGATTATTCAATTTTGAGTGGTCGCATGGCGACTGTTTTGAAGAAGGTGCTCACTGCTTGGCCAGGTGTGTGCCTTCGAACCGCCGGCGGTCATATAGTTACTCCAAAGGGGATGTGCACGGCTCGCATTCAGATTAACGGACGTACGTTCGTCGTTAGTTGCGTTGTTTTAAGTGACTGCTCCCGTGACCTTATCCTCGGCATTGACTTTCTGCGGGAGTACGGAGCAGTTATCGACCTGCGAAATAGACTCGTCACGTTTTCGATGGGACAGTCTACCGAACAAGATAGTAGCAGTCCTTGCAATAACGCACTTCGTGTTTCCGCTGAGAGCGTCTCGCTGCCGCCGCGAAGCAGTGCTCTTGTGGAAGTTACCTGTGACGATTTCCGTACCGGTGATGCTGTAGCGGAGGCGAACCATACACTCCTGCTTGCTCATGGCATTTGCGCTCCCCGAAGTTTATTGTCGTTTCACAATGGCCGGGCTGCACTCCTTGTCACAAATTTTTCTAATGAGTACCGACACTTGTTCCCGGGGACTGCTATCGCTTTTGCTGACCATGTTGCGCACGATCCGGTCTGTTTTGCATCCACGGCAGTAGAAACTAACGAGCCATCTCTTGACAACATCGACATTAACTGTCACTTGTCAAATGAGAAACGGCGGGCTTTAGAGCAACTGCTGCTAGACTTCAAGCACTGCTTTGCTTCTTCCTCGAAGGTTCGTCAAACGCCCATTACACAGCATCGCATCATTACTTATGACGACGCTCGCCCAATACGACAGCAGCCTTATCGTGTGTCTGCCAAAGAACGAGAAGTGATCCAGACGCAAGTTCAGGAGATGCTGGATGATGGTGTTGTGCAGCCTTCACAAAGTCCGTGGTCTTCACCAGTTGTCCTTGTCAAAAAGAAAGACGGCACTCTTCGATTTTGCGTCGACTATCGAAAATTGAATAATGTGACAAAGAAAGATGTATACCCGTTGCCGCGCATCGATGACTCACTGGACAGATTGCGACGTGCGAAGTATTTTTCATCTATTGATTTAAAAAGCGGCTATTGGCAAATCGAAGTAGACGAAAGAGACCGAGAAAAAACCGCATTTGTCACTCCAGATGGCCTATATGAATTCAAAGTACTTCCATTTGGATTGTGCTCTGCCCCAGCTACATTCCAAAGGATGATGGACACCGTCCTCACTGGCCTCAAGTGGCAGATCTGTCTTGTGTACTTGGACGATGTAGTTGTTTTTTCCGAAACATTTGATCAACACCTCGAACGCCTTCGAGCTGTCCTGGAAGCCCTCCGTTCTGCTGATCTCACGCTGAAGCCCCAGAAATGCCACTTCGGGTATACAGAACTCAAGTTCCTCGGCCATGTTGTAAGCGCTGATGGGGTGCGCCCGGATCCCGATAAGACTGCTGCCGTCGCACGATTTCCCGTTCCAGCTAATAAGAAGGCTGTTCAGCGCTTCCTCGGCCTGTGCGCATATTATCGGCGTTTCATTGCGGACTTTTCTCAGATCGCAGAACCTCTGACGCACCTTACAAGGAAGGACACCTCCTTTGTGTGGAACTCTGAGCAGCAGATGGCCTTCTCTTTGCTTCGTGAGCGCCTTCAAACATCCCCTGTTCTGGCGCACTTCGATGAAGCGACTGACACTGAGGTACACACTGACGCCAGTAGTATCGGTCTTGGCGCGGTCCTTGTTCAGCATCAAGACGGGTTTGAGCGAGTAATAGCCTATGCCAGCCGCACTCTCTCTCGTGCCGAAATGAACTATTCCACCTCAGAAAAGGAATGCCTAGCGGTCGTATGGGCTACTATGAAGTTTCGTCCCTATCTTTACGGCCGGCCATTTAAAGTCGTCACCGACCATCATTGTTTGTGCTGGCTGGCAAATCTGCGAGACCCATCTGGACGACTTGCACGCTGGAGTTTACGTCTTCAGGAGTTTGACATAACCATTGTTTACAAGTCCGGCCGCAAACACGAAGACGCCGACACGCTGTCACGAGCACCCGTTGACACTGGCGATACTACAGCCGATGACGATAGCGGTTTTCTAGGAGCCCTCAGCGCATCTGAGCTCAGGGATCGACAAAGAGCTGATCCAGACATCCTTCCACTCATCGATTATCTGGAAGGGCGTGATACGATTCTGCCTCGACACCTATCTCGGCACCTTGGTTCCTTCTGCATACGGCAAGGCGTATTGTATAAAAGAAACTCCCAGAGCCAAGACAGAACTTACCTTCTGGTAGTGCCATGCGAGCTCCGTGAGGATATTCTCCTTGCTTGCCATGATGAACCAACGTCTGGTCATTTGGGTTACTCACGGACGCTTGCTCGCGTCCGCAACATGTATTACTGGCCAGGACTTTCCGCAGCAGTGAAACGCTATGTACGAAGCTGTCGCGAATGCCAGCGCCGTAAAACACCGCCCCAGAAGCCTGCCGGATTTCTCAAGCCCGTTAAAGTACCCCGCATTCCGTTCGACCAAATTGGAATGGATCTCCTTGGCCCTTTCCCTTTGTCGCAGGCCGGAAACAAATGGATAGTAGTCGCTACTGACTACCTGACTCGATACGCTGAGACAAAGGCAATCCCTCATGCCACAGCTTCCGAAGTAGCAGAGTTTTTCATGCACAACATAGTATTGCGGCATGGCGCCCCTTCCTACGTCATTACCGACAGAGGGACAGCTTTCACATCACAGCTGATCGACCGCATATTTGAGCTGAGTTGCACGACCCATCGCAAAACCACAGCGTACCATCCACAAAGCAATGGCCTTACAGAAAGATTGAATAAGACGATTGCGGACATGTTGGCAATGTACGTCGATGTGCAGCACAAGACCTGGGACGAGGTGCTGCCGTACGTTACATTTGCGTATAATACAGCCTTACAAGAGACAACGCGCTTCACACCATTTCGACTTGTTTACGGACGCGAAGTTCAGAGCATGCTCGATTCCATGCTCCCGTGCCCAGATGATGACCAGCTATCCTCAGATGCCCAGCAATATGCCATCCGCGCTGAGGAAGCCCGCCAGCTCGCCCGTGTGCACATTGGGCAGCAGCAGACCACTGACGCGCACCGTTACAACCTCCGGCACCGCCAGGTTGACTACAAGCCTGGAGATCAAGTCTGGGTATGGACACCAGTTCGCCGTCCAGGCTTGTCAGAGAAACTCCTTTCCCGCTACTTCGGGCCGTACAAAGTGTTGCGCCGTGTGAGTGACCTTAGTTATGAAGTTATCCCAGACGGTGCCACACAACCAAAACGTCGAAAGCACAGCTCGGACATTGTGCACATTGTGCGACTGAAGCCGTACTACCACCGATAGCGTATGGCCACCCGCTGTGACCACTCTCTTGCTTTTCACACCATTTTTACCGGCCCTTCTCATTTTTTTCCGGAGGGAGGGGGTAATGCCACCTAGCGTTGCCAGGTGGCGCATGACTGAGGTGGAAAAGGAGGACGAAGTTGAAGAGGACGACAAAGTGTCGCTTACACGTTTGCGTCTGTGCTGCTGTGTTCTTGTGTCTGGGCTACCCCCTGCTATCATTGGTATCCTTAGTCACCGTGTACGTGACAATATAGTTATAGGTTCTGATTCCAACCCCAACTTCTTGGAGACCTTCGAGCACTGCCTTATGCTTGACATTGTCGAAGGCTTTGGTTAGGTCAAGGCCGAGAATAGTCTTTGTATCTGAAGATTCATGTGTTATGATACCGTATCTAAGTCTGAGCATGACGTCCTGTGTGCTTAGCCCCGGCGTGAAGCCCACCATTTCGTGTGGCCAGAGGTTCTCTTGCTCCATGTATTTGGTAAGTCTCGTCTGAATAACGCGTTCCATTAGCTTTCCCACGCACGAGGTCAGTGATATGGGTCTTAGGTTTTCTAGCTTTGGCGGCTTCCCCGGTTTGGGTATGAGGACTATACTGGCATTTTTCCATGCCTGCGGTAGTTGTCCAGTCTCCCATACCTTATTCATGTATCCTGTCAGGGCTGTGATCGAATCGTCGTCTAGATTTCTGATAATAGTGTTCGTGATACCGTCAGGTCCTGGGGCTGATCTTGTCTTTAATCCAATAATCTCAGCTCGGACTTCAGCCCTGGTAATGGGGGCGTCTAAGTCTAGGTTAGGTTTCCCCTCATATGCTGGTAACGTTTCGGTTTCCGTTTGTCCAATGTAGATTTCGATTAATTTACTCATCAATTGTTTTTTTAATTGGTTCACAGGAAGGGAAAGGCGCAGTAACTGTCACACTTGCTCTGTGGACACCCGAACCGCGCCGTAAGGGAAGGGAGGAAGGTGGGAAAGAAAGTTAAAAGTTAAATTGGTTCACAGGAAGGGAAAGGCGCAGTAACTGTCACACTTGCTCTGTGGACACCCGAACCGCGCCGTAAGGGAAGGGTGGAAGGTGGGAATGAAAGTAGAAAGAGAGAAAGAGGAGCCGTAGTGGAGGGCTACGGAGTAGTTTCGACCACCTGGGGATCTTTAACGTGCGCTGACATCGCACAGCACACGACGCCACTTCGTTTCGCCTCCATCGAAACGCAGCCGCCGCGGTCGGGTTCGAACCCGGGAACTCCGGCACAGTAGTCGGGCGTCTTACCACTGCACCACCCCGGCGGGGCGGAAAGAAAGTGGAAAGAGAGAAAGAGGAGCCGTAGTGGAGGGCTACGGTCCGAGCCTTCGAAGGCATGCTTAACTTTAGTTTGATTTACGTTGGCTTGTGCTTTAGATTTTTCCGGATCGAGCATGTGTCGAAGAATGTTCCATGTTTTGGAGAGGCTCATGCCTTGTTCCATTTCATCACAGCCCACACCCTAGTGTCACGTGAGGTGTGACGTCACAGCGTCACGTGTGTAAGACGTACGTGGCTACCGCCACACTACGCTGAAGGCTCGAAACCTAGAGTAGTATTGCTTTCGCAATAAAACGGGAGAAAGCTTGCGAGAGCTTCCTAACTCTCCGGCAGAGCGCTTAACAGTCAGTAAGTCCTCCGAGAGTGTACTGCTGCGGAAACGCTTCAAGGAAGAGGTTATGTTTGCCTTTATCGCGCATATACTGAGCACACCATGCATATTCCACAGTCTCAGTAACACCGCAAATGGGAAGAGCCTAATGTTTGCCTTTCTAGCGCATATTTTTTATTTTTTATTTTTGTTTCACGGAACGCTTTTACTGTCTACTCTTGCCCTTATGTATTAGGGGGCGCGAGCTTGTCAAGCTGTCGACAAGGCAGCTTTTTTCTCTCGCCCCCTCATGTGCTTTCAGTACGTGAAATGAACGAAACGAAATGAAATGAAATATACTGGGCACACCATGCGTTAGTACATGTTCCACATCTCGGTAATGCTGCAAATGGAGCATTCCGGGGAATTCACTGGCCCAATGAAGTACAAGTAGCTTCGTGTGGAGGCAACGTCTAAATGTATAGTACGTGCAGCAATCATGCATGAGGGCGCAGAATTCCTCGCGGAACAGAACAGAAAATTTTATTGATGGAACTAGCGCTGGCGAAACTCTATCCAACTGTGAACACTATGCAGGACGTCTTATTTCGTTCGATACTGATTGATTAAAAGAGTTTGTTCGATACTGATTGATTAGAAGAGTTTTGTTACGGCCTTGACAAGTTCTCGCTAGTTGCTAGTCAATCAATTAAAATTAACAGATAAGCTTGGACAAGATGACCCCCTTTAAAAACGGTCCCCTGAAAAAAAAAAATGGATTCAATAAAATGAAACGTCATGTATACATATCATTTAGCAGCAATATGAAGAAAGCAGTGGATAGAGCGGGTGAACGTGAGTTTAAGTGCAAGTAACTAAATGTCGACGGGTGCGCGGCCTGTGCGGGGAACAGATAAAGGCAAGCTTTAGAGTTTCCACCAATTAACCCAGTCCTGTGCTAGCTGCATCCAGTTGACTCCAGCGAACTTATCCTCATCCGCGCTCCGTCTAGCTGCCAGCATCGCTTGGGCGCGTCAAGATTTACATAAACGGACAAGAACGGCCGGTGCGGTGTCGCTGTGAGCGATTGCAAGGAGCAGTTCTTAACTATTTGTAGCGTTGAAATATTTGTAGTAGTACTCGAGTAGTGATGATAATGCTGGTAAAGGTGTGAAAAGGATCGATTTCTCTCTTCTCTGCTCTTCTCTCGCTTCTCTACTCATTTGGAGGCACGGCATGGAGCCATTGGAGAAGTGGAATGTCCGGGAGGCGTATTTGGGTTTGCTCAGTACGGTGGCTCCGCAAGGGACAAAGCAACAGAAGAGACGAAGAAAACGGGCTGTTCCGACTAGCATCTACAGCCCCCAGGAGCCGAGGAGCCTAGCGATTAGCGGCGCATGCTTTTTCAGTGGGCGTCACGTTGGACGCGACACTAGCTTGAGAGAGCCTATAATACTATTAATACTACTACTACTACTACTACTACTACTACTACTACTACTACTACTA
>JAJIZL010021952.1:0-35585 GCA_023969395.1 Amblyomma maculatum | reverse complement strand
TTATGGTCATTGCGACTAGGGACATCATCACCATCATCAACAATGCAGACCTTTAGATGATCTCACATGCGGCGTGGGTCAGAGTTTTGAGAGGCGTCAGCCAGTCTTATTCTGCAGTAAACTGTCTTTAAAGCACCTGATTTAGAATTTTTAGGTATATAGAAGAGTTCAGCGGGAAAACTCTGTGTTGATGCTTTGCGATAGAAAAATCCCCAGCATACATCTGACATTAGTGTTTGCAGATCACATGGATTGCAGTGGTGGTAGAAGTACACATTGCTACCCGAGACTGTCATATGGGAAGGTGATGTGGCGACCGCCGTTATTATCGGATTTTGCGTCAGTTGTTCAGCACATATGCCACGCTATATAAGATGTTCGGAGGGCTTGGTTAAAGAATCTGGCGCTGGCTAAAACGTGACTGTGGGTACCACGTGGGCAGGTCCAAACATTTTTCATTTTTCAATTTTAAAGTTATTACTGCAGCATCAGTACACGTCCCAAATACAGGTTAGTAAGTCACACGCACCACAGCGCGTTCACTAGGTGTCCCTCCCACACGCTCGGTACCAATGACTCTATGGGTTGCGTGCCCGTCTCGCATGCAAATGACCTCGGTTCGGGCCCGAATGGCGGCAAATTTATTTCATTGGACTACTTCTAATTTCTGAAATACATCAATTGGAGGAGCATCCTCCCCAATTTTGGCACCAATTGGACCCTTCCCCAATTCGTTATAGCTTTATTTTTAATTCGTTATTATATAGCTTTATTTTAAATGTGAGGTGATTGGAACTCCCGCATGAAGTCATGTGGTTGTGACGTCAACCTTGACGACCAATCAGGATTTTTCCGCACGAATATTTCCGACACGCTGGTGCCGACTGTTGTGGCTACTACTACGCCGACGGCTTTTCGACCGAACAAGCTGTTTCGCGCAATAAGTGTGTGTGTGTTGTCACGGTAGCCGATACATACCTGACGGGGGGTGGCCAGAGCGTTTGAGCAGGTGATTATATATAGGTTACATCCATGATCCTTCCCCACATGTTAATCGACGCTAATTTTTCACTTTCACGAGTCAAGCACAAGTACCAACGTGCAGGAATGACTTTAAAAATCAGCGACACAATAAAAATGATATGAACAACAAACAAAGAATTTGGCTTCACTGCTGAACAAAAATGTCCTCAATAAGAATATTTACAGTTTCTAGTGACAAATATGCTCGGAACTGGATACAGTTTGTTAACTTTGGCATTTTGTTCGTAAAAAAAATGTATATATATAGCGAAAGAAAAACAGCATGTAAACAATCCTCACAGGAGCCATAATAATTCCAGCATTCATGACATTTAACGTCATTTTTAAATAGCTTGGAGCGCTCCTCTGTCCTCATCATTGTGATAGTTTTCTCCCCACACTGTGTATTATTTTTGGCGATTAAATCTGGAAACAAAAACAAACAAATTTTTCGCCGTTTTATTCTAGCATACGCCATCAATCGTGCATGAATCCACTATAGTGGAGTTGGATGACTTAGCGCATGTTATATTACCGAAGAAAAAAAAAACAACTCAAGGGGTTAAAAGGGCGCACAACTTTTACTGTGTTCGGAGCAGCCCCCCAAAAATCGAAAGACTTCTTCCACGTCTCTTAACCCCGGAAAGATACACTGGACTTCTTGCCTAACATCACTCGCGTCATCAAGCACGGTGACGAACGTTACTGATGGAGGGTAGCAGTTAATTCGTATTAGTTGGTCTAGATAGTTCATAGTGCGCGCTCCATTAGGGTATAGCAATGGACAAACGTTACACTGTGCTGACAAACCCGGGAGTTTATCTCTGCTTACCGTGATCAGTGCTGTATATACGTATGATGCGTCGCGACCTCAGTCTAAAGGCAGGATGTTTGTTCAGTCGGCCAGTCACAAGTAGTGCAGTGTAAATCAATTGCAACCATTCTCAGTGTCACATTGTGTTGCTGAAAGGCCTCTGAACAACCCTTCATTGACGAAGCAATCCTTGCACTCGGCCTTGGTGCAGCATCTTTCCGCCTGAGGTTTCTGCCCGGGGAGAGGACGCGAGTATCCCAAACTCGGAAAGCCCTCTTATTATCTGCCTCAAAAAAGTGCGTATCCATGACGTTACATTTTACGTCACCACTTCCGCCAAATGAACTGCCATCCCCACGCCTGATAGGCCTCCATGCATGAAGGTCGCATACGGTGCAAACTGTGCTTTTAGGAAGTGTTCCCAGCCATTTCACACTGTATGGAGCACCCATTACTGTAAAGTATAAAGCATCCAGCTGCAGCTGCGCCTCTAGAAGCCATGTGCGCGTGAGCAGCTGCGGCCTAGTGGAAGCACTAAGCCAAACCTAAACGGTACATTTCACGCGTATACGTGCATTGCTCCTACTTTTACTCCTTCCATTATGTCGACCCTTCCTCATCCACCACATCAAACAGATCTGCCCTATGCTGCTCATGACTGTTCCATTTCCTTCGTTACCTATCTTCGCCATAGAAACTCAGTTCTGAGTAACCCTCGATCCTTACCTCGATTCCCACTTCTCGCTCTCTTTCAACTGTCGTCTCCATGGTGACTTACGTCACGCTAAATGTCCAAGGGATGCTCACTATACATATATGTATGCTCAACTCACCAAATTCTGGGCTCCTGCCTCTGGGTCGCACATGTTCAAAAGTCAGCCTCCTAGTGCTGCAAGCGATAGCGGGCGTATATACCGAAATTAAAAAGACACAGCGGTGCTCTATGGTTCATAATGCAGCCCTTCAACAAACGCTCGCGTTTACTATCACTCAGTAGCACGCACAAAGCTCACTTCTATTCTTCAAGCAACACGGCGCCGCCGTGTCTACGAAGCCCCGTGCTCACTTCCCAAGAGAAATGACTTGGTTCGAGCCTACTCAGAGCTCTTTTTTTTTTTTTTATCGGAATTGTTTTCAGCTTTTTTAATGCATAAGGAGGAGACAGTCACATCCTAAAATCGCTCATCGCGACAAGTAATGCTAGCGCATTAATAAAATATACTCGCGACTGCGCCCATCAGCCCTCGGTCTAGCCGCCAGCATCAGTTGGGCGCGCCAAGATTATCCGCTTTACTTGAATGGAAAAGAACGAGTGGTGAGGTGTTGCCCTAATCAGTTGTGAGCGATTGCAAGGAGCAGATTTTTTTACTATTTGTCGTTTGTAGGGTCCATGCAGAGCTTCTACGTTTCACTCGAATAATGATGATGATAATGCTTGCAAAGATGTGAAAGGATCGATTTCTGCTTCTCTATACGGCTTGCAGCCATTGGGGAAGTAGAAGATCCGGGAGAAGGAAGCTATGGACGAGGAGCCTTGTGGGCAGTGGGCACCAAAATAGGCACGCTCGGCTGCGATCTGTAGCGAAGGGCACTCCAAGGACATGTGCACTATGTACAGGGTCATCTACTTCTAGCTGTAAAATGGTCCCTGCTTTCAAAGCAACATTGCGTCCGACGCAGGAGCATATCGATGCAAAGGGATGCAAGTCCAGAGGGAGCCGGATGTGCTGCTTCACATCTCCAGCCACTTGCGCGGCCGGGTCGGACGCAATGACGCTTTGAAAGCAGTGACCATGTTATAGCTAGAAGTGGGCGAGACTGTACGTGCATTTTTTTTTTCTTTCGCGTGTGGAGAATTGCGATACTGTACCGCGATTGGAACTACAAGAGCCAACCGCATGCATGCAAAGCGGATGCTCCACCTCTACGGCTTTGACTGCATGCTTTAGCGTTTTGTAAACGAATGCAGTCTATACATAAAATATTTTGTTGCATAGCAACGCTTTGTCATAGCAAAACGAACAAGAAATTTGTCAACAAACGTCCCAGCATCAAGTAACTTGTTCTGTTTCAATATAGAAGTGCAATTGACACAGTATAGTTCAGCTCATGCCGTGGTCTCTAACATCTCAGGTAGACGCGCTTCCACCAGTAAAGAGTCGGCGCTCCATTCCGTCGGTCTATAGTCTATAGTCTGGCTATGGCGACATACTGTTCCCGGGTGAAGCCGCAACGCATGACACTCCAGCTGACGTCGGCGGCCGCAGTCAAGTGCAACGTCGCCACACCAGAAGCATTCGGCCAGGTCTCCACAGTGACCATGCATCGTTGGTAGTCACGTCAAGGGTGACGTCAGCCATATTCGGCGCGTACACCGAGGTCGGGGCTGTCGCAACCAGAACCCTCACAGTGACCGGGTGGGCTTTGCACGCGTCCACCCTCTCGCCGCCACTACTGTTCTGGCCAGTAACCTTCGCCTGGGACGCTTTGAAGTTGTGCCCCTCTTCGGCGCTGCTCCTGAAGTGGTTGTAGTTGGCGAGCGAGTAGGTGAAGATGCAGGCGAATCCAAGGGTGGACAAGACCCGCGCCACGGCAACGATGTGAAGATTCTCGGGATTGGCCAGCAACGCCTGCACGTCGACGTTTGTCAGCAGCTTGGGTTCCAGGCGTCTGCTGACCGCGAAGGCAGCGACTGCAGGCATGGCGTGAGGGCACTTCTAAACGCAGCGCTCGCTGAAAGGTATCAGAATGCAAGGGCGCACAGAAAGGCAGCTGTTGCTGGCGGACGACGGTTCTAGCACGAGCTGCAAAGCGCAGCGCGCGTGCCACTGCTTGTTTCATCTTCACTTTTGCGGTCTTAAAGACCTAAAACCAGTGTGTGAGTTAACTCCATAGCTATAATATTGCTACCGAAAAATTTGTTTGTTAGCGCTGCTGTGTTTGGATTATGCTTACAATTTTTTATTGCAGTTTTAAATATCCTTCTTTAATTGATAACTATTTAGTATTCCTATCACCTCAAACATTTTCCAAATTATTTAAGCTACACTAATTCCTAATTAATAAGTTATCTATCACACAGTCCATGTCCACATCATGAATTCTATTCTTACACGTTCCACTGCACCCTGACTAATCCCCTACTGTGTGTATGTGCCATATGCGCTGAGGCGAGAGGAAGAAGAAAAAGAAGAAGAAGAAGAAATGGGGAGCGCCAAGCAATGTCCTGAAACCAGTGTGTGATTCTATTCACGACTATATAATTACATCAGGTGGATTTCTTTGCTAGAATAAACAACATTTACAATTCCATTTTTTGTTCAAATTTTAGTTTAAGACATAAAAGTATTCAAACCCTGTTCCTGTTGTGCGTAAATGTCATATACATCTGCAATATACCCTGGCAAATCCACCGTCGTGGGTATGTTGTCACTAGAGACATAATCACCATCAACAATGCAAACCTTTGGATAATCTCACATGCGGCGTGGGTCAGAGTTTTAAGAGGCGTTAGCCAGCCTGAGTTCACAGTAAACTGCCTTTAAAGCACCTGGCGTAAAATTCTGACGTAAAAGATTTCAGCGGAAAACCCTGTGTCGATGCTTTGCGAGTGAAAAATCCCCAGCATGCATCTGGCATTAGGAGTTTGTAGGTGATATATGGATTGGAGATGTATAAAAGGCACAGATTGCTACTTGAGTCTGCCATATGGGAAGGGGATGTGAGGACAGAAGCCGTGATTATCGGATATCTCTTAAATCGTGCAACACCTTTAACTCACGCTAGGACGTTCGGTCGGTTCGGTTATAGGAATCTAGCGCTGGCTAAAACGGGACTGTGTAGCACGTGGGCAGGTTCGAAAAATTAGGCGGACGCTTAAGCTTCGCCTTAAGGGTAGAACACCGCCTTTTCATTGCGAGAACATGTTTTCTTGTTTCAATCATTTAAATTTTAAAATTATTATTACTGCAGCATCAGTACACGTCCCAAATACAGTAAGCCGCACCAAACCGCGTTCACTAGGCGCCCCTATAACACGCTTGGTACTAATGACTCTATGCGTTGCGTGTCCGTTTGGCATCCAGAGGGCCTCGGTTCGGACTCGAATGGCGGCAAATTTATTTCATCGGAATACTGCTAATTTCTGAAATGCCTCAATAAGAGGAAGCTCTTCTCCAATTTCGGCTTCATTTAAACCCTTCCTCAATTCGTTGATAGCTTTATTTTTAATTCGTTATTATAGCTTTATTTTGATTGTGGGTGATTGAAACTCCCGCACGAAGCGGTGTGGTTGTGACGTCATAGCCTTGTCGACCAATCAGGATTTTCCCGGAAGAATATTTCCGACACGCATGGTGCCGACTGGTACGACGACTACTACGCCGACGGCTTTTCGACCGAACAAGCTGCTTCGCGCAATAAGTGTGTGTGTTCTCAGGGTAGCCGATACGTACCTGACGGGGGGTGGCCAGTTCGTTTGAGTAGGTGATTGTATATAGGTTACATCCATGATCCTTCCCCACATATTAATCGACGATAATTTTTCCCTTTCACGAGTCAAGTGCAAGCACTAATGTGCAAAAATTACTTTAAAAATCAACAACACGTAGTGAAAATGATCTGTACAACTAACTTATTACTCAAGAAAGAAAAAAAAAAAACAAGTCAAGGGATTAAAAGGGTATACTTCATCACTGTTACCCCATTTCTTCACATCTCCACAAAAATGCCCCCAATGAAAACATTTACAGTTTCAACTAACAAATACGTCCGGAACTGAGTGCAGTCTATAAATTGTTACATTTTGTTTGTAAAAAAAATATGGCGAAAGAAAAACAAAGAAAAACAGCATGTAAACAATCCTCACGAGTGCCATTTTAATTCAGCAGTCATGGCATTTAACGCCATTTTTAAATCGCTTAGAGCGCTCCTCCGCATTCATCATTGTGCTAGTTTTCTCCCCACATTGGGTATTATTTTTGCCGATTAAATCTCAAAACAAACAAACAAACAAACAAATTTTTCGTCGATTTATTCTAGCATGCCCCCTCAAACGTGCATGAATCCACTACAATGGTTTTAGAGCACTTAGCGCATCACTTATTACCCAAGAAATAAAAAATAAAGAGCACTGCAGAATCTGCATTGGAGTAATAGCACGGATGCTGCTGTTGGTTGCTTCTAGTTGCTTAATTCACTTTTTCTTTACCCATTTTAGTATTTCATACTTTCAAATTGCGCGCCAATCCATTCCTATGTCCTTTTCCAGCTTTACTTCGGGCTGCGTGATGTCACATCATTGACGTTACCCTAATTGACTGACCTAATTAACTATTTTAGTCTTTGGTACTTTCAAATTGCGAGCCAATCTCTTCCTGTGCCCTCGACTTCAGGTTGCGTCAGGTCACATCCTTGGCGAGACCCTAATTCACTGGTTTAATTAAGTATTTAGTATTTGATACATCTTGACGTCACCCTAATTGACTGACTTAATTAAGTATTTTAGTATTTGATACATTCAAATGTGGCGCCAAGCCATTGGCTAATGAGACCATTTTCGCCCTTACGTTTACATTTTTTTGCCTCTAATTAATCACCTAATTACCTTATTGACCTAGTTACATTTTCGTACACAACATTACGTCATCTTCTATCGATTGACACCATTCAATAACTTATACCACTTCTCAATTCCTCGCAAGTGCTGCGGACACAATTTTGCGGACGCTATGCGGATACGTTCTGCGGACGCGGTATGCGGACGCGGTGTGCTGACGCGATATGCGGACAGAAATCTGTGAACATAGCGAAGTAATGCTGTCGCATTAAAAAATTTGTCAAGGGGTTAAAATGATGTACCTTCATCAAGCACAATCCTCCCACGTTTTATTGGAGCACAGAGATATAGCAACAAGCATCCCGCTTTGACGCGACTTGCTCGAGCAGCCTCTCTAGCCAATTAAAACTGATTGCTCGGCTAGTTGGTGCATAGTCACAAAAAGGAAAGGTTAATTGCGCAACAAAGAGACACTCACAAATAGGCAGCGCCTGTCCTGTGTGTCTATTTGTGCCTATTTGTGAGTGTCTTTTTGTTGCGCTATTAAAACCTTTCCTTTATGAGCCTCTCTAGCTTCGACATCCATTTGTTCCCTTCAGATTAACCGACGTTACGTTGCATAAGCGGAATGCTTTTTTTTTTTTACTTTGATGGACTCTAAGTGAGCTTGCGTATCAACATCATTCATCATCATTACCAGCCGGATATTTGTTTTCTTCTTGATTTCCACTAGAATAATGTCCAACTCAGTTATTTATCTTCCCCGGCCACTCTGCACACTTCCTATCTCTTAACGTTACACATCTTCAATGTTTTCATGTAAACAAGACATCAACCTCAAGTTCATGTGCCCTGGTATGACGAACGTTACTGATGGAGAGTAGCAGTTAATTCAGGTTCATTGGACTTGTAGTTCATTGTGTGCGCTCCATTAGGGCATAGCAATGGACAAACGGTATACACTGTGCTGACAACACTGGCAGTTTATACTCCGCTTACCGTGATCAGTACTGTATATACATATTACGCGTAACGACCTCAGTGTAAAGGCAGGATGTTTGTTCAGTTGGCCAGTTACAAGCAGTGCACTGTAGATCAATTGCAGGCGTTCTCAGTATAACATTGTGGCCTCGAAAGGCCTCTAAAGAACACTTCATTGACGGAGCAATCCTTGCAGCCCGGCCTTGGTGTAGCTCCTCTCTGTCTGAGGCTTCTGCTCGGGGGAAAGATGCGAGTATTCCAAACTCGGAAAACCTTTTATTATCTGCCTGAAAAGAGTGCGCATCCGTTCCGTTGCATGTTACGCTAAGGCCTCATTCTCAAAGCCGGTGCTCCTCTCCGTCGCGGCGGCATCGGCGGGGCACACCGCACGACGGATGGAGCGGCGCGATGTTCAAACAGAAAGGGGCGCCGGATGCCGTCAAACTTGTTTGGGCGGGGCCTCGCCGCTCACACGCGACTCTACGTCAGAGCGGGGTTCTTTTTTTTTTCTCCTGCGAAAAAAAAAAAAAAAAAATGCGGAGGCCGGCTGCCCTCCCTGCAGCGGTGGAAGTCGTGTGCTCCGCGTCTGTACGAAAAAAAGAAAAAAAAAAAGAAGCGTGTTGTCTCACGTGCTCTAACAGCAGTTTGGAGCTAGAACGCGTTTTCATCTCAGCTTCGGTAACGGTACAAACACCACGCGTACTGCGCCAAAGCAAATGAGTATAGTTATAGCAACCATGTATTAAACCGCAGAAAATTATGCTCACTCCAATAACATTATTCTTCACAATCAGCGAAATTATTCTTCTCAATCAGCACAATCACAGAAAGCATAATGAACTATTCTATCAATAAAATAATTGTTCGCGACAGCATGGCAATATGGTATTGATACAAGCATTAAAAATCAAGTTAGAATGGCACCGACTGAAATAATATTTCACGCAAATCTGTTGGAAGTCGAGGTTAGCTGTGCTGTCCTGCATATTGCAAAATTAAATAAAATCGGCATTTTTTGTTAGCCTCTTGTGCTTTGGGGCTGGAAGGCATTGCTATCTTAGCTTCAGTAGCTGTACGCAACTCCACAGTTTACTGCAAAGCGCCGCGCGTACAGCACGGAAGCAAATGGGTACGAATATAAGCAGCGAGTACTAAAACGTAGTGTAAATGCACACTAGTTATATTACTTTTGATAAGCAGTTTCGTCACAAGTTTCATAAAAGGGGTTCTCTGCCTGGCAGGTAGACTGCGGCCGTTTCTTGAATATTTTTTTTCCCCATTGGTATGCTTTTTCTTTATTTCTTTCCTTAGACCTCCTCCCATTCATGATATTTCCTTGCCGCGCCATTCACCCACTGTTTGCTTTTTTTTTTTCTCTTTTCTTTGTTCCGTCTTCTCCTCTGCTCCTTTCCTCACCTCATCCATTACCTCTCTCTTTTCCTTCACCTGTGCTGTGCGGCAGTCATTTTGACCTCTTCGCCTGCCTAGCCAATAGATTTTCCGCCCGTCCGAATCTTTACTGTCCCGAACCTTGTTTGCTACGCCGTACTTGTTTTTGTTTCTGGTTTGTCTATATAATGGATCTTAGCTCAAATTATGAGCCACATGCCAAGCACTTGTTATGCGTTTGGATCGGCTTAGGTTTGCGAGAAAAACTACCCGCTTAACTGCGTGCAACGGGGTATCGTTTGCGTAGCTCCGGAATAGAAGGGAGTGAAATTCCAAATCTACTACTTGAAAATAGTACTGTTACTTCAAAAAACAACAACAAAAAAATCCCCGTCTCTTATATTCCACATTTAGTGTCGCGACTTCTTGCAGCAGTTCGGAGTTGGAACGCCTTCTTATCTCAGCCTCAGTACAAACATCGCGCGTACTACGAAACAACAAATGGGTACGAATATATATCAAGGCAGTATCCAAGCTCAGCATAAATGCGCACTCCTATAATATTTATAATATTATTCATGGCAGTCAGCGAAATCGAAGAAATCTATAGGTACATATAAATAACTCTGTCATCTATAAAGGAATGGGTCGCCAGAACTTGTAAGATTTCTTTTGATAAACCCATTCAAATATACAACTGAAACATCGTAAAGTTTTGCAGGAGGTCATGTTTATCTGCGACACCCGGTGCATTGAGAAATGAAAAAAAAAAAAAAAGGAACAGCATTTGTTGACTCTTGAGTCTTGTCAGAGCGCGCTTCGCGGGGCACCAGACAGGAGGGCAACCCCCGCTTTTTTTTCTCTCTCTCTCTCTGTGCTCGCGCACCGCCGTCTGCATGCGAGCCCGCGATGGCCGCGCGGCCGCTCCGCCGGCGCTCGCTTGGTCGCGACACGCAAGCCGTGACGTAGAGTCACGTGAGAGAAGCGAGCGCGCTGACTGGACCGTCTTTCGTGGGGCGGAGTCCGACGTACGCCGGACCGGCGGCGCCTTGGAGCAAAACCCCACGGCGCCGGCCACCCGATTTCGGGGAGTACTGGCACCATCAACTCCCCTTCTCGGGCGAGCGCCGGCGCGACGGAGGCGACGGAGGAGAGAAAAACCGGCTGTGAGAATGAGGCCTAACACTTCCGCCAAATGAAGTGCCTTCCCCACTCCTGATAGGCGTCCATGCATGAAGGCCGCATACGGTGAAAAACCCAGGTAATCTAGTAATGTTGGTGAAAACTGTGCTTTTAGAAAATGTTCGCAACCATTTTGCACTGTATGGAGCACCCAGCACTGTATCGGGTGCGTGAGGCGTTTGAGGTCACTACCCCTTATCGGCATAGGCACCACGAGGTTCATATATATATATATGTATATAATTTAAATGAGCGAACAGCCTGTGAGTCGAAGGTGAACGTTAGGGTTTTTTGTTTTGTTGAATAGAGTCTTATGGTGATTTTAGGAAGAAAGAATATTAAATGAAAAGCAGAAGGAAAAACCACGCGCCGTTGGTGAGAGTCGAACCCACGACCTCCGAATGTCGCATCCAGTGCTCTTCCAACTGTGCTACGATGGCTGCTCAACCTTCCGCTTTCATAGGTATTTATGTTGACTGTAACCGAAGTACTGCATTCGTTTTCCCCGCGCCGCCGCTCGCCTACTGGCTGATCCGCGTCACGTGACTTCGCGTCGCCATATCCCTTCCAAGCGCGTGCGCGGAACACGTGTCTTGCGCTGGAGTTCCTCTTTTTCCGATCGTTTCTCGCTGTGTACACGTGAGAAATTCTGCTATGTCTCTAGTGCGGCACCAGGCCTGAGTCTCGAAATACGTTTTCTCTGTGCCTGGACGAAAAGAGTGATCTGCACCAGTGGTAGGTGTGGCTTCACAGAACCGACCAGGAAAAATTCGTGCCATCAAGGAACACCTTGCGCGAAATGCGCTTGTTCATTGGTTTGAAATTTTGTTCTTTTAGCCGCGAAAGAAGCGCACGAAGTATTCAACGTGAACATGGTTCGCCTAATGGCAACATGTGTTTACCTTCCAACGCCGTGTGCCACACGTGCGCAGCAATATGCAGCGTCCATTTTACTCGCGGAAGTTTGCAGAAGCTACCCTCAGATTAAATTAAATATCCAGCCAGCCCGCATCAGATGCATCTATATTCAGTTCTGCGAAATCACACACACTCTGCATGTTCGTGTGCGGATCGAATCGATGGCCGCCGCAGCTCTTCCTTTTTTATTTTTATTGTTAATGCAAATGTACATAAAGCTCTATGCATAGATTTATTAGTTATTTATTTCTAGTTGTACGTTAAAGAAACCCAGGTGTTGGGAATTTCCCGAGCTCTCCACTGTGGTGTCTCATTGTATGAGCCGCTTCGGAATGTTAAACCCCGTAACTAAACCAACCAACCATAGTTGTTGTGTGTTCGCAGGTGGAAACTTTTGGCAAATGTGTGTCAACCAGAGATGCCATCAATGTGTGATGTCATTTTAATTTTTGACGGCAGTTAATGAGGACGTTCTAGCAAACGAGGCGTATGCCGATAAAACAACATAAAGAGATACCATTACGCAATGAAAAGCACAATATTCACAGCCGCGCGGGGATAGCAATGACATAGTAGGCCATGTTAATTTTTTTTTTTTTTTCAGGATGAAAATGGGTGCGACCAGCGCGTTACTTTTCCTTCTCTTAATGACGGCGCCGCAAAAGAATTATGTTCACGCAAAATGCCTTCAACAAAGCCTGCTTGGCGTTCTTGGAGCAGCGACGGCGATATTAAATTGTGTGTTAGTCTAATTACCCGTCTCGGCGAGCCTGCTGCTTCACTTTGTGTTGCTTATACAAAACGATTCATCGTGTTAGAGCGCAATAAACTCTGCACCTCGCCCTCCGTGTATTTACCGCATCTAGCACAGCGGCGCCAGCGGACGGCATTCTTAACAATATACGCACACCTTCCTGCAATCTTCGCAGACATGCTATTTCACACTTCGTCACTTTATAATGTTGTAACACATGTGACACCACTTCACTGCCCGTAAAACACCAGTTGATCCAAATAACCGGCGATTTACAAGAGCAGTCGCCCTGAAGTGTTCGCCGGTTCACCCACACACTTCATCTTTTCCCATCGATTGCGGACTAAAGTAATAAGGTTAGTGACCACATAATCTCTGGTGGTACTGTTCTGAATAAACGTGCCAAAATTTTCCAATTTTGCTATTCTAAAAACATGTTAGAAGGCTTCGAATGCTGTCACTCGCCGTTCAGACGGCGGCTGGGTCCGGCGGTCTGGAAGGAAAATGGCGCCCGCGGGCACCTTTGCGGTACTCTGAAAAATTTCCAGTGATTCTACCGAAGCCTATTCACCAGCGCCACCCATATCCCTAGCGGCGGATGGGAAACATCATGTTATACCGCGAGCGTCACGTAGCGCGTGATCATTAGGGAGGGCGGTAGCTGATCAGTAATGCTCCCTAATGTCCCCAATAGTGTAGCACCTTACACTGATAGGGCGTGATAGGGGAATAAGGTAGTAGGCAAAATAAGCTTCCGCCGTTGCTTTTGCAATTCAACGAGGGTTAACCAGAGCTAAACCCCAACTAATTTTTGTTGCAGGTGTAGTGAAAATAAACCGCAAGAGAAGTATTCCCCAAAGTTTGGTTAAAGAAAATTATATTTTTGCCGGAGACATTCTTCTCTGCCCGAAGCCAAAATAGGATCCTCAAATACCTCGCACACCCGGTAAAGCATAAAGCACCCAGCTGCAGCTGCACAGTGGCAGGAGTGCGCCTCTCGAAGCCATCTGCGCGTGTGCAGCTGGTGCCTCGTGGAAGAGCCAAGCCAAACATAAACGGCGCATTTCACGCGTAGACGTGAAATTATATCTACTTTTACTCCTTCCTTTACGTCGACCCTTCCTCATCCACCCCATCGTACAGATTCGCCCTATCCTGCTCCTCGCTGTTTCATTTCCTTCGTTACCTGTCTTCGCTGTGGCAATTGCCACGGCGGGGGAATCGAGGTAAGGAGGGTTTTTGAGTAACCTTCCTTACCTCGATTCCCCCTCCCTCGCGTCGTTTCAACTGTCGTCGCCATGGTGACTTACGTCAAGCGAAAAACCAAAAGGGATGACCACTACACATGTTCAACTCACCAATTTCTGGGCTTCTGCCTCTGGGTCACATACGTGCAAGAGGCAGCCTCCTATGGGACTGCAAGCGGTAGCGTAAGTATGCACATGTATAGAAATTAAAAAATAAACAGTGGTGCTTTATGCCTCATAATGCAGTCCTTCAACAAACACTTGCTTTTACGTCGAGGAAACGGGTTCGGACAACAACAAATGATGACAAAGCGCGAACTAAATAAAACCACATTTTATGCACTTCTTGCTCGAAATTTTTTTGGGCGAAACCCTTATGGCTCACGACACGCGAAATCTTAGGCTTGAAGTTGTCCGCAGAAACTGTCCGCAAAATGTGTCTACGGAAAAGTTATCCCACTCACGTGATCGCAAGAGTCGGAGGGGGTGTGTGATTGTGGAAAAGCATGAAGTTAATGAAGTGTGCAGTGCGTCGTAACTGCCCAGCCGCTGTGGTACAGTGGTTAAGATGCCTGACTACAGTTAGGTTTGGGGGTCGCGAGCGCCGGGGTAGCGTACCGCTGCGGCGCGCGGCCCCTCGGTAGCGTTGGCCTGGCGGCTCCGTGGACGGCGGACGGCATCAAAGGTGCCAGCAAAGACGAGGCGTCTTTTAACGAAACAACCTTTACTACAACATCGGGAAGATACGGGCAGAGAAGCTGACCCGGAGAGAATACAGACACTCTCACACAGCTGGTGTCTAGCGTCGTCTCAACGGCGCGTCAATGCAAGGTTTCCAGGTCCATAAAACGAAAAGTCGCCACAAAAATGGGAAAAGTAGCCAGAAAGTAGCCAACCAGAGGAAGAGCAATAAAAAGTAGCCAAAAAGGAGCCATGGGGCCATGCATGGGGCAGTGAATAGAGCGCTCACTGCAAAAAGACAACCAAAAACATTCGTTTAATAGTCGTTTTATTCCAACGCTCGTGAAGAAACAAATGCCAGTTGCGTCTTATAGCAACTAAATCACATAGAAAAGTTTTCCGAAAAAACAAACAAAACTGGCTGCGTAAAACTGCGATATTATATAAACAGACATAAAACTAAACTGACCAGATAAACACACATGTTATCAGAAACTTCTCTGTGATGATTAGAAACAGTATAAAATGCATAAAATTGTGACCACGAAAATGTAAGCATAAAATGTTAGTGGAGTTGGACGTCTCAAACAATGGCTACAAAAGAACACGACGAAACGAATCTGCAACCACTTAGGTGCGATGTTCAGGCCTGCCGTAAATAGTTGAGTTGACCTTCTCAATCATGGTTTGGGTTTATCAAGGATACGGCCAATGTGCAGGGGGTGTTCACATGATCACACACACTTCTTTTAGATCATGACTACTAGGCGTTGGACGGGAACCTTCGGTTTCTCAAGTATAATATTACATTATCGAGAGGCGTTTACCTTGCCTAGAGATATAGAAATCATTCTTTCATAGGTATACCAAGTATATTCGTAAGCTTCCTTGACACCAGTGCCTAATAATGTTCGGCGAATTGCGGTCAATGAATGGTTGTCCGCGCTCCTTGATCGCATTGAAAGTGCGCAACTGTTTTATTCAGTGAACAAACCAGAGTGCAAAAGCCACTTTCACACTGATGAGACAAACCTATAGACGGAAGATGCACTCATGACTAATTTATTGTCAGCGGGTGCACGCTAAATAAGATCTACTGCACGCAAATATGCACGGGCAATGAAAAACATTTCGAAGCAGTTCGTGGTAAGCCTAGTTAGTGTGTTAGCTCTGTTGTGATGTTTATCTAAGTTTGGCTAGCTAGCATAATGCGTTTACACTTGCCCTTTGTTGGCCGTCTATCATGCAAAGTTTGGCTTTAAGTGCAGTTAAATAATTAGCACTAATTAATTCGGTTCGATAACTAGCACGACTCATTTGCATTCAACCTAAGCTTTCGAAAGGTATTTGACTCGATGCTATAATGCAAAGGGTGGTTTTGATTGCATATAGCTCACTAACGCTAATATGGATCGCTAATTCAGAGCATTTGGATTCATCCTAAGCTTTTCGACGGTATATGACTTGATCGTCTAGCTCAAAGTTAGGTTTTATACAAAATAAATATTTAACGCAGATTAATGAGTATCGCTAACTACCACAGTGCCATTACACTTGGCCTAAGCTTTCCAATGGTATATGACTCGATGCTGCAGTGCAAATTTGGGTTTCAAGTGCGGTTTACTAAATATCATTTAATTTGGCCCGTAGCTGGTCAAAATAAGTGTATAATTAACCAATGATCCAAACTGAAGGTTTATCACGGGACATATACTATGCTTAGCCAAGATAGCTTGAAAGTAGCGAAATAGACTAAGCGGCCGCTTTGACTTTCTCTATATCTTAAAGTTCAAAGCACCAGCCTGGGTCGTTTTCTCCTTTTGCGAAGTTTCACCGGGGTGACAGAGTTCACGCTAAAAAAAAAAACACAGACAAAGTCAGAGGCAGTACTAGATCCTGGAGCGCAGGCCTGGCTCAAAAACGCGCGCTTCACTTGACTGCTGCGGCCGGCCGGAAGGCGCCAGGGAGAAAAAGCGTGTCGTGCGCAGAGCTCGCAGCCGCCCCGCGCGAGGAGAATTGAGGAGGAAAGCGCGGCGTGGAGGAGAGTGTCGCTACTTTCGAATTATCAAGGGGTTTTGGTGGATGGATGTTAAGAGCGTCCCCTTTGAAACAGGGTGGGGACAGTCGTCACCATGCACAGTTGGTTGTATTGCAGCGCTACCGTTGATAGATTTGCTATCTGTCTATCTATAAAAACGAGCATCCTGAACAGCGCGCAAACGGGCTCGTTGGAATAGGCGAAAATTTTTCAAAGTAGCCAGAAAGTAGCCAAGTAGCCAACCCAAAATTTTTGTCGCCAGGCGGCTCAGAAAGTAGCCAATTTGGCGTAAAGTAGCCAAATCTGGCAACCCTGCGTCAATGTAGTCTCTGTCCCAGCGGAGTCGGCCGCTGCTTTTTATAGGTTTTCCCGTTCACAGGGAAAGGGTAAACCCTCACAGGAAAGGGAGAGCCAAACATGTTGGTTCACGACGAATGACTCAATCGCAGATGGTCCGACCTCATCTCCTCCACCTCCTGCAGACGGGCGAGGGCGGCACCCTCTCTCACGCGCTCCAGGCTTGGCCGGCGTTTGCACACACACACACGCACACACATTTGGCGCGTGGCAGGAACACGCTGAGACTTGCCGGCGGGAGGAAGCGTTGCGCGGCCGAAGAACGGCGTCGAAATGGCCGATCCGCTCGCGATTCTGCCTGTTGCTATGCGGTGGCCGCGTCAGCTGTCCCACTTCTTGGTGGAGAAACGTAACACTACTGTGCCGGAGTTCCCGAGTTCGAGCCCGACCGCCGTGTGCTCTGCGATGTCAGTGCACGTTAAAGAACCCCAGGAGGCCTAAATTTCGGGAGTTCTTCACTAAGGCGTTTCGCATAGCCTGAGTCGCCTTAGGACGTTAAACGCTACAAACCAAACCAAACCAGTATGTCGTAACTAGTGATTGATGACTTCAACAATTCATATGACAGCCTATTGGCATATGACGTACAGAAATGACGCCATTAGTGCGATGACAGTCATACGAAATTGGAGAGTTCTGAAAATAGTGGAATGGTATGCCATTAATAAAAAGGTTATTTCATCAAGCCACATTATCAGAATGACTTGCAAAAAAGTGATGACGTCCCAAAGTGACATGACAGTCACATTAGGCGGCTTCACCGAAAAGGCGATGCAAAGTCGCCGCAGTCACAAGACCAGCTTGCAAAACGTAATGACATCATCAGTAACTTACCAGGGTGGCTTGCAAAAGTGGTGTCGTCACTCAGTCACATGATCATGATTACTCGTAAAAAATGATGACGTCATCAAGTCACACGACAGTCTTATGACTATGATGACTTGCAAAAAATGTGGCGATGTCACGTGACCAGAATGACTAAAATGGTGACGACATCATCGAACCACGTGACAAACTTACATGGCCAGGATAGCTTGAAAAAGTGATGTCAAGTCACGTGACAAAGCTACATGACCCGGGGGACTTGCAAAAGTGATGACGTCATCAAGTCACGTGTCAGTAACATGCCCACGATGTCCTCCAAAAGTGATGATGCATCTAATGTCGCAACAGCAGCAGCAACACTCAGGCATTCACATTCCTCCAGTGCAGGTTCTCCAGTGTTCTCAATATTTTTCCTCTTTGGTCTGTGCAGTAACTCTCCAGTAACTCCAGTGCGCCTTCGTCAATGTTTTCTGTGCATAAATATTTTCATACAAATTATGAATGTCTCCAGGATGTATCTTATGAAAGAGCATTGAACAAGGGGGGCCTTAGTTCGCAAGCTGAGCCATTCGTTCAGATAAAACTTGCTAACTTTTGAATAACACTTGTGTCGCTAGTGACAATGGAGAGCTCGATACCGCAGACGAGTACAATGACATATTAGTTTTTGAAAGAAAAATACATTTTCTGAAGCCCTGCACCAAGAGGAAATACCAACTTTTCTTTCTTTCTTTCTTTCTTTTTTTTTTTTTCGCGCAATACGCAGGTGTTCGGTAGAAAAGGAATGACTGACGGCAAGGTAACTGCAGTGTCCGTGGCGTCGCTTTTAAACTGTCTCCTCTACTGCGCCATGTCATGCCCTCGCTTCTGTTCCGTTCCTCTACAAAATAACGACCACGCAAATGGCAATGATTGTCCTTTTTATTGCAACAAGCGGCGAAGTAAACTAGCATACATACATGACGTGCACGCAGTTCAAGTTTCAAACCATTGTCGCTGGAACACGTCATCGGCGGATGCTCGTTCACCGTGCTTCCTGCTCGTCTAATGCACTCATTTCCGCTTATGTTCGGAAAAACCACCGAAATTCCTCTCTAGGGCTTTAGAGACTTCGTTTTTCTGTTTTTCAAAAACTTGTACGGCATTGCCTTGTCCACGGCTTCAAACTCCCAGTTGACACAAATTGGTAAATTACGTTAATTAACAAGTTAATCAGCCAGTTTTAGTTCATTAGCAATGCATTCAGAAGATTTTTAAATCAATTAGTCCACTGCTGCTGAGAGTTCGTAACTGTTTTTTTTTTTTTCTGTATGTATACCAATTTCTTAGGAAGTCTTGAGAGTATGCCCGGTATATTATCCACCGCTGTATGAAGAGACGACATAAAGAAGCAATGGGAACTGCTAAGGTGGCGATCCAATCATATCTTGCTTAGTCTAACCAAACATTTGCGAAATTACTTTTTCTCAGAATCTCGCCCGAAAAGAAATAAAGCTGTTGCATCATTCCTGCGGAGGAGGAGGATGCATGACCGCCTTAAGCAAACAAATATTACACATTTTTTTTCCCCACCGAATCTTCACCTTGTACTGTGTGCAACCGACCAAAAAGCTCCACCAGGGCAGTTTTTCAAATTTTCTGAGGATGTGCTGAGGCAGGACGAAAAGACGAGGTAATGACTTCTAGAGGATATCCTCAATATAACGTAGCGTCGACAGAAATAGATTATCAGGGCGTCCTTGGGATGATATAACATTATAACGCTGTTTATGTGATATACCATACAACGTTATTTATTAATTTAGACACTGCAACTCACATAACAATTTTACACCATTGTTTTAATCTTCGCCGTGGGGATGCCGAGTTACCATCGCGCAAATCACTGCATGAAACGGATCACTGCAGTATCAAAGTGCTCCTGTAGCGAGCACTCTAAGAGGGATCGTGCGCCCGCATTGATGTTCGAAGGACTGCATAAACTCGCTTGAGTCGAAGGCTGGTTTGAGCTGCCCGTTCCCGCGAGCTTGCTCCCACGCCCCGTTCGTCTCTATTCAAATTATTCTCATCCTCCTCCTTTTTTCTCTCCCCGCATCCCATCCTCGCCGCTCCCCGTTTGTGTCGATGCAGCAGCTGCCGACAGATGGCGACTCGGTCGTCACAGGGCATCCATTCTTAGTGAGGCTGTCGCCGTGGAGCGATGCGAAATCGTCTCGGAAATGTATCTTCCCGATGACATGGGACCCCCGCCTATTACCCTCATGATCCCCAATACACGCTGTAATCACACCCGTCCTGTGAGTACGCCACACGGCCAGGCTTGCATGCTTTATTCTGGCTACGAAGACCAGTGATTATGCCAAATGTTCCCTTCCGTACCCGATTCGGCCCGTCGTCACATCAAGCTGCAACTACTGTGTTTCGCGGCGTTAATATTGTGATTTGCGTGCTAGCGTCCAGGCGAACAACGAAGGCTTGAACCCTGAGCTGTAGTTTTAATTTTACATAAAAAACAAGATCTCCTTTTCCCTGGAACGGCCGAGACCCAAGCCTTTGTGAATGGACTCAAAGGGGCCATTGAGGGTGCTCCGTCCAGCGTCGTTCATCCTGCCCCGTAATAATAACGTGCTGTTCGCAGCGTTGTCGGTGATGTAATACAGCCTGAGAGTACGCGTATAGAAAACGCAGATCTTATTTCCGGTTTCATCGTAGCCGGCGCGCGTAATATTTAAGCAGCGGAGCACCGCTCTTGCTGATGTTGGCACTGGTTTCCATATCGTCAGCTGTAGTGCGGCTGGCACACAGCAGTGAACGTCTCGCCCTGAGAATGCATGGACTGACGTGCAAGGTTGTATGATGGCGTATGTGTTCTTGCTTTTGCTCATTTTACTGCGGGAACGCGTTTCTCATTCTATCGCGCTCAGTTATAAACAGCCTTAGGGCGCGGTGGATGCTCATGGGCCGCGCTTTGAGCTTGCTGTTTTGCATGCGACGTTTGCAGAGGCACGGCTAGCTTCAACATTTATTCGTGGGGAAAATGGCGCGCCGAAAATCGTCGGACAAATGCAACCAGCAGCAGAAGCCGAGCAGCCTGAAGCAGAAGAACAAGGCCAATAGCGACGATGAAAATTTCACGTGTTTCAAAGATCAGCTCAAGGCCATGGGGCTGACCCTTCGGGAGATACAGGGTGACGGGTAAGCCCCTTGACGCTGAAAACAGTGGTGTGCCTGATCTCATTTGCTCAATTATACTACTGTCACTCTGGCTGCCTAAACTGGCTTCCACAAAAAAAAGGAAGGGCAAAATAAAAAGGGATTCTCTAGCTGCTGGTGCTATTAACGTAAAAATGAATAAATGCCTTCCGCGTGACACTTCATGAGGTTAGTGTGCATACATAAGTGCATACACTACATATGTTGTGTAAAACTATATTGTTTTACAGCTGGGGATATTTCTTTTTTCTCTTCTGGCTGCTGGATTATGGATAGGTGTTGTAATGCTGGCATGATCGTCCAGGTTGCTCGAGGGAATATTCAGAAGTATTAACCTTAAAAACATGAAATAAAAATTTACTTGAATACCTTGGAACATGGTTATGAAAGAAACTAACAGTCACTGAAACCAAGAATACTGTTGGGGACTGTTTCCATTCTTAAAAACGTTATGGTGTTGATGAATGAGAAATTAATGTGTAATTATTGTAAGGCTTTAAAATAACTGATTAGAAAGTAGAAAAAAAAAAAACACACCACATGCCGCTGGTGGGATTAGAGCCCATTGAGAGTTTGTCTATGGCTTAATTTTATGGTCAACTCAGCCGGTTGATTTGAAGCTGTATATTGTCCTGTTCACCGTTATGATCAGTACAGTGACTTTGCAACATGCAAACATAAGAAAGGGTTTTTGCATCGATTTCAGTATTAGTGCTGTCAAATGTGGTTGAGGGCCATCAGTGGGGAAGAGCAGTAACATGTCTCTGCATCAATATGTTACCAAAAACAGTTGATCATGGTTTGTTTTTTGTCCGTCTTTAGCATACTGATATCTTAAAGAGGACTGTGTGGCAGGACAATGAACTATGCATTCCATATTTTATGCACACCACTTCAGCAAGCTAAGACAAGAAGGAATGCATTTATAACATTTTAAATTTGCTGATAATTCACCCATGCCGCATGCCACACTTTGATGATGTTATGCTTAGATTCATGTAAGCATACACATACCACAGAATTACTTGCATGCAAATCAAGTTGCTTGTGCTGAATTCTAAATGAATTGGTTGTTCTGTGGCAGCACTGATTCTGACAGCCTGCCTTGTGACTTGTGAGCTCTTGAAGTGTTGATGGACACTCTCAGAAGAGAAAACTTATCTCGCATTTCCTCTAGACAAAATTGTGGAGCTTAATCTCACGACCCACAGCAGTTTTTCTAGTGGCTTTGGCATTTGGCAGATGAGCACAAAATTTTAGGATTGAATCTCAGCTACGACAGTTGCGTTTTGATGGAGGTGAAATATAAGCATCTGCTAGCTCTGTAATGTCAGTGTAAATAAGGAGGAACCGCTGGTGGTTTTAATTAACCTTGAGCTGTCCACTGACTGCGGTGACAGTCTTTCCATTTTTTTCTATCGTGATGCAGTTTAGGTGCCCTCCATCAGTGAGACCGTTACTGTTTCTTTCCTTATGTAACCATGATTGTTATTATTATTTTAATGATATGGTTTCTTTTTTTTCACTAATGGTTTTTATACTGTAGTGGAAGTTATAAACACCATGCGGTTCATCGAGTGCATGATGACATCCCATGGCAATAGCACAACTTTCTGCTTAACACATCTTTCAACTTTTCAGAAGCTGCTGAAAGGGCTTCCTTCACAGCCACTCATGCATTATCGCTATTGGAAAAGTACATTGACCTGGTACCTATGTTACCACCGCAGTGCACAAAATCACAAAATTAAAAAGGGTCCTCAATAAAACATTGGAAATTTTTCAAGGCACCTTTCAAATGTTTGACAGCAGGACAGTAGTAAAACATTTGAAAGGAACCATGTGTTGGGATTAGTGAAGTTTTTGCTCTGATATCTGCCAACACTCTCTACAAAAGATCAATCTCTGCAAAAGTGGTCCATAACTCAAGTTCATATTCATGGGGACCATATTACCATGGTACAACTGTGTTGGTATTCATTGAAGGAGAGTATGTACTTATTGAAGTCATAAACCTGTGTACCTAGTATTTGCACAATTCACATAGGCTGGAGGATTTGTGTAAAATATCCGGCGTGAGGTTGTAGTGTCGTCACCTAAAGTTTTAGTCATCACCTTCAAAAATATGTATTACCTAATTTAAATGTGTTTGGATGCATAGGAATGACCACTTTGAGTACAAATTACAATTGTCTCTCAGATATTGCAATTTGTCTTCCTTTGCCTGATGTACAGTTGTGGTTTACTGAAATGCTCTAATTATTTCATTAGCTAACTTAGCAGTTCGCTGCTCACCAGCCTCGAGTGGATGTGATAGATGGCTGGCTTTTAAAGGCTTATATTTAATGTAAATGTTTTCTGGGAGAAAAGACATATATTATGACCATCATAGATGGTGCATTAGTGTTGTTAGCCATGGCGAGTTGTGTCTGTATTGTGCCAGCATAAACAAATATTTCAAATTTGCTGACTATTGTTTTACTTTCACAGACAGGTAAAATGACAGGTAAAATGACATTTAGTTACGGGCTTAGTTGCAATACCTGCTTTTACTCTGAGAAAAATAATTTGAATAGTCTGTTTGTGCGAGTTATTATGATTGAAGGAAGAATTTTTGACTGGAGTTCAGGCTGGTGCATCATGTTTGTGTGTAAACGTGTGAGTGACATGCAGAACAAGTGATAGATATAGGGAAGTGCTTATTCTCTACAGTATTCATGTCAGTGCTGTGTTCATGCACTTTTAAACCAATAAAAATTTATAAAAATAGGCATTCAGACCTTGAGGTAGTAGCACCTTCTTTCATTATAAAGGCATACCACCTGGATGAAGAGAGACAATATTGTAGGAGTTGAGTTTTTATTTTTTGTAACAGTGTCTCTGTTCTTCTGAATGCTGTTTTACAAATTAGAGCAGTTTATTTTGGATGAGGGATGCGAATACTGTAACCAAAAGCCATTATCAACTGCCTTTCATTGAGTACATAATACTCAGTGGTTTAGTATGAAGCAGCATTTGTATCTTTCTCTTTAGCAGTGCAATCAGATTGCAGTTAGCATTTTCTTAATTTCATGCCTGGGAGCTTCTCTTCTTAGATTCTTTACCTCTGGTCAAATACGCTGTGATATTTGGAGAGGAGAAAAATGTATTGATATTTAGTGGATTTGTGTTGCTGAGCATTGTAAATAGAAAAGGTGACCTTGCTATTTTTTTTTTTTTCTTTGCACAAAAGGAACTGTCTGTTCCGTGCTCTCAATGACCAACTCGAAGGCCACACGAGAAACCACCTCAAGTACAGGTTCGAGACAGTGCAGTACATGAAGGAGCACAGGAACGACTTTGAGCCATTTGTCGAAGATGACGTTCCTTTCGACCAGCATTGTGAGTGTTCTTGGGTTGCAATTCTTATGTTGCTGTTGGGTCACTAGTATCTAGCTCTCGTGAATCTTGCAGCTGCCTGCCTTGTTTTTAATTTAGTCAGGCCCATTTATAATTAATCTGATGACCACACGGATTGCATTCATATCCAGGGTTCGTAGTAATTGAGTGTGCCATATTGCAGTTGTTGTAGGGGCAGACAAAAGTTTTGACTATGCGTTAAAAAAAAAAAAAGTGTTAAAGAAGTGATTAGTATGTGCCTGTTGCTTCAAAACAGGCTCTATCATTGCACTTTCAAGCTCTCCATTGCAGTCATGTGGTTCTTGTTGAGGTTCCTGCTGTCAGCAGTCTGCCTCAGGGATTCAGTATAATTAGCGTAGTTAAAAAGTTGATTTCAGCTAGTGGTAGGTTGGAATCCTTGTCATTGTTTTCATGAGCTTCCTCTCAGTTAGGCTGTGCTTGTCCTTTGCATACAATGGGCTTGTCAGTTCATGGCTGTGTGATATCAGTGACATCTGCACCGAAGCGTTGCCGCTAATCCACTGTGGGCAGTCACCCAGGTATTTGAACACAGTGTCTGTCTTTTATGGGACCATGCAGTGCATTTGCGTGCAGAATGTGTGAACTGCACCGCAATGACACTGTCCTTGGCTTGAGCTCTTCCTGCACGCTGCCCTTACGTCTTAGCAGTGCAGACTGCAGAAAGTACATTATGCCGGCAATGCCAGGCACTGGGCCAGGGGGTATACCACGTGACTGGTATTCAAACTTCTGAACTCTTTGCCATTGGTTGATCACCGACAGTGCACAGCAGTTTCACTTTAAAAAATGCAGCTGTGTTGTGCTCGCCACACTTCTACTTTCACTTTGGGACTTTGGAGACTGTGGACCATATTTTAGTCTTGTGTCCAGTGTATGCATGCAAAAGGACAATGCTTACTTCCTTGAAGCGTTTGTTGGAAAGCAGCCCTCTCTCAGAAGAATTGCAACTGGGCATTTGGCCAGACGCTTTTGAAACAAATTACTGTGCCTGTGCATTTGTTTCATACTTATTCTCATCACATCATCACCTATCTTGACTCTCTTTCTTCTCTTTTTCCCCTTACCTGGTGCAAAGTAGCAGGCCAGATGCTCAACTTTCCAGCTGACCTCTCTGCCTTTCCATTCAGTAAACAAATCTATCTACCTACCTATCTACTTGGGAACCTTGCCATACCAGCCATGCATTGACCTTGTACAATTTGTATCTGGTTACTGTGCACTGGGAAGGCAGTTTTAGAAAGTTTGATGCCACTTAGTTTATTACTCCTAATGGTCGGGCGATTTCTTTCAGCGGTGGTATCACAGGCTGGGAGATGCACATGTGGGAAGCAAGAGTTTTTAGATAAAAGGGTTGAGTTTACAGGAAATCCTCGTTCGTTACAACCCAGTGATGTGGCCACAGTTGTTTGTTTTGTCTGACACTGAATACATATTTTGACCACAGAACCACTTTCATTTGTAATAAGCAAGTGCTGGTCATAACTGCTGCTGTTATAAGTGGGTTCAAGTTTACTTTCATTTACATGGTATGCAGTACTGTACAAGGAGTAGCTACTTACAATAGGAAGGTGGCTCAAATACTCTATACACAAACTCTAGTGTTCGCAGCACTTGTGTATTTCTTCTGCAGTAGCTGTGGAGCCTGAAGGAGCATAACAGCTGCACACTAAGTGCATTATACTTGCTTTTGTTATGGTTAGGTGAAGAAAGTACCTCAAACTCAGAATACCACTTGCTTGGCATATGGAACCATAATGGTGCGCATATAGTGGGGTTATGGTGTACACCTGTTTTGAACAAGAGAATGATCTCCCTCAGTGATTGCAAGTCGAAGGTGTGTCGACATACGAAGTGGTATCAAAGTTGCCAGAAGTGTTTCATAGCTTGCAAGAAAGGGGGAGCACAATGTTGCACATGTGCAGTAACAGGAAGCACTGGCCTTCATAAGTCAGTGTGTCAAAAATTTTCATTGCATGTGCATCAGGAGCTGTGCAGCTGGGGCTATTCTGATTACCCTGGACATTTGCCACAGGTGTGTTTGGCATGAATGGGCAATTTTATGGTGATTCTTCAATGGGCTGTCAAGGTGAATTGAGTGGCATGCACACGATTCAGTAGGCAGAACATTACTGGAAGACTTTGAGAGATCAGAAAACCGTCAACGAGCTCGAGCCCCCCAAAAATGTCAAACCTATTTCGCAATTTGTGCTCGAGGATCATCGGTGAACAATCTAGAACACAGTCCACAACATTGTTGCCATTAGCGACACATTATATGGAACCATCCACACAATCCTCACATGTGATTAAAGCATGTGCCTCGTTGCTATTAAGTTGTACCCCGCTGATGACCCAGTAGCAGAAGGATGTCTGCGTCGAAGTCTGCCAAGGACACAGTCAAAGTGCTGGTGATGACTCATTCTTCTATATCGAGGATGATTTACTGGCTTTGTGAGTACAACCTTGAGACAAAGCAACAGTCTTCACAGCAAAAGAGGTCATTATCTTCATAACCAAAAAAGGTCTGCAACTTGGCCAAGTGCATTCTCGTTGACTTATCGAGATTCATGGCATTGTCCTTCAAGAATTCATCCCCTGAAGCTGGTCCTTCAGTAGCGAGTACTGCTGCCAAGACAGTGGCCTTAGCCTAATCTGTGCTGCAAGAAAAACTGTGTTCTCCATGATGAGGATGCACCTTGTCACCGACTCATCGCCTGAAACATTATCATCTTATATCCGCAACCACCCCACTCACCAGCTTTCTTTTGTGCAGATTTTTCCCTCTTTTCAAAGGTGAAGATCCAGCTCAAAAGGTTGTCATTTCAACAGTACTATTGAGTGTAGTGTGAATTGCAGAAGTTGCTTGACACGCTTTGAAAAGATGACTTCGAGGACACCTCGCAGCAATGCCAGGAAAACTGATATCTCTGTGTTGCTGAAGCTGAAGAATTCTTTTCAAGGTGTATAAACGTAGGTACAGTCTTTGTCAAAAGCATGCGGCCCAAGGATTTTTGTTTTAAACCCAGTGACGAGGCTCGTAAAACGCCATAACTGTTTGAAATCTCATAGATGACAAATCTCGCCCTCATTCTCCTCTAGCTTACATTCATATTCCAGTATTGCTGCCAGCAGCTGCGTTACAGTGCTTAGAAGCGAACCTCTTGGGCCGTATACTTTTGATAAAGACTTTGCATCAAGCTTTTCCAACTTCCGCATAAACAGAGCTAGTCTTTAAATCTTTTGCACCACGTCATGCAGTTGTGTAGCCTTGGCTGCGCAAGTAGAATGTTGCAGTACTGTTTCTGTAATTTCAGCTGGCAGAAATTTTGATGGATTGTTCTAGGAAAATAATTCTTCCCATTTTTTTTTCTCTCGTCTTGCAGTACATAACCTGTCTCAGCCAGGAACCTATGCGGGCAATGATGCCATAGTTGCCTTTGCCAAGCTTCACGAGCTTGTTATCGTCATTCACCAGCTAAATACTCCTCTGTGGCAGGTGAGTGTGGCTAGCATACACATGAGCGCACTTATTGCAAAAGCTCATTTAAGCCTGCTCCTCCTCCTCCTTCCCAGAGCTGGTTGTTTTATTTCTTTTTAATTTTTTTTTTGTATTGAGTAAAATTTTAGTCAGCAATTAAATAAAACTTCATCTGAGACAGAGTTACTGTCAAGCACACAAAGGGAATGTCATGCAAAGCATGTCGTTTACAATTTAACTCCTGTCCCTATTAACTGTTGGTGCTTTACTTCTGGAAGTGGCAAACTTTGATGCCATGATGTGTCATTCTGTCTCTATGCCTAATACAGTTTTGTCTATAGAAGTTGCTTTTTCATTCTAGAAGAGCACTTTATAATTTCCCTTTGGGGTGCAACATTACAGGTGATAAAAAGAATAGACTTTATTGTGTTGTAGTGGCCATGTTAGACAGTTTGGGACTGTTATGGTCCCGGGGCTTGACTTGCCAGTGTGTTGTGCTTGATTGAAGTGCCTTTCTGAATGATAAATAATCCTTTTTTGTATACTGATTAGCTAATGCTGAATGAATATTTGTTTTGCTGGTTTTGCTTGCGGAGGGCTCTTTAAGTTAGGATTAACCAAAATTGATGTTTAATGAATACCTGGACTAGCAGTATTTCAACATTTGTTTGAAACAATAGGAAGTGCAAAGGTCTAGTATAGAATGACGGCTTGAGGGGTGAGTTGGTCCATGTCTTGGAAACATTACTGTGTAAAGACGACAACACGAGAAAGAATACCACACCACATGCGCACATACGAACTGTTTATTGCAAGAAAAGGGGCATATTTGTACCGGCTCTCAACCCTGCCGGTTACAGCAAGTAGCAAATGATATGACTAAACACTTATAGCAAGGTTACAAATTATGAACGAAACAAATCTTAGCAATAGCCGAGTTGGTCGTAGCAAAAGCAGCGTCAAGTGTTCGAAGCAATAGCTGTGAAAACCTAAAATGTAAAAGCAAAACAAAAACAAAGGTAACAAAAGCCACCACACCAGCACCACCCAGGACAGATCATCAGACACTGAATATAGAAATAATGTATGGCGATGCAGATCTTCATAAAAACTTTTCTAGATAGCAAATTTCATTTTTTTTTTTTCGAAGAGCTACAGAGTTTATCACTAATAAGCATGATCCCCTTCTTTTGAATCGAAAAAGCTTCAAGAATTTTTCATGCCACCTGATTGCGACTTGTGTGCATGCAGTGGTGTATTCTTTCTTGTGCTATCATCTTTTGCGCCGTAGTGTTTTCAAAACTTAGGTTTGGTGTGTATGGCAGCAGCTCTTTATTGTAACAGGTCCTATTCTAAAAATTCTTTATTTATCCTGTATGAGCTGTTACGGTGTGGGTTGAATTTTTACACACTAACAAAATCATTACTTTTGTTAAGAGAAGCTCCGTTACAAATTCCATTCATGCGGTGCCAACTAAGGAGTAGTAGAGGAATAAATATAAAAGAAATTGGGTGACTAAGAAATGCCAATCTAAGTTAACGCACTTCCGTGAGTGAGCATACAATTCCTAGAAACTGGAAGGGGTGCCGTCATATAGACCTGCGTCATTTCATGGCATTGGATGGTATGGAAGTCCATACAAATGTTGCCTTCGTGGACAAACAAGTCCAAAGAAGAGTTGTGGAAGCAGAATAGGGTTCACCTGACCACCTTCTCCAGCTACTGAAATGAACCCAATAATTTTACATACAGTGGCGTGATGAAGGTGCTGAGCAAATATCAAGAGAGAACTTTTAACCTGAGTTTCCCAAACTTGTTGACCTTAGTTTGAGCTTGAATTTGTTGTCATTTGAATAACTTGAGCATAACTGTATAATATAATCTATGCCTGCCCTACTTCAGACATGGTAAGATGTATAAAGTACAGAGGCCAAACATTTTAACTCTTTTGTTACCGCGAGAAAACAGTCATTTTTCATAGGTCTCAGAAAACATTTTTTTTTTTTCAGTACAAATAACACTACAGCACACGTTGCAGCATACAAAATTGCACATAATGGAATGCTCTATCAAAAAGCATAAGTTACAAAGCAAAAAATTTATTACGGAACACACAAAGAATAGGAAAACCGCCATTTTTGTGGAGAGTTGATAAAAATAAAATACAAAAGGCACGATATCTACAGACACATTGTTAACACAGAAAATTTAGAATATACATATTAAAGTTCAGTAACCCAGGAACACTGTGCAAAAAAATAAACTATCTATAGACCATTTTACGACCCTTAGAGAAACTGGTTTGACTGGGCTGTTCTTCAGCTACATAAAAAACTACAGGTGGAAACAGGTAAAACAATTTCTCGTGTCATTTGGTGAAGCAGTTCCTAATTTTCGTGAGGCACCAAACTGAAACTGCTGTGATCTGGCTGTAAAGGCTGGGTATTCATGTGAAACATGCGGTGGACCTTCAGAAATGCGTTTTCATGGAATAAAACTACCCGGACTCAGAGTCAAAGCTCGCTAGTGAATTGCTGGGGCCATTTTCGGATAATTATCATCACTCAACACCGTCGGATAACAAACCCAACAATATGATTCGATATTTGACTTGCTGGAAGTCTCTTGATCACAAAACTTTGGTGTTAATGCTGTAATACGAGTGGTAGGGTTTTTTTTTGTTTGTTTTTTTTTTCTTTCAACCGCGGCCGCCATGCTCTCGTTCGCAACAACGCATGTATGTACATTAGTTTTTAAAAAGGTGCATCAAAAATCAGAACTTTGCCAAAGTGGAAAGATTTAAACTGGTTCTACAAGTGCAGTGCCTAGATCAACCACTGGGTGGTGCTAGGTGCACAATAAACGATTCTAACATATCTAAATCTGATTTAAAGTATCGATCACTGGTGATTGATTTGAATCGGCGTGGTAATGAAAGAGTTGAAATATTGATAGCGTTAGAGCACACGTTCCAAAAAGAAGCCAGCACGCATCACAAAATTTCTTAATTAGCCTAGAGAAATCATGTGTTGTCATCAACTTCTCGACCAGTCATTGATCAAGTCACAAGGTCATATGTCCTAATCAGCGAGCGCCGATTGGTCTGTGGGGCGTGACTGCACGAGACGACCTGATGTCATCAACCTGTTTACCAATCGGAATATTGTGGATGAGCTGGCAGGTGCTGCGACAGGTGACATGGACACGCGCTGATTTGCTGGTGGGATGTATAAAATCACGAGACCATGTGATATGTTGGAGCTAGCAGAAACTCTGGCAGGCGAGAATAAAAAAAGAATTAAAGAAAGCGGTGACGACCGTGTGAGGCTAGAATGAAAGAATGGAAAAAAATACAAACCTATCTTTGGCTTGAAGGACTTGTAAACATGTCTGCAAGATGTGACAGTGCCTCCTTTTGCCCTTGAAACTCTTTTGCAAAACATTATTTTCAGAATTCTTTAAATGCAATATGATGCCCTCTCTGTACTAATCTCTGCCTCTTGTACTCAGGTGAAGGGCACGGACAAACCAAATGCCGTGGAACTACACCTGTCCTACCACAATGGTGACCACTACAACAGCGTCCGGAAAATCGGCGATAATACTCAGGGTCCCGCATCTATCCGATTAGCTGTAAGCCAGCACGAAGTTTGAATAATTAATGCCCGCTAGTGGCAGCCCTCCCCCCTCTATTTGTGTCGTATGTGTGTCATTTCCTTCTCAATCCCTGCCCTTACCTTGCCGCTTCCAGTGTGTGATTCAACGCTGCCGTCCCTGGCTCCGTGCCGCCACTGCAGCGTTCTCATACACACTACCCACCCCTCAATGTTTTCACATCACTTATCCTTATTAGCTTATGTGCCTCCTCAGCACGGCCCTTTTTTTTTTTTGTGTGTGTGTGTGTGTGTACTGCATGCCACGAACCCGCAACACCGAGTTTCTTGGTACACACAGTGTGATAAAATGTACATATGTAATTACATAAGTATAGGCCTACTTATATAGATGACACCAATACAGTTGCCTTTGAAGGTATATATGCTGTCTCCTTGGCCCTTTTGGGCCTGTACCACCAATGTGCTTTCAATAAAAGAGAAGGTGAAGGAGTATGACCTTGAGGAATGACTGAAATCGAAACTGTGTTTTGTGTGCGTTTCTCACTTGGTTGTTTTCTGATTATTCGTAGCGCGCAAGCTGCCCAGACTCACAGAACTGTCGATATTTTTTTTTGGTTTGCCACACATTATGTTGATTCTCTACGGACATAAGTACAGTGACTGTAAATTAAGCAGTACTATATTGCTGTGCAGAAGGCAGCTTTCTTGGTTACAGTTGTGTTCAATGCATGTGCTAGGGGCCACGCGGTCACTTAAATTTACACATGTGGAAAATAGCTCATGCTAGGAGCTGCGTTCGTTCCTTGAAAGCCACATTTGCTTATTTGTGTCCGCCCTCCATGCAGTTCCATCTGCAGCTGATGTATACTGTATTAATACATTGTGGGACAATGTGATTCTTATAAATGCACTGAAATAATTATACTGTTATGCTATTAACTAGCATGAGCTTGCAGTAAAGTTACCTTGCATTGCTTTGTTGTTCCATTATCTGGTGCTCACTTGTCGGAGCTGTTGAGAGTGGAGGTGCCTTTCCAGTGTTTCGAGCAATTCTAGAATTCCCTAAGTAATTCTAAGAAATAAGTAATTAATTTTAAGTTGTCCTATAATTCTCATAGTTGGGCACACTAATAGAGCTGCATTGTGTGGGCAAGTGCCACACCCCTAACGGAAGGAAAGGAGGTGTGCCTTGCATGATTTTAGGGATGTTAATCTGCAGAGCAAGCCGATTCTTAGGGAACCTCGGCTATGCTATATTCCCCTTCCCATCCTGCTGTGTGCAAGGTGAATTTTTTTTTTTGTCCTATTCTTTTTTGTCGCAAAAAGTTTGCTGCCTGCTCCCTCGCTTGCTTCTTTAAATATTGCCTTGTCATTGATTTGGCTGTCTTGCTTGTGTCAGTCGTTGCATGCTGCCCGTCACTTTTTTCATTGTTAAATCAAAGCATTGTCTCCTGTGTGTTTTGCCAGCAAAAGGGTACGTGTATTACACTTTAATGAAAAGCCAAGTAAGTTGCATTAAGTAAGTTGAGTTATTTCAAGTTCAAGCATTGCGTGCTGTGTGCTTTATGAATAAGAAGTACATTATGTCATACCTTAGTATTAGACGGACTGCACTAATAGAGCGAGCAAAATGTAGAGAGAGTTTTGGCCAGTTTATGTCGGCTTTGCACAACGTAGCATGAAACAGCTATTTTACACTTGTTGAAAATTGCGAGGGAAAACAAGCTACGCTTGCACTTTGAAGCAGTTTGCATCGAACTTTGAAACAAAACTTTGTCATCCAGGTGTAAGGTCTTGCTTGTAATACAGAAGGTTACTGGCCACTGCTGGGACAACACTTATCTGAAACGAACGTCTCTTCTCTTTGCAGTTATAGTTTCCTACAGTGTGCAGATTTTCTACTGGAACGATTGGGATTATGCTAATGTATATCTATCTTTGGGATAGTTGTACTCAGGATGGAGTTCTGTAGTATGTAATCGAACTCAAATGTCCTTCCAAGAACTCTAGTGCGGTCACTTGCTTTGGAAGTTGATGACACAAAATGAAATGTACAACGTTTGGGGAGGATCCTTTACCCTCTAGCTAACATTTTGAAAAGAGGACTTGCCTTTATCTGGGCTTGAAACTGGACGAAGTTATTAAGGTTCCATTTTTGCCCCCTGAGTCTGTTTCACGCGTGCGCAAAGGAATTTCTTAGGTTTCTCTCTCGCATCTCTTCCTGCCTGCCTGTTTGTTTGCCTTTGTCACCAGCTATCTCTGTTCACTGCCAGTGCCGTCCAAGGAACTTTTTCCATTCGTGTTTGAGAATGCATGCACGGGAAGTGTGTCAGTGCGGCCCAATTAATCTCTCGTTTCTTTGAACGAAGGCACCAAAAGTTGACAAACAGCAGAATTCAAGTAGAGAAGGGGAGTCTTCTGGCGATGCTGCGGCAGCGCAGTTGGAAGAGCAAATCATGCTTGAGACAGGCATCCACGTAAGTTGTGCCCTGAGCCTCAATTGGCTGAGTGTTTTGGTTTGGTTTGTGGGGTTTTACGTCCCAAAGCGACGGCTGAGTGTTTTGTTTCTGTGAGCATGAAATAGTGCTTGAAGGTGGCATTAAAGTGATTTTGGGGAGGAAGTATGATGGAACAGGAATGATTTCTGCTGGAAACCTCCGAACAACTTTTCTGTGTAATGCCTGTCAGAGTGATGCTCAAAGATAGTTACATCAGTGTGGATTAGAAATTGTAGTGTGATAGAAGATGCTCTCGGAGGAGTGCATCTGCGAGTGCCCAGAGAAGTGTGTCCTAACCCAACTAAGTTTTCTTAAGCAATACGGGATGGCCAGATAATTGCTTAACAGTAACTTTATTGTTTTCTATGCTGCTTTTATTGGCGAGAGCGCAGACTTAGTCATTGGCTTTAGGTCCATACTTTGGCTTTAAATGTTCTCCGGCCATGAAGATTTATGTCCACGCTCTCTTAAAGTATGTCTGCCTCTTCTCTGCATTCCCCAGGATTTGCAACTGATAAAGGAAGCCCTCCAAGAGAATGGCTTCAACAAGGTGGGCGCCATTAGCCAGCTCATGACTCGCAGGGCTTCCCTACCTGGCAAGGACACCGGTGAGTGCCACTTTTGAAGTGTTTCCAAATTATGTTTGAAAACTCAAAAGTAGACAAGTGGTACCAAACACTGGCCTCTACGTACACGGAGCAATTTGGCATTCCTACCATTGGATGTGGTGTTGTACCCTGTGGGTGGTTACATAGATTCTCTCCTAATGCAGCGATCAGTCTCACAAGTTCCTGCGCTCCTCACCTCTCCATCGTGTTTTCTGTGCAGACATAACCAAGAAACCTCAAATTCAGGCTTAGTGTTTGTAGAAGCACAGAGGAGCTTAGCTGCGTTTGTATTTGGCGAGAGTTCATGTTGGGGGGGCTCAGTTGAGCTCGTCAGTACCTTTACTATAGCTATGCTACTGTCTGGCAGGACCAGCACAAGACTAGGACTGAAAAGGACGGATGCCTTGGACTTGTTCTGTATACTCACATCACAAGAATTCTGTAGCATGTAATTCAGAAGTATCGCATGGACACTGCTTCTTTTGTCTGTTCTGGCGCATTAGTTTATTTGTGCGCATTTTGCTTAGCATTGGCTGAGGCAGATGGAGAACCACCGTTCGAAACTTTACGGTCTCGTTGCTTGGGCTGCCTTCACTCCAGTCTTTTCGTTTACATGTTGCACTCCCCCTTATCACAAAATCGTGCAGTCACCAAAAACGCTTCATCGCAGTCATTTTATGTCGTCTTCGCATCGGACACACTCATCTGACACCATAGCTTCATTCTAAAGAAACACGACAGACCTCTCTGTGAAAGATGCGGAGGTGAACTAACAATAAACCACATCCTACTTTTGTGCACTGAACTAGAAAAGTTAAGGAAAAATGTTTTTGCACGTTTTTACACAGAACAGATCCCTCTCCATCCCAGCCTGCTGTTGGGAGAAGATCCACTGGTCGAAGTTGAAAATGTTATCCATTTCCTAAAGGATGCAAAGCTCCTGAACAAACTTTAAGAAAAAAAAACATATTTTTGTGTATATAT
>JAJIZL010021950.1:654859-665969 GCA_023969395.1 Amblyomma maculatum | reverse complement strand
ATAACGGGCCACAATTTGCCAGTCACGAGTTCGCAGCCTTTGCAAGAGCATACGATTTCGCTCACGTCACATCCAGCCCCCGCTACCCGCAATCTAATAGACTTGCAGAGAAAGGTGTTCAGGTGGTAAAGCGGATCATGAAGAAATGTGAACATTCACAGGAAGACTTCTGGCTAGGTCTGCTGACCTACCGCTGTACGCCACTAGAGGACGGCCGATCACCTGGAGAACTTCTTCAGGGCAGGTGCTTGAGAGCTAATCTTCCAGATTTTGGCGCTGTGCATACAACTGTGGTCAAGAAGCACCATCAGAAGAGTAGCGGAAAGCCTTCTGTCGTGAGGATCCGGGACAAGACATGGTCAAAGAAAGGTACTGTCGTTGGCACTGCGGCTCCCAGGTCCTACAAAGTGCAAACGGAGGATCATCGGGTGTTTAGGCGCAACAGGCGGCATCTTTTGCAAACCCGTGAGAAGTGTGCAGCAGACAATAGTGACGACGACAGCGGTTCGTCCGAGCGTGAACCAGATAACCCCAGACAATCTGCTCGAAATATCTCGCCTGGTGCCACAATACGAACATCTGCTGACTCTCCTCAGCAACAGTCCGCCACCGACAGTCCGGTGCTCGGAGGCTCTGGAAACCATATTCCACTAGCTTTGCCTGGAACGACACCAGTTCCAAGGAGGTCGGCACGTACCGTGAAGCCACCGCAACGTCTTCAGTACGACGCTGCTTTTAATCAAATAGCTTGAACATTTGTTGTTTTCATTACCCCTCGGAGGATGTATCGGGCATGCGCTGTCTGCCTTATCGTGTCAGCGCAGTCTTATCAGTGCTACCGCAAACTGTACGCTTAGCACTGCTACTGCCCCGCCTCCTTCCATCGCCTATAAAAGGGCGTGCTAATAAACCCTTCTTGTTCTTCTTGTTCCTGCAACCATGTAGTTGCTTCTATCCTTAGCGCGACACACATCGCGATACAACAGTCACTGACTTTGTTTCATGCATTCTGTCTCGCTTAACTGATCAGTATAGACATATACTTTCACCGGACATGGCACTTTGGGCTGGTGGTGGAGAGAAATGGATTAATATATTGTAGCAACAAATTGTCATTAAACTTTTATCACTTACTTTGTTTGCAAAAAAAAATTGCTTTTGGAAGTTGAACCCCTTATACCACACCAAAATAGCAACAAAACGCTGTTTAGTGACCAAATTAACGAAACAAAACTCGTGAGTGCAGTCAGAGGCAGCAGATGGCGACGGGGCATAACGCAAACAAGATTGTTCTGAAAAGTGCCACATGGCTGTCATTTATCGAAAAAGTAGCATACAAAAACAATGTTTCATACTGTAAAGGTCAGTTCCTCTGATGATAGTGCGGGCGATCTCCAAATTTTGGAATTGGTTTCCAAGATCAAATAAAAAAGGGCGTGCATGTCATTCATGAAAGCGGACGAGTAACAAACTTTGTGCTTTACACATAACCAAACTTCAATCACAGCTGTTTCATTTAGAGCTTGCAGAAGCCGCACATTACTGTCAGTAGAACAAAACACGTCATCCCGAATGCAGCCAAGTGTTTTTAATCTCCGCACTTTCATTTCATTGTCGCCTTGCGAAATGCACAAATCATTCTCACTGCATGCACGGCGGAACGTGTCTGCACGCATAGAGGCGGTCAGAAAGCACAGCTGCGGACGGTTTGCTTTTTTTTAAATGCAGGTCTTTGCTCACCGGACGGCGTTAAGTAATACAGTCGTACCTTAGTGGGGATCTTGCCGAAATACAAGGCTTGGGTTACCTCATAAAATAGATCGCATTTCGGGGCCGATTTGCATGTAAGCGGTATGTAACAAACCTGCGTCTGAGCCACGAAGGGCTCAGACGCAGAAGACTCAGAAGACTCGCGGCACAAGTATAGCACAAGAGCGCGCACACACATCCACGCAACAACGCGCATCGCACACTGCCACCACAACACGGGCGCCGAGGCAATGGGGGTGCCGGCCGCAGCTCGTAAGAGCCAGCCGACGGCCTCTTCTCCCTCTCCATCTTCGTTTTCCCCCTCGCGCCGCATCCGTTTGTTGGGATCGGATATACGCGGCCGGGATTCGATCCCGCATCCTTGGGAACAGTAGTCGAGCGCCGTAACCACTGCGCCACCCCGGCGGGGCACACACACAGTCTTGCGTTGTTTTATTGCAGTTCTCGCTTATTTTCCAGTTGCATACTTGTAGCGGATAAGCAATGACGACTATTTCAAAGGGTGAAGAGATCGTTTCGATTCTCCTCTGCGACTATGTTATGGTCATGCTGGAAGAGTTCCGAAAGGCAGATAAAAAATCAGGTTCGCTGCGGAGGTGGTGGTGTGTGCGCCCATCTTGGGAGGAACGCGCCCGGTTGGGCCAAGGCTACAACCTCTTGCCGCTGCTTCATGACTAGAACGTGGAGTATTATGCAGGGAGTAAGTTAACTTCGTAGTGACTTTAATATGCCAAGCGCTATCACCTCACTGGCTTCTGCTCTTCTGGGCAGGTACCTGCGTATGTCACCCAGTAGCTTCGGCACCTTGTAGAGCTTCTTCGACCTCGTATCCAGAAAAAAAGACATCCGATTTCGTAATGCGATACTTGAAGATCAACGTCGGGCGCAAGTTATCAGGTAAAGTGGAAAGGTTTGTAGTTTTGGTTTTATTTGTATCTTTATTTCATTTATGGGGTGTAACGTCCCAAAGCGACTCGGGGTACGCGACTCTTTGATGTGGATTGTCGAGCATTCGATTGTCATGACTGAGCAGTTGTAGTGAAGTGTATATAAATTGTGGAGTGCTAATATTATAAACCAACTTTGTGCAGTTTGCCTTTTTTGTTTTTCCGCTCGCCTATGAGTTTTTTTGTTTTGTTTTTTTCGGGAGCTGAGTTGTCTACAGTTGTGCTACCCCAGTCCCGCGGTAGCGTAATGTAAAGCCCTCATGTGAAGGCCTTGATTTCTTGCACATATATAATACAGCATGCTTAGTGACAGTGTTAATAAACATAATTCAAGAAAGCATGTTCTACACCAGTGCAGTAAATATGAAGTGCGACATATACAGAATACAAAACTGTCAGAAATGTTTGTTTTTGTTACCATACCATTCATTACCATATCAACAACAAATAGGCTAAATTTGTTCATTTTAAATGGAACGTTTTCGACGTGGCTATCTTAAAAGCTTCTTTTAAGCATAAAAATTATAATGTAAGGAACAACAAATATTCCTCTTGTTGTGCCCGAAACAAAGGCTGTCAAAGAATTTCAATAAATCTGGCAGATACCGCACTGCATAGGGTCCAGCAAACACGTCCGCATTGAGAGCCCAGCCTTGGCAGGAAGGGTTGAACGAAATTACAAAAATGCATTTAGCAAGTCTATGCTAGTAATCATTGAAGCTCGCTACAGGTATTCTAGTATATTGTCACGTAGTGGTGACAAGGCCGTCGACACCAAAAGAAGACACAGGCTTGATGGTAATAAAACTAACTCTTTATTGGGCTGACTTCCGCCCGCAAAAGAACTAACCAACTCGGCGGCGGCGATAGCAACAAACGTACTCGTCCATCGTCGAACAAAGAATGCCCGTCACGCTCATCAACGCTCTATTTACAGGCTGCTCAGAACAATCTAGATGACGTCGCAAACTGCTACTAGTGCACCCTGGAACATTGTGGAAACGTACGAAAGTGATCCGAATCTTCGGCGCATCTTTCGCGACAAAGAAAATGTTAACACGGCGTATCGCGACAACGAGCATGAACAAACACGGGATACAGAATTGTATCGCGTGCCAGAATCACAATGATAAAGCCGCATGCCGGCGGCAGTTAAAAAAACAACAAATACAGTTTTGAAGGTTTCGAGGCATTACTCCCCCCTTAAAAAAAACGCTACAGATTCTTCGACGCGCGTAATATGGTTTCAATCGTACAACATGTACAATTTCTGGGCGTGCGCGTCGCCGTTGTGATGCCTACGTTCCGTCGGGAATGACTTCATAGTCCAGTGGTCCGACGCGGCGAATGATTATGTACGGCCCAAAGTATCGACGCAACAACTTTTCAGTGAGTCCGCGACGGCGAATTGGTGTCCAAATTCACACTTGCGCTCCTGGGTTGTATTCTGCGTGGCATCGTCGCAAGTTGTATCGTCGGCTGTCGGTGCGCTGTTGGTCTTTAATACGCAGGCGTGTGAGTCGTCGGGCTTCCTCTGCACGCTGCAGGTAGGCGGCGACGTCAAGGTTGTCCTCGTTGGTTACGTGCGGCAGCATTGCGTCGAGCTTCGTCGTGGCCTCCCTGCCGTACACAAGCTTGAACGGGGTCGCTCTCGTCGTCTCCTGGACTGTCGTGTTATGCGCGAAGATTACGTACAGCAAGATGGCGTCCCAGGTCTTGTTTTCAGCGTGGACGTACACGGCGATCATGTCCGCGATTGTTTTGTTCAGGCGCTCCGTAAGCCCACTGGTCTGGGGATGGTACTCAGTTGTTCGTCGATGGCTTGTGTGACTGTATTCCAGGATGGCTTGCGTCCACGCTGCCGTAAACGCCGTTCCCCTGTCCGTGATGAGCACTTCTGGGGCGCCGCGTCGCAAAGGATTTATTAGACAAAAAATCTGGCGACTTCTGCCGCGATACCATTTGGTAGTGCTTTTGCTTCGGCGTAACGGGTAAGGTAGTCAGTGGCCACGATGATCCACTTGTTACCCATAGACGAAGCTGGAAAGGGGCCGAGGAGTTCCATCCCAATTTGTTGAAAGGGCAGGTCTGGGGGCGGAATGGGGTTTAGTAGTCCTGCTGGTCTGATAGGCGGCGTCTTGCGTCGTTGGCACTGACGACATGTCTTCCCGTAGTGGGCAACTTCGGCAGGCAGTCGCGGCCAGTAGTACTTCTCCTGGATTCGACGCAACGTGCGTGCAAATCCGAGATGGCCTGCTGTGGGCTCATCACGCAACGCCTGCAGAATTTCCTGCCGGAAGTTTTTAGGCACTACAAGGAGTTGCGCAGTCCAGTTTGGTGCGAAGTTCTTCACGAAGAGGCCATTGCTTAAAGCGAACGAAGATAAATGTCGCCTCAACACACCAGGAGGGAAAGCGGTTTTTCCTTGTAAGTAATCGGCTAGCGCTTTCAGCTCAGGATCTGATCGCTGTTGTTCTGAGAAACTGCTGGCGCTTACCGGTCCCAAAAAGGCGTCGTCGTCATCGTCCTTCGGGAGCGTCGACGGGAGCTCGTGATAAGCAGTCTGCGTCGGAATGCTTCCGGCCCGACTTATAGACTAAAGTCAAGTCGAATTCTTGAAGTCGTAGGCTCTATCTGGCAAGGCAGCCGGAGGGATCTTTCAAATTAGCCGGCCAGCAGAGCGCGTGATGGTCGCTTACCCCCTTGAATTGTCAGCCGTATAGGTATGGATGAAACTTAAAAGTGGCCCAGATGATCGCGAGGCACTCCTTCTCTGTAGCCGAGTAATTGACTTCAGATTTTGTGAGGGACCTGCTAGCGTAGGCGATTACTTTCTCCTGTCCGGCACTCTTCTGGACGAGAACGGCTCCTAGGCCCACACTGCTTGCGTCGGTGTGAATTTCAGTCTCGGAGTTTTCATCAAAGTGGCCAAGTACAGGAGGGCACTGCAGGCGGCGCTTGAGTTCGTCAAAGGCTTCCCCTTGCGGCGCTTCCCATTTAAAAGGTACGTCAGCCTTTGTAAGCTGCGTCAACAATTCGGCGATGCGCGAAAAGTTTGACAAATCGTCGATAATAAGCGCACAGCCCAAGGAATCTGCGCACAGCTTTCTTGACGGCAGGCGCAGGGAATCGTGCTATTGCAGCTGTTTTCTCGGGGTCTGAACGAATGCCATCCTTGCTAACGATGTGACCTAGGAAACGCACTTCAGCAGGTCGCCCGAATGATAGCACGGGTGACCAGCAAAAAGATGGGGATGAAAGAGCCCGGCACACTCAAACTTGTCCGGAGCCTCGTTATTAGCAGAGTAGCGTATGCTCTACCCTACTTCAATATGACCAAAAGAGAGGAAGAGAGAGCGGACGCCATCATCAAAATGGCTGTCAAGACCGCACTCAAGCTCCCCAAGAACACACCGAACCACAAGCTAGCAGCTCTGGGTCTGCACAATACAATACAAGAATTAGCAGAAGCCCAAATCAAGTCACAGCTAAACAGACTTCTACAAACGAGGACGGGAAGACGGGTGTTGGAAAGACTGGGATATAGCACACACCTGCAGGCTTATAACAAGACAAGAGAGGTATCGCGGGAAGCCAGAAATTGGTACCGAGTTCGGCCCATACCACGAAACATGGACCCCCGCCTACACCCGGGAAGGAGGCAGGCAAGGGCAGAGTATTATGAAAAAATTTCGGTCAACAAGACACGTCAAGGTTCACCGACGCAGCCTTATACGAAACCAACGCAAAGAGGGCGATAGCCACGGTCACAGACTGCGAAGGCCGGGAGGTAGTTAGCGCCTCGATCCAAAACTGTACAGTCACGGAGGCAGAGGAAGTGGCTATTGCACTGGCCTTTAGGCAAGGAAGAGAAACGGGAGAGAGTCTGACGATACTGTCAGACTCTCAATCCGCGTGCAGAAATTTTCAGCGGGGTAAATTATCTAAGGTAGCGCACCAAATCCTTTTTTCCACAAGCGAGCCAACAAAACAATACACTCAAACACTAGTGTGGATTCCGGGGCATGCAGGGATCACGGGGAATTCGTACGCAGACAGGGTAGCACGAGGACATGCAACCTACCGTGCGCCCAACAGTCTCGCGACAGAGGACCTGATTCCGCTTGACCCTGACTACACCACAATACTACAACACTACAGAGGCTTGCGGAAAGTATATCCGGAGCCGCATAAAAAGCTCAGCAACGAGGAGGCCACAGATTTGAGGCGGCTACAGACTGGCACCTTCATTAATTTACACATATTACACATGATGCATCCCACGACATTCAGAGACGAGTGCCCGTGGTGCGGGAAGACCCCTACCCTGTACCACATAACATGGGAATGCAGCTCACATCAACTACAAAAAATTGAAAACCCAAATGAAAGACAGTGGGAGGCTTTGCTGGCCAGCTCTGACCCGGAGGCTCAGCTCTACCTGGTCACAAGAGCTCGCAAACTGGCGAAAGCCAGTGGTGCCCTGGACTGGGGGCGCCAACCACTCGTCAGCCTCGGTTGAAGAGGCGAAGAAAAAGATCCCAGAGCCGATAATAAAGTTCACTCACTCACTCATTCGTAGGCGAAGTGACACTTCTCTGCTTTTAGCGTTAGTTCCGATGACTTGATTGCTTCCAGCACTGTCTGCAGTCGTTTTAGGTGGTCTTCAAAGTTTGACGAGAAGACAACAACGTCGTCCAAATATACCAAACAAATTTGCCACTTAAAGCATACCAGGCCTGTGTATTACTCGTTGAAATGTGGCTGGTGCGGAGCAGAGGCCAAATGGGATCACCTTGAACTCAAAAAGACCGTCCGGTGTGATGAATGTGGTCTTCTAGCGATCTTTTTCTTCGATCTCAATTTTCCAAAATCCGTTCTTCAGGTCCATCGATGAGGATTACCTTGCATTGCGGAGCCGGTCGAGAGTGTCGACGTAGCGGGGAAGCGGGTAGACATCCATCTTAGTAATGCTTTCAAGCGGCGGTAATCAACGCAGAAGCGAAGTGTGCCGTCTTTCTTCTTCACCAAAACGACTGGTGTCGCCCAGGGGCTCTTCGATGGCTGGATTACGTCATCACGCAGCATTTCCTCAACTTGATCGCGGCGATACACGATAGGGGCTTTGGCGCAGAGGCCGGGCGTGTTCGTCCGTTGTAATGCGGTGCTTGGCCAGTGGTGTTTGTCGTACCTTCGATGATGACGAGCAACACTCCCCGTAGCTTCGAAGAAGACTGAGAATATGGTCTTTCCTGCTGTGGGTCAATGCCGGGTTGATGTCAAATGTGGGCTGACGGAATTGGTCCGGTGCGTCTTCCAGCATTTGGTCGTGGATGGTGAATACATCTTTGAGGTCCGCTAATTCGTCGAGAAAAGCGATCGTCGTGCCCTTATTGAGATGCCGGTATTCTTCGGTGAAGTTTGTTACCAGCACCTGAGCTTGACCTCTTCGGAAGTTCACGATGCCTCTTGCGATGCCGACACCTCGTTCTAAGAGCAATTGGATATTTCCTACGACGATGCCTTCAGCGGTTTCGATGTTTGCGCTACCTACGCAGACTGCGACGCTTGATCGGCGCGGCACGAGGACGTTTAGAGCGATGTGTTGCGTCGAAGTCGTCGTAGCAGGAATGGCTTTGTCTGCAGAGAGCTTGATGAGCTTGGATAGGTCGATGATAGCCTTATGTTAATTTAGGAAGTCCATGCCTAAAATCACTTCGAGGGAGCACTGCTGCAAGACCACGAAGCTGGTGGGGTAAGTACGACCATTTACGATTATTCTTGCAGTACATCGTCCCGATGGAGTAATCAGGTTGCCACCTGCGGTGGGAATCAGCGGGCCATCCCAAGCGGTTGTAACTTTCCTGAGATGGGAGGCTAACGGTCCACTGATGACTGAATAGTCAGCTCCGGTGTCTACTAGGGCATTGACTCTGCGACCGTCGACATCAACCTCAAGGTCACTCGTTCGCGTCCTCGCATTGCACGTGGGCCTTGGTGTCCGATCTCGGCTCCGTCGTTTCTTCTGGTCACGGCCGGGGCATACCGTTGTTACTTCGCTGGGCGGCGGTGTCGGCTTGCACTCTGGTCATGTTGTCGTCGATGTTGTCGTGTGGAGCGGCGGTGAAATGGCTGTGTCGTCGTTAGTGGTCGTCGGCGTCGGAGGATGTTCGTCTTTTCGCCGTTGAGCAACCTCACCTCCAAAGGTTGCTCTATTTAGTTTCCCCTGCGCTGTTTTGGAGACCTTCCGCGCACACTTTCATCGTATTTATGGCCTGGCGACGCAAAGCGGGCCCTGTACGGCGATGGAGACCTGAACCGACGGCTTAGCGGCGCAATCTCACCGCTACGCAGATAGTTGTCGATTTCTTGCGGTCGTTCACCTGGGCGTGGTCGTGGAGCGTCGACTGCAAATTCGCGGAGACCGATTCGTCGGTACGGGCAGTGACGCAGAATGTGGCCGGCCTCACCGCAGTGAAGCATAATGGCCAGTTATTTGCTGTCCTCCAGGCGTCGCACTTCCTGGTGTTTGGGGGTCGTTGGTAGGCTTAGCGAGGGGAGGCCAAGGGGCGGTTTTCAGGAACCGGACGGTAGCGGCGAGGGCTCGTAAAGTCATCACGTAGGGGCGGTGGGCGACGTAATGCAGCAGCGTAGTTCATCGCTGTTGTATCTTGAGCTGGAACAATCGCAGCCGTCGCTTGAGGAACGCCCAGCACCTGCTGGACTTCTTCACGGACGACATCCGCGAGCGTCGCCACCTAGGGTTGTTGCGAGGATGCCATCAATCGGCGGAGCTCCTCTCGCACGATCTCCCGGATGAGGTACCGAAGGTTCTCTCCGCTTGCAGATGCGCTGGGGTAGTGGCTTGAGTAGCCCGGCTGAAGTGGTCGCTCGTAGTGGTGCATCCGGGTGTCCAACGTCTTCTCGGTGGCAGACGCTTCCGTTTCAAATTCCGCCCCGGTTTTTGGCGGATTTCGGACAAGACTTGCAAAAAGCGATTCTTTAACGCCTCGCATAAAAAATTTGGCTCTATCACCTTCGTTCATGTTAGGGTCGGCGCGGCGAAAGAGGCGCTTCATCTCCTCAACGTACGCCAGGACAGGCTCGTTAGAAAGTTCAAGTCTTGATTGAAGGAGGGCCTGGGCTCTTTCCGCTCGGACGACGCTTGACAAGGCAGTAAAAAACGCTTCCTTGAAAATCTCTCAATCCTTCATAGCTGCCTCATGATTTTCGAACCAAACTCGGGCATGTCCTTGAAGAACAAAGTAGACTTGCCAGAGTTTCGCGCCGTCGTTCCAGCCGTTGAATTCTGCCACACGGTCGAAAAGGTCCTTCCACTCTTCTGCATCTTCGGTCGTCCATGGAAGCAGGGGGGTTCACGGGGTTGAACGAAAACAACCGGTGCTGTAGGCTGGGCCATTGTCAGCGTCGATGTCTTCCGAGATCGAATGGGGTCCGGCAGCAGACCGTGTTCAGGTTGGAGCCCTTGAAGCCGGCGACTGGTTCGGTGGCCTCTTGGCTGTTCCTCCAGGGTAACAGAAACAAGGTTGGGGTCTTCGCTTGAAGGATCAAAGGCCGCACCTCCACCAGATGTCACATATAGTGGTGACAAGGCCGTTGACACGAAAAGAAGACACAGGCTTGATGGTGTCTCTTTATTGGGCTGTCTTTCGCCCGCAAAAGAACTAAGCAACCCGGCGGCGGCGATAGCAACAAACGTGCTCGTCGATCGTCGAACAAAGAATGCCCGTCACACTCGTCAACGCTCAATTTAAAGGCTGCTCAGACCAATCTTAATGACGTCGCAAACTGCTACTACAGTATTTCCCGCTCAATTTGATCCAAACGCGAGGCTATTTAATCATAGCGCCATAGAATTTAATCTAGGCGCCACAGAAAATAATCCAAGCGCCAAAGCATTTAATCCTGCCGCCACTGATTTTAATCTGTGCCCACTCCAACAGTTCCTGGACAGCCAAGGCCATTAAATTTATTTCATCAACCCTATAATCATACGTATCAAATAATTGGGCTTTCTGAGCGTATTAATATGAATAATGTTGTCAAGCGATTTTGGTGGGTCATGTGACAGTGTAATGTGATTTGGTGTGACATGCGCGTAAATTCGCCCATTTTTCAACTGTATCATCATGGGTGTCAAATGAAAGGGCTTTTCGAGCTTAATAAGGGGAATATAGCAGTAAAACAATTTTGCTGAGTTACATGACAGTGTAACATGATTTCTCTTGACATGCGCAATAATTTGCTTGTTTTTAACCCTATAATCATGGGTATCAAATGATCGAGCTCTCTGAGCATATTAAGATAAATAAGGTTGTAAAGCGATTTTGATGAGTCATGTGACAGTGTAACGTGATTTGGTGTGACATGCG
>JAJIZL010021950.1:628210-652834 GCA_023969395.1 Amblyomma maculatum | reverse complement strand
CCCCCCCCCCCCCCCTCTTTGTACCTTATATATGTGTCCTGCTTCGGAATAAAATTTCAGTTGTTAGTCAGCGCCTGTGCCTTTGTCTCCGTTCCTTCGTGTTTCGTCCCGTTCCTTGCGCTGTTTAATTTTATTAGTTTCAGTAATATAGCTTTGCTGAGTTACGAGGTCATGTAGCGTGATATGGTGTAACATCCGCTATTGTTTCCCTCATTTTGAACCGTACAATCACAGGTATCAAATGAGTCGGTGCTTTGAGAGCAGAAAGATGAGTATTGGAATGAATAAATATTGCTGAAATATGAGACATTTAGACTTGACACAATTGATATCCCTTTAAATAAATACTTTTTGCAACCCTATCAGCACCAGCATCAAATGATGAATAGTCTTTTATAGCACGCCAAGGCAAATACTGCAGTAATACCTTTTTTCTGAGTGATTTGGCACAGTTACGCGGTTTGTTTTTAGATAAGCGGTAATACATCACATTCTCAATGTTATCATGATGTTTGCCAGAATCATCCACTGAGTGCAGCAAAACTATTTTGCAGTAACGCTTTTCTGCTGAGTCATGAGACGATGTTGGGTAAATTGGTTTGACATGCGCGATAATACACTTTTTGCATCCCTATTGCACTTGGTGTCGAATAAATCGGCATAAAAGGCTAAAACTACAGAAAAATAATTTTGCTACATGACCTCGTAACTCACCAAACCTATATTCTGAAACATTCGCCTCATTACTGTCAAAAACCTGAATCATTTGGAACACATGACTATAGGGTGCCCAAAGCTAAAAATATCACGTATCACGTTACACTGTCTCATGACTCATCAAAATCTCTTTACAACCTTATTCATCTTAATATGCTCAGAAAGCCCGATCATTTGATACCCATGATTATAAGGTTAAAGAAACAGCAAATTATCGCGCATGTAAAGAGAAACCATGTTATACTGTTATGTAACTCGGCAAAATCGTTTTGCTGCAATATTCGCCTTATCAAGCTCAAAAAGCCCTTTTATTTGATACCCGCGATGATACTGTTGAAAAATGGACGGATTATCGCGCATGTCACACCAAATCACGTTACACTGTCACATGACTCCTCAAAATCGCTTTACAACCTTATTAATCTTAATACGCTCAGAGAGTCCGATCATTTGATACCCATGATTGTAAGGTTGAAGAAAAAGCAAATTATCGCGCATGTCAAGAGAAATCATGTTACACTGTCATGTAACTCAGCAAAATCGTTTTACTGCTATATTCGCCTTATTAAGCTCGAAAAGCGCTTTCATTTGATACCCGTGATGATACTGTTGAAAAAGTGGCGCATTATCGCGCATGTCACACGAAATCGCGTTACACTGTCACATGACTCATCAAAATGGCTTTACAACCTTATTCATCTTAACACGCTCAAAAAGCTCGATCATTTGATACCCATGATTATAGGGTTAAAAACAAGCAAATTATCGCGCATGTCCAAAGAAATCATGTTACACTGTCATGTAACTCAGCAAAATGGTTTTACGGCAATATTCGCGTTATTAAGCTCGAAAATCGCTTTCATTTGATACCCGTGATGATACTGTTGAAAAAGGGATGCATTATCGTGCATGACACACCAAATCATGTTACACTGTCACATGACTCATCGAAATCGCTTTACAACCGTATTAATCTTAATACGCTCAGAAAGCCCGATCATTCGATACCCATGATTATAAGATTAAAGAAAAAGCAAATTATCGTGCATGTAAAGAGAAATCATGTTACACTGTCATGTAACTCAGCAAAATCGTTTCACTGCTATATTCGCCTTATTAAGCTCGAAAAGCCCTTTCATTTGACACCCATGATGATACAGTTGAAAAATGGGCGCATTATCGCGCATGTCACACCAAATCACATTACACTGTCACATGACCCACCAGAATCGCCTGACAGCATTATTCATATTAATACGCTCAGAAAACCCAATTATTTTATAAGCGTGGTTATAGGGTTAATGAAATAGATTTAATGGTCTTCGCTGTCCAGGAACTGTTGGAGTGAGACCAGATTAAAATCAGTGGCGGCAGGATTAAATGTTTTGGCGCTTGGATTATTTTCAGTGGCGCCTAGATTAAATTCTATGGCGCTATGATTAAATAGTCTGGCGTTTGGATTAAATTGAGCGGGAAATACTGTAGTACACCCTGGAACGTTGTGGAAACATACGAAAGTGATCCGAATCTTCGGCGCATCTTTCGCGACAATGAAAATGATAACGCGTCGTATCGCGACAACGAGCATGAACAAACACGGAATACAGAATTGATACGCGTGCCAGAATCAGTGATAAGGCCGCATGCCGGCGGCTGTTAAAAAAAATCAACAAATACAGTTTTGAAGGTTTCGCGGCAATATTTGCTTTGTTGTCTGGTTCTTGTTCTGAACACAGGTTAAATTTGATTTCCTATCAAGCGCAAGCTTATTTCTTTTCTATGATTAGTCCTCGTTCGTCTAATGTAATGGTAATGCCATTTGATATAGTTGTGTAAACTAAATAATGACAAAGGTACCCATGACTACGAATAAGTGAGGTGAAATGTTTATGCATGTATAGAAGCCCTGTGTAGCTTGTGTGCCCTGCAGGCTAATATTAACCAGAAGATACAAATTAATTTTAATTTGCTATTTTAGGTTCTTGTTGGTGGACGGGCCCACAATTGGAACGAATATGATGGTGGAATTTATGGCCGAAGCATATTTTTCAAAAATGTAGCTAGGCCAGGTAGGAATCTCAGAAGACGCACCTTTGGGTGATAATAGCAGAGCGCCATTTTTCTTTGTGGCAGATGAGGCCTTCCGGCTGGAAATCTTCCTCCTGAGACCGTACGCAAGAAGAGTAATTCAAATTGGTATATTCTTCAATAAGTCAATTGGTTAAAACTAAGATTAACTGGTGTCACACCACCTTCAGCACCATTTGATATGACAAGCTGTTTAAGGTTCACCAGCCAAATTTATGATGTAAATGAAGGCATCGTGTCAAAAGCTTAAAAATCTTTTATTGCAGTCAACTCACCCACTACAGGGGTATTGGTTGCAAAGGAAAGGCAGTATCTGCCTCACTCTTCTGATTGCCATTAAACATCCAGCATGGAATTGTCACAGAACAAAGCAATATACACTGAACGCTGAGTATGCCAAAACTAATGTATGATTAAACTGCATTAGATTTTTTTAAATTAAACTGTTTATTTGTTGTTCTGCAGGTCTCCCCTCCTAGTTTTCTAGTCCTGAGAGACTAGATGACCAGTCAGCTGCAGGAACACCCAGCCAATTCTCTCAGATGCATTCAAAACGAGTATTTAATTACCGATGAGTTGAGTGAGGCGTGTCGTAGAGAACTTCTTTGTATTCCCGCCCAACTTGGCTCACCATACGTCAGCCATTCAAGACAACGGAAGTGAACATCAGTCGCATTATCACATCCGGCATATCACTGCACAACTTCATGCTGTCTGAGGAGAAACCAGCTTCCCGCGCAATCTACTGCCACCTCTCCCCCCCCCCCTCAGTCCTGCAGACTATGCAGATGGGCAAAGGCAGCTAATCGAGGGAACCTGGAGGCAGGAGACCGAGGGAAACGGAGGGCTAACTCCTATTTAGGCCTTAGGTTGTCACCCAACCATGTAATCATGCTGTTGGCAAATAAGCTTAAATAAACTGAAACTGAAAGCGTAGCAGGGGGCGGCAGAAAGTTAGGTGGGCGGATGAAATTAAGAAGTTCGCAGGGGTCAAGTGGATGCAGCTAGCACAGAACCGGGTTAAGTGGAGAAATATGGGAGAGGCCTTCGCCCTGCAGTGGGTATAATCAGGCTGATGATGATGATGATGAAACTGAATTACTGGTTGCTTTCAATTCATCGAAATGTGCTTATATAGGAGTCACAGCTGTCAGTCTGGTGATTTGGAAAGAGAGCCCTTTCTCTCTAATGCTCCATGTTCTCTCCGTTCAGGCTTGCACATGCTACCAGGGACAAGCTATGGGAATACATCAGAAGCAGCCAAGCAATGTTTCGTAGCAGGAGAAAATGATCAGAGGCAGCCAAATGAAGACAATGGCATCATTTATTTTTGCTTTGTTCTTACAACATACTTTGTATTTCACAGTTAATATTGTCCTGAAAACGTGCTTGCTGTCCTGTATGCAAAGAAGAAATGAAAAAAAAATTAGGCATGATATATGTCATTAGTATATGCCTTATGTATTTCCTGTCAGTAATTTGAAAATTGCATGACAATGTCGTCAATTTGTAGGAGCTCTTCTTTGGCATTGGTGTTTTGGTAAATGGAATGCCTGTTAAGAGAAAATAAATTCACTTCAGAAGCAAGCACAGCGCTCACTAGTTAGGTTCAAGTAAGCATGCGTTACAAGAGAGATAAACGACGGGATGTCATATTGCAGATTTATCTTTCCACATCAGAATCGCAGTCCTCTGCTGCTTTCTAGTCGGCTGCAAATATTATGGCAGATGACGTGCACTAAATTTCAATGACTTCAAGAGCACACCTTACATTCTTAGATGGTTACCTTTCAGCTGTAGCTGCTTGTGAAGTGGATGGCCGACGGCCGACCGGACTCAAAAGGACGAGCCAGATATTCCTGGCACTGCACGCTCTGGAATGGTGACGGAGTTTTGGTATCTGGCTGGTCTTCAGATCTATTTCCAATCAATAAATAACCAATACCGTGAATTGAACAGGATTTTTTTATCATTTTAACTCAGTCCACGCATGAATCCTTTCAACAGGTTTTCTAGGCATGGGTCATGGGCAATAGTTAACAACCTGTGAAGAATGAAAAGTAGCACACTGTTTTAAAACTTACCTTAAGACTGGGTGAAATGAACGCTTAAACAGCCTGAAAAATATTCAGCCACATATAACAAACACTACACTATAACATATTTACAATAGTAAACCTAAATATTTTGATTGTGCTTGATACTGCAATCATGGAAAGAGCACCTCGTGAGTGCACAATAATGCATACTGAGAAAATATGCAACCTACATTGGTTCTCTCGACACATGCTCCATTATGCCTGACCTGCATTTGTTTGAAGTGTTTCCAATTCTCAGTAGGACTGTTGGCAGCTCCACTCTTCATACTGGACCTAATTTAGTTTTTAATTTTGAAATATGTGTCTTAAAATATTTTTCTGACAGATGGCCCCTACAGGTAAAAAAAAAAAAAACACTGGTTATCAAGCACAGTAAACAAGAATTTGCGTTTGCTTAATTTCTGTTCACATGTTCTATCGATCTCTTCAGCGTTGCCGCTGTAAATTATTTAATTTGTAGTGCACAGCACTCCGGCACAGCACGACCATTCCAATATTTGTTTTGAAAGGCGCGAAATCTGAAGCCCACTATTGTAAGAGGTGAAAAATTCAGGATTATCCTTTCGCCACACGAAATAAGTATCTAAAAATGCATCGCGCTCACGGTCCGCCCTAGAGCTTGTCATGGAGCACGCAGCGCCGATACCGTGATGCTATACGCTCCAACATATTAGTATGAGCTGAATATTCATGGTACAGGAGCCCGCAGCGGTACTTAGTGCATGCTGGCACTAGCTGCGCATGTATGCGATAGATACAAATAGCGGCACGAGCGAAATGATAAGTGTTATCGCTTCGCAGCACGTAATACATGTGTCGTATACGATCGCGCGAGGTCCGCTTGCATGGGATAAAAGTTAGAAAGTTAGCAGCAGCGTGAACACAGCTAACCGCGCCGTTTCAGGCTGGATACGCGAAGCATACCGCACTGGCACTCGAAAAAACAAACAGTTCTCAAACGGTGGCATGGGCCAAATGGTCATCAATGCGCTGGTTTCGCAGTACGTAATACAAACGTCGTACACGATCGCGCGAGGTACGCATGCTTACGATAAAGCTATCAGCGGCGCGAGAACAGAGCGAAACGTACTGTACCGGCATCCGAAAAGTTCTCGCGAGCATCTGTACTGCATCTGTAAGAAGCATCTGTAAGAAGGTTTGATGTTAATGTGGGTTTCTCAGCACCAAATAAATTGTCAAAAACATGTAGCATAGTTAAGAACAAAGCAGCAAAAAAAGTGCGGGAAAGAAAGACGTGTCGAGTGAAGCATAACTTTTCCTATGTTCCATGTAAAGTAGGAGTGATATACAAGATTCCGTTGTCTTGTCATAAAGTGTATGTGGGTCAAACAGAAAGGTGTATCAATGTCCGGTTACGAGAGCACGAGAGATCATTAGAGATTGAAAGAGGATCTAATCTGGTTGTACACTGTAAGGGGTGTGATGGCTGCCATCCTTTTCTAACACAGACAGATATTTTGGACGCCCATCCGGCACAGATTAACCGGGAAATCGTTGAGGCCAGGCATATAATGCGATTATTTGAAATATGTGTTAGTGAACCGTCAATCGCTTCAACAGATCATGAGGTTGGGGTTCTTCAATGTGTGGGGTCTTCATGTATTGGTTTTTGTTTATTGTGTGGTTTGGTGCTGCTTGGCTGGGATATTTATACCTTGTGTTTTCAATAATCTTCAGTTGCTAGTCAGTGCCCGTCATATTTGTTCTTGACCTCCGTCATAGTCTGTAGCGCTGTTTATTCATCGAGATATGAATGTATGCCTACTGCGCAAGTGCGATGTTGGCGTGTGTACATTTGTATATACGGCTACAAGGCTCGAAATAAACTGTTGCAAGTCAGCGCTCGTGTGTTCTATGTGTCTTCATTTTGTCCCTGTCCTTCTTTGCGCTGTATTTTTCCATCATGAATAACACGGCCAGACTGCTACGGTATTTATTTAGACTATCAGCTGAAAAAGGAGCTCCGGGACCCTCCGTAGACTGGGACGGATTTCGCGGCCAGTATTCTGCCTACTCCCTGGAGGCCCTGACGCAGCCACACCTCATCGCAAACTTTGTAGCAAGAGGCTGTCCTATGTCGACAGTCGAAGTAACGCTTCAGTGCGTCTTGCGCATTGGATGCTCGCTTTCGGGCTGCTGGCCTATCCCTCTTCTGGCAGGCTTCCCGCTTTGCCACAGGGGTTCGCATATAAACTGTCAATTCCAGTGCTGCTGGCAGGTTTAGCAGCTGGCAACATACGCTCGGGCGCCGTTGCTCATCTTGGGCCACTGGGTTCTGCGCCTTTCACAACGTGGCATGTGCCCTCCTCTGGGGGAGTTGGTAGCACGAGCAGATGCTGCTTCCGGTTTCTGACCCAGTGGTCACATCAAACCAACTTTGAGTTGCTTTCTCAAAGGAAGCTAGCATCGCGGCTATATCCTTGTCCTCGTTTTGAGCTTTCGTCGCGTCGTGCTGGCTAAATAAGAGCTGCCTTTCGCTGGGCTTGTATCTGGAGGAGTAGGCACCAAATGGTTTGCACGACAACGCATCGGCATTTCCTTGCAGCGTCTGGTGCAGAACATCTTTTGTGTATTCTTCTAGCCTTATTGTCCAATGGGCGAACTGGAAACTTTTTTGTGAACATCCAGGCTATTGCAGAACTATTCGTTATGATTGTGAATTTCCGCCCGAATATGCTGTGGAAAGACGTATTTTTGTTTTTGATGGCATAGCACTGCGAGGCACTCGAGCTAGTTTGGCTTGTCAATCTCTTTTGCATATGCATGTTTGTCAAGTGCAATGCCTCTTTGCACTTGACAGTTCTCGGCTAACGTAGGCAACTCTGGGTCAGGATGGAGCAGAACTGCTCCAAGGCCGACCTTGCTGGCATCGGTGGGCACTTCTGTGTACCATTCTTCGTGAAAGTGGTTTAGCACCAGGCGTCGATTCAGCTGGTCTTTGAGCTTCAGGAGAGGTGCTTGCTGCACCTCATCGCATATAAAATTCTCGCCCTGCTTCAGCAAATTGGTGAGGGCAGCCGCAGTGGAAGCAGAGTTGGCAAGAAATTTGTAGTGTAGGAATGAACGCCAAGATGCGTCTGCGGCGGCTTCATATTAGCGTGTATGGTGCACTTTGTGAGGCCGCTATAAGTTCAGGCAGCGGGTGAATGCCGTCTACAGAAATCTTATAACCCAAATACGAGAGCTCAGATTGACCAAACTGGCATTCCTCGCTATTCAGCCGGAAGCCAGCTTCAAAGAATATTCTGAGGACGTTATCTAGGTTATGGAGCTGGTCATCTTCCCTTTTGCCGACAAACAAAATGTCATCCAAGCTGACAACGTAGGCTTGATATTTCAGAGAGCGAGGTACTGTGTGCATTGTGCGCTGGAAAGTGCTGGGAGAATTGCGCATCCCGAAGAACATGCGATTAAATTCGTGCAGCACTGAGGGTGTACGAAAAGAAGGCTTGTGTTTGTCGTCCTCGGCAAAGCGTATCTGCCAATACCCGGAGCGCAGGTCCAGAGACGAAAACAGTTTGGAGTGTCAGACGGTGCCGATTGTTTCGTCGATACGGGGAAGCGGTTAAGGGTTAAGGATTGTATGTTTATTGATGTCCCCTGTAGTCTGCAGAAACCTCAGAGCGCCATTTTGTCGCGCTAGAACAACGAGTGTGGCCAAAGGACTAGACGAGGGCTTTATTATGCCAAGGGCCAGCATGTGTATATATATATATATATATATATATTGATATAGATATATATGTGTATATATATATATATATTCACACACACACACACGCACGCGCGCGCACGCACTAATGCTATTATAAACGCACGAAATAAAACATGTCAGACGGGACGAGAAACATTGCATTTGATATTTCGGCCACGTAATCTCCTTCGTTGCTGAAGCATGCGAGATCCGGTTTCACAGTGGACTTCAAAAGCAACTTCAAAATACATTCTATTTCCCTACGAGTGATGCTTTAAACGTGTAGTTAAATATATATATGAGCGGAAATAAAACAAAGCGTGAAAGAGGGAATTTGCAAATCTCTGCTGAGGCCAGTGGTAAGCACAGGGAGTGTGCTCGTTTTCTCGCCCACTATTCTGTCGTCAATCTAAGGCACGTGTAAAAACTGCAATGTTTCTTTGTTTTCACGCAGCGCCTGTCGCAAGTATTTTTCTCTCAAGATAACCATGTCCCCCATATCTCTATGGCGGCGCCAAAGGGAGTAAAGCAAGAACCAATGGAGGTATCAACTGACACTGTAGATTAGGTGCACACACAATGTTCAAGGTTACTGACGCGAGGCGCTCCTAGTGAACAATGAGGCACTTGCCCGATAAAGAGACACGTTCTGTCCCCCAGCTTGAAGGTTGAAGACCTTTTATTATGCCATTGTGCAGCACGTACCGCCGGTTCCTCTTTATTCTTGCAAAATAAAATCTTCAAATTTTCTTAACCTAAATGACTACCTTGATCACCAATGCATTGGGATTGCTGCTTCAAACGATCCCTTGTACCATCGAGGTAAAGAACTTGAAAATGCGTTAGTCCACGCTGTTCACTCATTATTGTGGTCACGATCAAGGTGTGCAAATCGCAAATGGGAAATAGGTAAGTGTGTTAATATGTTTATGAACATATTGCTAAGCGAAACGGTGAAAGAGCTTCAGGATGGAAAATACTTTGCCTTCCCGACACAGAGCCACAACCAGCAGAGACAGTAGTTTTTCCTTCATTGCAACATCAGACGTTATTTTAAGAAAAATATTGATATAGCATAACCTTGATGTTGCGCTACGCAATCATGGATGTTGCGTCTCGAAATATTGGTGAGCAACTCTCTTTTGTCTAGAGAGTGGGTAGGCACACTTTTTCTAAAGGTATTTGGCATAGCTTGCAATAATTGGTATGTACTGCTTCGGGCTCATTTTCTAGTGTCTGCATTTAGGAGCTCTATACCGACTATCCGCTTGCAGAGGCGCCAAAGTGCAATGAGAGAAGTAACAAAAGGCCACAAGTGGATGGCATTGCGGTGCTCTCGGATGAGAAATAAGCATGGAGGGTACGAGCTAAGTCAAAATTAGGACGAATGCCTAATGAAAGAAAAACGTTTCAAAGTGGAGTGCGCCAAAATCAAGAAAGTAATATTGAAAAAGAATATATTTCGGGTCTCTCGCAGGAGCCTTGTTCGGGATAGCATAAAACAGACTTACAGCTCAAATACGTTTGATAAAAAAACAGAGCAAGCGTGCTTATACCGGAGTCACAATCCAAGCGTGTCGAACGAGGGGACTGCGATCAGTGTGGTTAATGATACGTCGTGACGTTTCTAGAGCGTGAACTCTATTACGCAAGTTGATGATGAACACCAGCGAAAAGAGGACAAGGAAGGAGTGCACAAGTACGACGCTATATTGTCCTTGTGAACTCCTTCCTTGCTAACACGTCCTCTTTTAGCTGGTTTTCACCTTCAACTATGCACCAACTAGGCCAACAAGCTACGCTTCTTGAATACTATTACGCAAAATTTCGTCAAAATCTTGGGGGTGGGAAAATTTGGCCTTGACTTCAGGGACTTTCAGGCCGGTTTAGGTTAAGCATGCCGCCTAACATTGCATTGATCAACTAACCCAGCATCTTTGACCTCTGACACGGAAGCTTACCAACAAGCGTAATGAAGCCAAATAGAGCTTTCGCACTGTTTACAAATGCTGATATTTCTTTTGATAGCCCCGATTTCCCACCCTCGTCGTTGATGCCATTTTTGGTGCGCAATATTGGGCAAGCTGATGAAAGCTGGCTGTTTGGTCTAGACATTGTGAGCCCTGTTACCATCCTTTACTTTTGTTTTATGTGTGCTGTATTGAGTATCGCATTGTTGGAGAGTCCGTCGTTTTCGTTCTGACAAGGCAGATATGATCTGTTAGTCACCTCTAAATGTTTCCAGCTGCGCCAATGTAGTGGGTGTCACATCCGCTGAATATTATGTAAAAAAAAAAACTCTAAGTTAAATTTCCTTTGGGAAAGCACCTTTTACTTCCGCGACGGCATGCCGCAGTTTTCTTATATGAATATGGGCGACCTGGGCTTTAGTGTACACAAAGTTTAGGGAAGAGCAATTCGTTTTAGGGAGTAGAATGGAGGCAGAGATCATTATTTTCCACATGCACCACGGAAGCAGTTGGGTGCATGTCGAGTGGTAATCCTTGCCTCACAGTTTCAAAGTCATCTGGCATGGTCTGGAGGGGAACTGCAAGGGCTCGTTTGAGCAAGGCGGCTGTAACTGATTTCTTTCGTGACTTTGGGTGTGCAGGCTTGAAGGAATGTGTCTCGCAGGTGTGAATAGGCTTGCAATAAACGCTCAAAACGATACTTTTACTGTAGTGTTGTACTAATAAGTCTTTAAAGGGGAACGGGCCATTAATTTCTTCTTCAGTGCAGTAGACTGTGGGAAATTATATCGCATGTTAAGACACCTGGACCGTCTCTACGAATAAGGCAAACGATTCATCTACTTATCTCAGAAAACTTGATGGCAGTAAGGCGAAAATATCAAGGCACGGCTTGCGACTGATTCCAGAGTTAGGTTCGCGATGGTGTGATAGATGTCTGAGCAGAGCTATTGGAGAAGGCGAGGAACCAGAACCTTATTGAGGGTTCCTTAAGTTAAATATTGGTCAGGGTCGCGAGCAGCAGACGAAATATTTATGGCTAGGTGCCTGGGAAATTATATTTATGTGTTAATTTATATCGTATTATATTAACTGACATCTGCCAAATTGAGCCTAAGAGAGTTCAATTGACTTCAGTAATTTATGGCTAAAAATTTCACAATGAACAGGCCGCAGTTCATTTGAACAGATGGCGGCCTAAATTAATTTAATTTGTGGAGGTCGCCTCAATTATTTTAGCCATGAATGCTAGTGGCGGTCCTGTCGAGGAAACGTTATCAGAGCGTGCTGTCGGTTTTGTGTCCAACAATGCGAACGCGGGGCCACTTGGTTGATCATACCGGGGAATACTGCGCTACTTGCTAGGCAGGGGGCAGGTGAAAAAAAGTCCTAAGTTTGGAGTTCCGGTTCGTGCCACAAATGTGCAACTATTAGGGACTATTGCTAGTCGGGCACCTGTGCCACAATAATTTGCCTGTGCTGTGGAAGACGTTACCTGTGTGAGAAATCTACCTGAAACAAAAAAAGAATGGCTACACCCAGTCGGAAAAAACTACAGAACATTTTCTGATGTTACGACAAAATGTCTGTGCGGTTTTTGACAGCGTTTTGTGACAACAGAACATTCTGTAGTATCATCAAAAATTTCTTAAGTTACAACAGAAAAGTACTACAGAAGTACAGACAACAGAAATATACAACAGAAAAACTACAGAACTACAGAAAAATCTGATGGCTACGACAGAACTCTAGGATATTTTGTCGTATTGACACAGTTCTGTAGTTTTTTTTCGACTGGGCGCAATCAAGAAAAGTATACATTTCCACGCACTTACGCTACAAAGTTCGGACAAGACTGGGAGTTTTGTAGAAGTGCAACGGGAAGACAACGAAAGAAAAGCCATTCGAAAGAATTTCGATGAGTGAATGAAAAAGCTTTGAAGAAATTGAGACTGCAAGCATCAAAATCTTGTGCAGGATTGGAAAAGCTTTCGGGAAATGTGAAAGTAAGGAGCTCACAGTGCGGCCGTTCTTTTCAGTTAAGGCGCATAAAAGAAGGAAACCCTTTCAGGATGATTGTTGAAGACGGGAATACGTGGCATAGTCATGTGGCTGGATACCTGCAGGGGCAACGTTGACTTGTGATGACCCATACGTGGTGCAAGGCTCCGAAGAAGTCATGAGTTTCCTGAGGATAGGCCAACTGTTACGTGCATGTCAGTTTACGTAAAAGACATGTTCTATTGAAATCCTCAAGTCGGCAGTTGAAGAATGTATTGATAGCTAGGGATCAACGAAGTTTCAGAACGAATGCGGGACGAGCGTCAGCGGCGTCCTTGAACCATTGCGGGTGTATCTAAGATCCCTGTATGTGCTATACGAAGGGAACGCACAGCGAGGAGGCATTTGTATCGGGTCGTGCCTGGCTCCTTTCGAACCTGTACATGGCAAAGGGAGACCGCAGCCTCAAACCTGAACTGGATAGCAGGGATGTTGAAGCATGCTTTCGATACGTAGACTATTTTTTGCTTATTTTAGTAAGAGAAGACCTGGTACAGTCGACGCGGATATAAATAAATAATTGGTTCACAGGAAGGGAAAGGCGCGGATATGATGGTGGCGCTTTTCAAGCGGATATTTAATGGGCTTGATTTTACCTACGAAGTACCTGATAAAGGCATGATAAGGTTCATTGACCTACAAATACAGGAGACCCCCATGTGCACATGCTGGTGGCATCATACCAAAAACGAAAACAGCCTCATGAGATTCGATTCCAGCCAGTCCAAGCTTGCTAAAAGGAGCGTTGCCCACTCGTGGATGTTGCAGAGCATTAAGACGTCCTGCAATACCAAAATGACAGAGAGCATCGGCATGCAAATAACCCGGCTGAAACTCAGTTTTGTATCTGGCAGAAACGATGCTGAAAAACATAACGAAGAAAACGCAGGAGCAGAGAGAAGAGGGCAACAAAGAGCGCTGTGTTGTCATTCAGTATATACATAAAGTATCACATGGATTAAAGAAGGTGGCAAACAAACACAATGTGAAGGTAATATTTAGGGCACCAAAAAAGTTGATAACCCTCTGTGACGCAGTAAATGAGCATGACAAGCGTGGCAAGAGGAAGGGTAGTGAAATTGCATATCATGAAATCTTAATACCTTGTCAGAAAGAAATCATTCATAGGATTCTGATTTCGTGCGGAAAACAATACATGGGAAAGCAAAACAATACAACGGGAAGGTGTGTGAACAAGACGCTCTTGGAACAGCGCAATGACTGTGAGAAAATCAGTCACCCTGGGAATCTTGCGCAACAATGTTTGCGGTGCGAAACAGGCTGCAAACCATTATTTCCCATGTCTAAAATGGTAGGCAAACAAAAGGAAAGAATCGCATGAGAAATCGTATGAGCCTTTTTATTGAGTAAGCAGAAAAAGACACATGCGTTAGTACACCATCTGTGGCTCTCACAAAGGAGGAACTAGATATGTGGCTCAAGTGATAACGTCCGTGATCACGTGCATGTATGATGTGTTTGCTATTTGACGAGAATGCTATATGTATATATTTTTTTATTTATTTATTTATAGGCACTGCGATCTGGTACAGATCATAGCAGGGTGGGAAAACCAAAAAGAAATACAAGCATATAAAAGCACTCAAATTCATAAAACTTGCAGGCACTTTTCAAACATTAGTAAAGAACTCTGAGTTACATGCAGTCTCGCTATTAAGTTTATTCCACTCCGTAATTGTCCTCGGAAAGAAAGAATATTTAAAACAGTTATTTCGCGCGTTTACAGGGGTTATTCTTAGTGCATGCGTTTGTCTCGTATTATAACCTGAAGAGTAAGTAATATAATTGGAAGTGTTAATATTATAATGACCTTTTACGAGCTGGAAAAGAAACTTTAATCGGCAGATACGATTGCGCTCAGTCACAGAAGGTAATCCACTACGCTTCACAAGCTCGCTGACAGACGCACGGCCATATGAATTAAATACAAACCTAACGACCTTATGCTGTATGCGCTCAAGTTTATGAATGGTAGTTAAGGTGAAAGGGTCCCTTATAATTAAGGCATATTCTAACAGTGGACGGATGAGGAAGTTGTAAGCTAATAGGCAGACACTGGGCGGAGATGACTTCAGTGAGCGCCTCAAGAAAAAAAGTTTGCGCAGTGAATTAGCTACAACCGTATCTATGTGTTTTGTCCATGAAAGGTTGTTAGTAATCCATAAGCCCGAATATTTATATTCTGTTACCTCCAATAATGATGTGTTGGTAGTACCGTGCACAAAATGAAGAGGACTTTTCTTGTGTGTAATTCTCATGAAAACGGTTTTCTCACAATTAATACACATCTGCCAATCGTTGCACCACGCAATCACTTTTTCTAGATCATTATTCAAACACACCTGGTCATTAACTGAAGAAATATCTTTTTACAATATACAATCATCTGCGTAAAGCTTCACGCGGACTGAAAGGCGAGACACAATATCATTAATAAATAACAAAAATTTAAGTGGTCCCAAAGCGAATCCCTGGGGGACGCCGGACACAACCTGGGCACTGTTGGAAGAAGTATGGTTTAGGGTGACAAATTGACATCTGTTTGAAAGGTAGGCTGTGATCCATGTAAGTACCTGGTCGTTTTTTATATAATAGCTTAGTTTATGAATTATTTTGTTATGCGACACCTTGTCAAATGCTTTGCGAAAATCCATGAATATGGCATCGGTTTGTTTTCCCTGATTAATCGAGTGAGCGAAATCGTGTACTGTCTCAACTAATTGTGTAATTGTAGAAAACCCACGCCTGAAACCATGTTGAACATTTGTAAGTACTTTGTGCTCTTCCAAGAAACCTAATATATGTTTATGAATTATGTGTTCTAAAATTTTACATGATGTGGACGTCAGGGATATAGGCCGATAATTCTCAATGTGTGATTTTTTGCCGATTTTGTGCAAAGGTTTAATCTCGGCTGTCCGCCAGTCATCCGGTAAAGAACCATCACGTAAAGATCTAGTGTATACGACGTGTATATGTACGTGTTTTGTCGATAAAAATAAGCAGTGGTACGTTTGCGCTTCATTTGTGAGTTGCCTTCCACCTGTCCCCTGTATAGCAAGTAGCGCACTGTTCCCCAGCGATTTAGTGTTCTGAAATTCTCTTCTAGGCTGGTGGTAATTGGAATGGATTGAATTAAAATGCCCTAAGTTCAATTCAGCAGTTTTCACCATAACAGAAAAAAACATTAGGGGGTCTCTTAGATGTCTCTGCAGCCATGAAATTAGGAGACGCCTGCTTCTGGGAAAGAGAGCAATGGTTAGCTTTGACCACCCAGTAAAGAGCAGAGACATTCTGCCAACCAAGATCCGTATAACTCGTGCTATGGTCTTTCCAGTTGTGATGTATGGATGCGAGAGTTGGACTGTGAAAAAGGCTGACCGCCGAAGAATTGACGCGTTTGAATTGTGGTGCTGGCGAAGACTCTTGAGAGTTCCTTGGACTGCCAGAAGATCAAAACAGTCGATATTGTCGACCATAAACCCCGACTGCTCATTGGAGGGTCAAATTCTATAGTTAAAGCTCAGCTACTTTGGTCACCTGATGAGAAGAGATGAGTCGCTAGAGAAAGATTTGATGTTGGGAAAGGTTGAGGGTCGCCGGAGAAGGGGTAGGCAGCGAACGCGATGGTTAGATGGCATCCTCGAGGCACTGCAGATGAAGGTATGTGATGTTAGGAAGATAGTGAGAGACCGGAAAGCGGGGCGTGACGTGGTCCATAGGGTCACAAAGAGTCGGACACGACTAAACTACTGAACTGAACTAGATGTCTCTTAAGAGGAGAATAGCGAAAGCCTAGCCTTCCTATCCTATTATTTGCTTCCCATCGTTAGCCTCTTGTCAGCATTCGTTGCAGTGCTACATATAATTGGTTTACAGGAAAGATAAGGCGCAGTATATATCACACCTTCTCCGGCCAGTGTGGGTTTGGACGGTTCTATCGCGTGCCGTTCCTTGGCGCGCGTGTGGCATTGCCTCGGCCAATCAGAACTCCGCAAAAGTGGGATACAATTTGCGCACGACAGCCATAAAGGCTTTCGCCTTAAAAATGGATGCACGTACCTTATCTACGTTTTTATTGTTGAGTGTAAATGACCACCTTCTACGACTACCCGTGCATCTAATATTTGGTGTACATGCGCTTTGCTACTCCCATTACCACCATTAAGGCGAAATGCCTCAACGTTGACGACAGAAGGTTGTACTGATTTAAAACTGATTTATTTTCTGTGGACACCGCAACCGCGCCGTAAGGGAAGGGAGGAAGGTGGGAGTGAAAGTGGAAAGAGAGAAAGAGGAGCCGTAGTGAAGGACAGATGGTTGTAAGCAGAGATGTCACGGTTTCAATAGGGTGAAGGGTGGCTGTTCCTCTCCCTGCGGAGCTGGGACGGTAGGTCAACGCCGCCTGCGGCGGGGCTAGCCAGCCACCGAATTTTTTTATATGTTGTAGGCCGTCATTGCACCCACCACCGCTTAGGTGGTGGAGGACGGCTGTAGCGGCGCGCGTCTTTCAGTGCCTCAACAAGAGCGAAATACAACAAGCTGATGCCCTGCTACGCAAAGCGCGCTCCGATTACCGCGCAACACGTCTACAGAAAAGCTCATGGCGCTTGGATTGCAAAACACATTCGAAGAACTACGCGAGGCGCAGCTTGAGTCGCAAAAACTCAGGCTGCTGCAGACAACGACTGGAAGAGCGCTTTTACAGAGACTCGGATACTGTGAGCAGATGCGAGAAATAGCGAGGACGGTAACGATCCCCGACGAACTTCGCAAGTCCCTCAAGGTAGCTCCAATCCCGAGAAACATGGACCCTAACCTCCACCAAGGTAGAAGAGAAGCAAGGGCCAATTTTATTCAAAAAACATACGCTCCTGAAGACACGACTGTGTATGCAGACGCGTCCTCGAGAGGAGGACAGAACAAAATTGCAGTGGCCACGGTGGTCAATTCGTCTCTACGCGAAGTGACCAGCGCCTCTATCCGACACTGCACAGCAGCAGAGGCCGAGGAAGTAGCCATTTCTCTAGCGGTGGCGGAGGGCTATAGAGCTGGGCGGTCGCTAACGATACTCACGGACTCTCAAACAGCCTGTCGAAATTTCATGAATGGTAGGATTGGTCGTCACGCGCTTCGTATACTCCTCGAAGCGAGCGACAGATTTAAAAACCACGAAGAAAACAAGACCAGACACAAAATTATATGGGTACCGGGGCACATGGGGGTGGCAGGGAACCAAGAGGCTGACAGGATAGCTCGAGCATACACTACTTTCCGAGCATCCGACGGGTCCGCGGAACTTTTGCCAGCACCCAAGGCATACTCGGCCATACTAGAAAACTATAGAGGAAGAAGAATGCGATATCCCCCACCGCACAGTTCTCTCACCAGAGAGGAAACTGTCATATGGAGACAATTACAGACGGGTTCATACCGAAACCTACACATACTAAACAAAATGCACCCTACCTTATACGCTGACAGATGTCCGTGGTGCTATGAAAAACCAACACTGTATCACATCACATGGGCATGTCAAAACATAGATGTGGTCCCCAAAATTCGAAACCCGAGTGCGGAGCAATGGGAGACTCTGCTGTCCAGCGACCGCTGCGAAGACCAGAAAGGACTGGTACAGCGAGCCCAACGGGCGGCAGCAGCCAGCGGAGCCCTGGACTGAGGGCAACCGACCATTGTAAAAAGTGGACGAAGTCGACGGAGAAGACTCTTGTGGATACAACAAGCAGACATCTCTGAAGACGTCCAAAAACCGCCAAATAATATAGGACTAAGTTAAAGTTAAATTGGTTCACAGGAAGGGAAAGGCGCAGTAACTGTCACACTTGCTCTGTGGACACCCGAACCGCGCCGTAAGGGAAGGGAGGAAGGTGGGAATGAAAGTGGAAAGAGAGAAAGAGGAGCCGTAGTGGAGGGCTACGGAGTAATTTCGACCACCTGGGGATCTTTAACGTGCGCTGACATCGCACAGCACACGACGCCTCTCCGTTTCGCCTCCATCGAAACGCAGCCGCCGCGGTCGGGTTCGAACCCGGGAACTCCGGCACAGTAGTCGGGCGTCTTACCACTGCACCACCCCGGCGGGGCAATATAGGACTAAATAAAGTTTTTCCTCCTCCTCCTCCTCTCCCTCTTCTTTTTCTTTCTTTTCTACTTTCTCTCCTACCTGCAACGGGCTCCGGTACTCCCCTGATGGGGCAGGGACAGGGAGGTCACCGCCGCTTGCGGCGGGGGCCAGCCTGTCAAAGATTTCTTATCTGTTGCAGGCCGTCATTGCACCCGCCACTGTTTCGGTGGTGGAGGACGGCTGTTGTTGCGGCGCGCGTCTTTTTCTCCCTCTTCCCTTTGTTTCTTCTCTATTTTGTCTTCTGTCTGCACGATGCAGCGGAGGTGGCTCAGCTACAGAGCCAGTAGCAGGCCCGTGCATTTTCTTTTCCTTCTTCTTACAGCCACTCTCCTACCCGCACGAGGCAGCGGAGGGGACTCAGCCACAGAGCCAGTAGCAGGAGCGTACATTTTCTTTTCCTTCTTTCCACAAAAACAAGAACTGATTGATTTATAGGAAGGGAAAGGCGCGGTAACTGTCTCACTTGGTTTCTGTGGACACCTCAACCGCGCCGTAAGGAAAGGGAGGAAGGTGGGAGTGAAAGTGGAAAGAGAAAGAGGAACCGTAGTGGAGGGTTACGGAGTAATTTCGACCACCTGCGGATCTGTACATCTCCGATGGGGCTGGGGCAGGTAGGTCACCGCCGCTTGCGGCGGGGGCTAGCCTGCCACCAAATTTTTATCTGTTGTAGGCCGTCATTGCACCCGCCACCGCTTCGGTGGTGGACGACGGCTGCTGTTGCGGCGCGCGTCTTTCTTTCCCTCTTCCTTTTCTTTCTCTCTATTTTCTCTTCTGTCTGCATTAGGCAGCGGAGGTGGCTCAGCTACAGATCCAGTAGCAGGCCCGTGCATTTTCTTTTCCTTCTTCCTACAGCCACAACAACAACAACCGCTGACATCGCATAGCACATGGACGCCTCTTCGTTTCGCCTCGGATAACAAGAAGAACAATCACGCTTTCGACAGCGAGAGATAAAAAATAAATCAATAAACCGGGAATTAAACCTCCATCCCTTGAATCCCAGCCGCGAGCTCTACCACTGCGCCATACCCCGTGTCGTGAAACGCTATTCATAATTTCGCTTGTCTACTGTGAGGATGATGATAGCGGAATTCCGCGAGTAACAGATAGTGCGCCTTTCCTTTCCTGTAAACGAATTGTAGAACGCTGGTGAACATTGATGCGTTTGACTCAACAGGCAGGAAACGGACGCCTTGGACGTCATGTTGCGCACGGAGTTCAAGGCAGCCCTATATCTCCCAATCAATACTTCCACAGAAGGCCTTCTGCAGCTCGGCCGCCATAACACAGTTGGAGAGCTTGTGGAGGCCCATCGCCAAGCCCAATACTTGCGTCTGACCAAGACCTCCACCGGTCGCCATAGCTTGGAGACTTTAGGCATTCGCATTCCAGCGAATGACCCAACCTTCTTTCCCATACCTCTCCTCCTCCACCGATACCTTCTCATCAAGCCTCTCTCTCGCAACATGCACCCCCAGTATCGCGAGCAACGCCGCTGAGCCCGAGCAGCGGCGCACCACAAATACTACCGCTCCGAAACGGATGCCGTATAGGTGGATGCCTCATGCACGAATGAGGGAGCGGTATTGGCTATCACCAATTCCTCCCTGCAACCTCTTGCTACTGTTCCCCTCCACTCGGTCACCCGCTTGCACACACGGAAGCACGCTACATAATTTCTGACTCTAAAACTGCGATACTAAATTTTTCGCGTGGTAGGGTTCACGTTTCTGCGTTCAGCATACTGAGCTCGCCCGCCGCCAACCCGCCCCGCTGTGTGGAGCTGATATGGGTGCCTACGCACTCCGGGAATCGCAGTAACGAGGCCGCCAATGCGTTACACCGAGGGTATTTAAACCCGCGATTCATGCATGCACTCCTTCAGTGAGCTAACGCTGGCCTATCGGGCCGAGCGACTTCTATACCCCCCACCTACCCATGTCTATACTCGGGGACAACTTTCAGTTCAGTTCAGTTTATTACCTTAAGGACCCCCGTGGGGGTATTACATAAGGGGTGGATTATAAAAAAAAATAAGTACAATGGTTGCCATGTGGGTTCAACATACAATATGATCTGTTAGTGCTTTGGAAAAGTTGGATGGGCAGGTGATAGCGGCGATGCTGTGGGAAAGGCCGTTCCAATCTAATGCTGCTCGGGGGAAGAAGGAGGCAGCGAACGTGGTCGTATGGGTCCGAGGCCGGGCAACTTGAACAATGTGACCAGTGCGATGCGATATGCGAGCTGGTGGTGTGATATAGCCTGCGTAACCGTGGGTGCTGTAAAAGAACTTATGAAACAGGTTTAGGCTGGCAATGCGGCGACGAATAACAAGGGTTGATAAGGCGGATTCTGCTTTTAAAGACGACACGCTGACTTGGTATGAATAGATATTGTGGATGAATCTAGTGGCACGGTTCTGGACGGATTCGAGGGCATTTATGAGGTATATTTGATGTGGATTCCATATGGGGGATGCATATTCTAGTTTCGGTCTGATTAGCGATTGGTAAGCCAGGAGTTTAACTTGTTGGGGAGCGTGACGTAAGTGGCGTTTCAAAAAGCCTAGTGTTTTATTCGCGGATGATATTACATTAGAAATATGTGTGCGCCAAGATAAATCATGAGATAGCGTGACTCCTAAGTACTTAAATGAGTTAACTGCTTCTATTGGGATTTGAGCTATATTGTACGAAAAAATAAATGGTTTAGTGCGACGGGTGAAGGATACAATCTTGCATTTCTGAGGGTTAAGTGTCATCATCCACAAGTCGCTCCATTTCTGAACGTTAGTTAGGTCAGTCTGGAGGGCTTCTTGGTGGGAAGAGTTATTAATAGTACGATAAATGACGCAGTCATCTGCGAACATACGAATGCGACATGATACGTGAAGGGGCAAGTCATTAATGTATATTAAGAATAATAACGGTCCGAGCACTGATCCTTGGGGGACGCCTGAGGTTACTGGAATGTAATCAGAAACTATTATCATTAACTTTGAGTAATTGGGTTCGATTTGTTAAAAATTCCTTAATCCAGTTTAGAATGCTAGTGTGAATATTTAGGTAAGAGAGCTTAAGTAGTAATCTCTGGTGTGGTACTTTGTCAAAGGCTTTTGCGTAATCTAAAAAAAATAGCATCAATCTGTTGGTTGCATTCAAGGTTCGCATGTAAGTCATGAACAAATGTAGCCAGTTGTGTCTCACAGGAAAGGTTTTTACGGAAGCCATGTTGTGATGAATGAAAGAAATTGTTGGAATCGAGAAAGTTCATGACTTGAGAATAAATTACATGCTCCATGATTTTACAAGGAATGCTTGTTAGGGAAATGGGTCGATAATTTAAGGGAGAGTTTTTGTTACCGGACTTGAAGATTGGGACGACCTTTCCCACTTTCCAGTCATGCGGTATGTTACCTAGTTACCTAGTATGTTACCTCAGCACAATAGTGATAAGTAGGCCGCGGAAATGTGCTTAGTATGTTTCAGAAATTTCGAGTTAATTTCATCGATCCCGGCTGATGACGTTAGCTTGATGTTTTCGATACGAGATGATATACCATCTGCGAAGAAAGAAACTGGATCCATGGTTGACGCTGTGAAGGAACTTATGAAGGCGTTAGCAGGTAAATCACACTCTTTCGCAAAAACAGTTGAAAAGGCTCTATTGAAAATGTCAGCACATTCACAATCGCTGATGGTTTGACCCATATCGTTAGTAAGAATAATTGTACGTGTATCCTTGGGGTTTACTACGTGCCAGAATTTTTTAGGGTTGTGTATTAGCATTTTTGGCAAGTCAGAGTGGAAAAAAGGTGTGTTTTGCGTTGCGGATAGCAGCAAGGTAATCAGCTTCGGCAGTGTAGTACTTTTCCCATGATGCTTGGCTTGGGTTCCGCTTTGCTGCCCGATAGTGACGCTTTTTCTTGTTTTCCAGGCGCTTCAGGGCCGTAGTAAACCACGGTTTTTGCTGGTTAGCACGGAAACTAGCTACCGGAATGTACTTGTTTGTTAGTTCGTGAACTTTGTCCCTGAAAATCGTCCAATTTTCGTTAAGAGACTTTGTGTGGAAATCGGTTTCATAAGTTGTAAAAAAAGCAGTTAGTTCTTCATTTATTGCTTGAAAATCACCTCTTTCATAAAGACGAATTGTTTTCCTGGAAACTTGACGAAGCATGGGTGTAAAACTGAAGGTAGCATGAATGACTTTATGATCACTTATTTCCCTTAGGTATGTAATACTTGTTGCGCTATCAGGGCTGTTGGTTAATATCAGACCTAGAGTGTTGGCGGAATTCTGCGCAATGCGCGTTGGCTGTAATATTAGCTGGGCAAGGTTGAAGTTAAGACAGACCTCGACAAAATTTTTTGCTTCTGAAGAATTTGTCATGGAGGTGTAATTACGCCAGTCAATAGTGGGAAAATTGAAATCACCAAAAAGAACAATATCTGCGTTAGGATACGATGATGTCAGTTCACTCAGCACATTGTTTAGTTTGTAGGAAAAGTCCGGATCATTTTGCGGTGGCCTGTAACAGACTCCTACCAGCACAGTTCGGGGGGCAGCGTGGCAGAGCAGCCATAGCAGCTCTAAGTTAGAATCTACATTGATTAAGGATGCTGAAAAGTGCTGATGTACGGCTATGAGCACGCCACCGCCACGGGCTATTTCCCGGTCTTTACGGTAAACTTTAAAGTTGGGCAGAGCAGCTAAAATTTCGGTATAACTGATATTGTCTGTTAACCACGTTTCTGTAAGAATGAGAAGGGTGCTGTTGGTTGATAAGACAAGACTAGATACGACTTCCCGTTTCGGTAAAAAGCTTCGTATGTTAGTAAATACTGCAGATAAGGTAAGATTAGTTCGGAGGGTGTGCTGTCGGGGAGTTGCTTTAGAGCGAGCAGAGTGTGATTGCTATGGCACTTCTTTTACCGTTTCCGTCAAGTCGTCGAACATATACTGCTTGGGGCCTATGTACAGTGTTTTAAAGCGCAGTGCGTACTTATCAGATGTTTCTTTCGCGAAACGTAGTAAATGTTTGCGTGCCTTACGGACAGAATGTGAAAAGTCTTCTCCTATGCTGTAGTCGGTGTCTTTTAGTTTCCGGGCGTTTTTTAGGATGGATTCTTTTGTCTTATGGAAAGTGAATTTAACGATAATGGGTCGACATCGTTCACTTGAGTGACGGCCAAGACGATGTGCTCTTTCTATTTCTTTTGGGTCTATGGTGATGTCCAAATTTTCACTGCAAAGGCGGGTGACCAGTTCTCCAGACTCAGAGGACGTTTCCTTTGAGCCAGTATCAGGTAAGCCATAAAATAGCAGGTTGTTACGGCGCGACCGGTTTTCGGCATCGTCTACTCTGGATTCGAGGTTACCGATTTGGCTCGCCGACGTGGCGGCATTAGTCTTAATGGATTCGACTTCTGTTTTAAGTGATGTGAGGTCCTGATAGTGGGTTTCTAATTCGGTAATGCGCTTACCTAATTCGGTGATCGATTTGTCTGTCGCTACTAACCTGCTGCTGAGGTCTTTTACTTCGCTGATTAACGTGCTTTGGCCCGATGTTAGTTTCTGTAGTTCTGCAAGTATGGCGGCTGTTTCAGGACCAGGGTTAGTTTCTATGTCACCGGATTGCATAAGCAACGAATGGACAACAGCAAAGCATTCAACGACAATACAAGTACAACACTGCGGGCTCGGCACCTGAATTAAGAAGTAGTTGCTCGATTTCTTTGCAAAAAGAGAGTATGATTTTCTAACCTGCATGGCGAAGACAAGAGGGTTACTCGTCCGCGCAGTGGCACA